>JASAUF010000557.1:1672500-2215057 GCA_030180095.1 Magnolia changhungtana | reverse complement strand
GTGGGGCCCACGGACTCACGTGGGGACCCCCTTTTCTTTCCCGGTTGCTCCCCTCTCCCCTCTTACACACACTCCAAGTTTTCCTTTCCTCTAAAATCCCTTTTTTCCTTCAATACCTATCCCTCAACTCTCATCTTCTTCCCTTTTCTATGCACCACCTCCACTATTCTCTCAATCTGCCATCTTTCCAACTATCTAACTCCCTTTAATCCTCTCACTCGAGTACACACAAACACTCCTTGTGTCTCAAAAATCTCAAGAGTCGAACAACCCATCCCATTCCTCCACATTATTTCCTCTAATATGCTCTTTCGAGCTTGTGATGGCTATTTTCTCCATCTCCCACACTTCTTTCTCTCATAGGGAAGAAGAGGGCCTCACGGAAGAAGTCGGGCCTAGCCATCTACTCATTCAAGGAGGTAAAAGGCATTCTTTGCAGTACAAGCACCGATCGAGAGTTGAGGACAAAGCGGGACAGCAGTCCCTGAGCTCCCACTCGAGAGCTCTATCAAGCGAGCTGGTCTGTGGACTGATTCGAGGGTTGTAGGGTCCTTTTTAAGGCACACATGGATGAAGAAGCTCTTTGGGAATATCACGGTGATGGGCCACACAGGTGGATGCGAGGTGGGGTCCCATGTTGAGAGCAAGTCTCGTGCGAATGTGGAGGCCCGGCTGTTTGGAGTCACTTTATGCCCATATTCGAGAGCAATGTTGGGCGCCCTTTGCAATTCAAAATCTCATTGTAGAAGGTGAGGCATGCCATGAGTGATGTTGGCACAAAAGCTCTAATCATGGGAGTGCCATTAGTGAAGTCCATAGCTAGTAAGAAGAGTCTTAAGAGTACACGTGAAAGGGATTGTCGCATAGCGATTCCTTTGTGGCCACCGACCCACTGGAATCCAAACAATAGCCTCCAAAGTGGTCCAATATGACCGGCCCCTCACTGCTTTGCTCCACCACATCTTAACGTACAACGTGTGACACTGCAGTGGATCAATCGGAGCGAGTGTATGTGTTTTGATGGTGGACCTTGCACTGCCAAGTTGGGCGGGGAGAGAAGGCATGCGTGCTGCTGTATGTGCTACTACAAATAGTGATTCGCATCAGGCGCTCTTCTAGGACATTCTGTTTCCCAGTCCCCTGTTGGCCCCGCTCATATGCAAATCTTGCACGTGAATTCAGCCTACGGACTTGGCAGTATAAAAAATTCCTATGCCGATCCATTTCATCAACGAGCACTACTCTCAACAACATGGAAGATTGGGCCATGAGACAAGATCAAGCTCGGCGACTCGACGCGAGTGAGGATGAGATAGAAAACGAAGATGAGAGGAGTGAGGGAAGAAGAGGAAGAGAAACAAGACAGATGAAGAAGGAGAGCGGGAAGAGGGAAGAGGAGGCCCAAGACACTGACTGTGAGGGCTCTCTTCCTACTACACAGAGCGTTACGGTGGCATTGGTCACAGTAGAAGCTTCCCGAATTAGCTTAACTTGAGAAGGGCAGGGCCGTCGCACTGCGACAAGAGGTTTGTGAGACCCCGACGGCCTTTGTAAAGAAGAAATTCAAGAAGGTGTCTCACACCTTAAAAGGCTATTCTGCATCCGCATGCGGGATAAGGTGCACCTCCTCCATCACCTAATTCAGACGACTAGTCATGCTTCATAGTCGTCTTTTAGTTTGCTTTGTTGCTCACTTCCTACGATTGTGTTCATGGCCTCCTGATGGCTTAGTAGTAAGAGTAGGTTGATGATCGACGTTGGGGAAGACACACCGAATAGTTCACAAGTTTTCAAGATGTGTTGTGAGACGATTCTGATTACCTCTCCTTAGCAACTGTAGAGATCGATTTTACTATTGATCTTATGCACACCGGTGCGACACCCATTTTATTACCATCATGTATTGCCATGTGCCTCGCATGTGAGATGGAGGAATTTCCAGGAAATGTGATCGATGATCCATGGATGAGGCTCTATCTGACCAAGTGTGTCTCTTTGGGAGCACTTTTAGTGTTGTTTTATGAAGAAGAAGGATGGATCAACTTTGCGATTGTGTATTAATTATCGCAGGCTAAACCGGTGACGATGAAGAACAAGTATCCTTCGTCAGTTCGGAATAGATGATCTATTTGATCGGTTGATAGGGCCATGTGCGATTTCTTGGAAGATCGACCTACGGTAAGGGTATCATTACGTTGCGGCGTCTGGGATGAGGATGTGCGAAGAGACGGCTTTTGGACCCGGTTTTGGGCATTATGAGTTTTTGGCGATGTCGTTTAGACTCACAAACGCTCCCCCCATGTTCATGGACTTAATGAACCAGGTATTTCAACCGTATCTATTCCTATTCATCATCGTCTTTATAGATGACATCCTGATATACTCTAAGAGTCGGGAAGATCACGAGGAAGCACCTACGAGTCGTCTTCAATATGCTCGAAAAGAACCAAGTTGTTTCGGGCAAGACATGCAAGAAGTGACTTCTAGAAAGAAGAAGTGAAGTTCCTAGGACATGTAGTGTCCAAGGAAGGGATAGTGACTATGGACCTTGCTAAGGTAGCCGCATTGAGTTTAGGAGGCAGGAGCAGCTTGGTTCGATTCTTGCCAGTGAGGATTTTTTCTTGGCATGACAGGTTACTGCTCGACGCTTCATTAGAATTTTTCCAAAATACTAGACCGTTGTCTCGACTAACACGGAAGGATCTTAGGTTTACTAGAGTGAGAAGGCGACGACTTTTAAGGAGTGAAAGGACAGGTTGACGTCCACCCCTGTGCTAGTATTGGCAGAACAAGGGGTCAAGTATACGATTTATACTGATGCATCTCGTGTTGGTTTGGGTTGCGTTCTTATGCAAAAGGATAGGGTGATTGCCTATGTATCGCGATAGTTGAGGAAGCACGAGAAAAATTACCATACGCATGACCTAGAGTTAGCGGCCGTTATCTTTGCATTGAAGCTCTGGAGACATTACCTCTATGGAGAGGAGTTCGATCTCTTTTGCGACCACAAGAGCCTTAGATACATATTCACTCAACGAGACCTGAATATGAGGCAGCGGCGATGGATGAAAACCTTGAAAGACTTCAAGTTCGAGGTCTCCTACTATCCTGGTAAGGCCAACCTTGTAGCAGACGCGTTGAGCCGAAGATGACAATAGCATTTGCGGCTCCACTGATGATAGTAGAGTAGGATATGGTAGAGTTTGTGCAAGACTTTAAGCAAAATTTACAGTAGAGGAACCGTTCGAGAGCATCACACATATTCGAGTTCAGCCACTTCTCGATGACCAAATGATAGTGGCTCAGAAGGAAGATGAAGGGTTAACAGAGTTGAAAAAGTGGAGTTAATGACGATGAGGACTCAGAATAGAGAGTTGGTACGAATGGGGGTTTATGTTATCGTGGCCGCTTATGCGTCCCAAATCTTCACGACTTGAGAAAGGGAAGTTCTCGAGGTCGCTCTGGTCGAGGATGGCAATGCATCCCGACACACGAAGATGCATGCTGAGAGACATGAAAGTACTCATACTTGGTGGGACAACATGAAGGCCCACATAGCGGATTATGTGTCCCGTTGTCTCATGTGCCGTAGGTCAAGCGCCGAGCATGTCTTGACCTCCTCGGTTTACTTCGGCCATGCCTATAGTAGAATGGAAATGAGATTTCATTTATATGGATTTCATCATAGGGAGACTGCTTTGAAGACGAGGAAGGGACATGATTCCATTTGGGTGATCGTGGACCGGTTGACGAAATCCGCCCATTTCCTCCCTATTAGAGTTTCGAACTCGGCAGACGATTTGGCCAGGCCGTACATCAAGGAGATTGTACGTCTGCATGGAGTGCCTATGGAGATCGTGTCGGACTGAGACACGTGATTCACATCTATCTTCTGGACTCGTATCTAGGAAGCAATGGGTGTGAAGTTGAAGTCCAGTACCGCGTTCCACTCATAGACTGACGGGCAGACATAACGGGTAAATTAGGTGTTAGAAGATATGCTACGAGCTTGTGTGCTCGATTTCAAGGATAGTTGGGATGATTGTCTTCCTTATGACGAGTTCATCTATAACAACAGCTTCCAGACAAGTATTGGCATGGCTCCTTACGAGGCCTTGTATGAGCGCCCTTGTCGAGCACCACAGAGGTTGGCAAGAGAAGTTTGATTGGCCTCGAGTTGGTACAAGTGACTTCAGAGAAGATCGACATTATCAGGAGTCGACTTCTTGTAGCACAAAGTAGGCAGAAGAGCTACGTTGATACGAGACGACGACCATTAAAGTTCGAAGTCGGGGGTCATGTGTTTCTGAAAGTTTTCCCCATGAAGGGAATCCTTCGGTTTAGAAAGAAGGGGAAGCTTATGCCAAGATTCATTGGCCCATTCCAGATATTGGACCGAGTGGGTGTGCTGGCCTATCGCCTTGCTTTACCCATGCCACTCGTAGACGTGCACAACGTATTTCATGTATCTATGCAGAAGAAATACGTTCCTGACCCTTCCCACATTATCAAATGGGAGCAGGTACAGTTGAGTGAGGACATACTTATATACTGCAACCGACACGTATCCTAGATAGGAAGGAGCAGGTGTTGCGCAGTAAGGTGATTCTACTTGTTAAGGTTCTGTGGACGCATCACACTGAAGAAGAGGCTACTTGGGAAATAGAAGCCGAGGTCCCTAAGAACTACCCTCAGATTTTCGAGGAGTATGAAAATGTACTAATTTCGAGGATAAAATTTTTCTTTAAAGGGGGTAGATTGTAACGTCTCGAAAAAATCCGTACAAAGATCCGAGTTCCACCTCAGGCATAAATAGCTCAGGACCAAATCCTTTAGAAATTAGGTGATGATTAATTAGGTGATAAACTAAATCACCTGTTAAATTAGCTTGGACATCTTTTAATACGAAACGCAAGACTCAAAACTAGTAGAATTACTAACGCTACATTACCTAAAAACATAGGATCAATCTTAAAACCCAATTACTCTTGGGAGCAGCTTGAAACTCCGTTTCAGACCTGGACCGCGCATCGAATGTCCAATTACCACGAATCTATACACTGATAATCGCCTTATTGGGATTGACTACCATCTCGGAAATCAAGCCCAAATAATATCCCGAAACGCACAACTATAAATCGGAGCGAAGTGTGTGAGAAATGCGAATATCTTTAGAAAATGTACTCAAGTTTAAGTGATTTGGGCCGTTCGCTCGTGGGCCAATTCTAAGGTTTTAGACAGTCAGAATCTGACCCAATTACACCCTCAGATCAGGAAAAATTTTCAACACATCAGTGTACTTGTGGCCCTGATCAAGTATCGATGACCGTTGAATAGAAAATGGTCTGCCACGGTCGATCCACAAATTCGATCGGACTGAAAACTTAACCTGGCATAGATCCGATGCCAGAGAACTTTTCAGTGACCGTACGCAGAAAAGGGGCCTCCAGATGTACTCCATTGGACTAAAACAACCAACTTTTGGCTATAACCTAAGTATACCATGGCCCTGGGGCCATTCCCATCAACTTTGGGCCTATATAAGGGCCTTAAACCCTCTCTCTTTCTCATGCCATACGAATTTCCAACCCTAGTAGAGAGAAAGAGAGAAAAGAGAAGAAGAAAGTGAGGAGAAGAGAGAGAGAGTGAGGGTTTGTTCCTGAGATTCAATCCTATCACTCCATGGGCTGAATCAGCCTTTCTGAATCACTATCCTGACGATTTCGACTCCGTTCTTGGGTAAAAAATCCTAACGCTAATCCGTTTTAGGGATTCAAATAGAGTAAATGGTGAAGTAGCTAACCTATTTCATGTTATACATTGTCGTTGTGCCGTAGACGAGGACTTAGTGTTTAAACTGAGTTTGTTACGAGTTTACCGGCGAAAGGTGCGGACTATAAACGTTTAGGTTATGGTTTTCAAGGCTTTCAATGTCAGTAATGATTTATGTCTGACTTGATTGCCATCACAAGTGCTTAGACACGATGTTTTTCCGCGTATTACATATATATATGAACTATGTTGAAATATGTGTGTTCCATGTGTTTGTTGAAATATTTGTACGAGTATGGAATTATGGTTTGTGCTTGCCATGATTTATGTTTGAGGATACACGATGGCTGCACGTGCGGCAACTCCTATGTGGAAGGATTTGCTACGATATGTGTTTTAACTAATTTATTACATGTGTGTAATATGTGTTGTCTAAGCGTTTGATAAAATGCCTGAATGAGAAAATGCTTGTTTAAATGTATGTAATGAGGGTGTTGAGATAGGATTCCCAAATCCCTTATATATAGTTATAGTTTCCTTCGTGTAACCTATCTTACTACTATGTGATTTACTGATGAAATGCCTATGTACGGTAACATGTGTAGTATGTGTGAAATGCCTATGTACGGTAACATGTGTAGTATGTGTTTGTTGAAATGTTCGAATGAGATTTATGTTTAGATTTGTTTGTCACATGCTGTCTTGGATTATCACATGTGAATGTTATTGCTTAGAGTGTGTTTGGGGGCTACGACGTAGTCCAAGCAATCGGTAATGGTGTACGATGGGTGGCCGGACTGTTTTAGCCATGACAGATGTGTTCGATGAATCTAAGTTGTATGTTGTTTGTCGACAGTGGTTAGTCCACATGGAATACTTACGCACTCCATGTCGATTAAGTTAACGTACTCTCGTACCAGTCAAGCTTGTCAAGTAACCCGATTGGCCCGATGAATGTTCACCATGTATGGACGCTACTACTTGAATCTAAGGTACCAAACTCACCGGTGAAAAGCCCGTTTAACCTTGGTACCTCGATCCGCTAAGACTCATGAGCCGGCATGGTGGTATAGGACACCGTGTTCGAGCTGTTGGCTTACGCTGGGGCGACGAGCCTCCCCATAGTGTCCAATGAGCAAACAAACTCGTGAGCTGAATACGGTAGTATGAGACACTGTATTCAAGTTGTCGGCCTATGATCAGGTGATGAGTACATAGTGACCTTGAGTATACACTAGGACTATGTTAAGGCGACGAGCCTTTCCGTAGTTCTTTGGGTATAAGCTTCGCTGATGGTGACGAGGCTCCCCGTAATGACCTAGAACTTGCCTATCTTATGTTATTAACTAGGATTGACGACCCTAGATGGATCATTGTTTGGGTAAATGATATAAAGGGAGGTGCCTTAGCTTCCCAACCTGTTGTATGAATTTGCTAAATTAAGAACTTGGCTAATCACACACATGCATCGCATTGCATGTGCCTTTGGCGTCGGAGTTGAGTACAGCGGGAGTGTTGCATGCCGCGATCGTGAGATGTTGTCGCAAGAGGGAGTGCAGGCAAGGGCATACATCATTATAACATATCATCCTTGAATTAATCAGAGTACTTAGGAATGCTTGCTGTATTGCTTTATCATTACTGCTTGACTGAATTGATAACATGTTAACCTTTGCATTATAGTTCCACTGAGTTGATCACTCACTCCCACGTTCTGGGATGGTGCTTTAAACACCAACCAGACCCTGTTGTAGTTGTAGATGATGACGATGCTTACGTAGCGGACTCGGACTTTTATGATGATGAGTTCTCCTATTTACAACTATCAGGCGGGTATATGTAGGCCATGTTCTGATCAACGGGGATTACTGGGATGATGACTAGATGATATTACACATTTTGTATATTTTGAAAACTTTACATGTAATTAATTGACCTGGTAACATGATCATACTCAGGAGACTTACAATCACTTATATGCTATATATACTTATCATAGCCTTCCGCTTATGTAATTCAATTGTCTCTGGAGTATAATATGATGTTTTGGTATATTCTCACTCATGTTTAATGCACTAATATGGATAACATTTAATCATCATTATCTATGTTGCATAAGTGATGTGTTGGAACTCGGGAGTTGGGCTCCTACTCGACCCCCGATTTTCAGGGCGTTACAAGGCCCGTCCAGACGAACAAGCAACGTGCATCACATGCATCACGGTGGGCCTATTAGCCCTAGAAGGTGTGGATGTACGTCAAGGTGGGGTCCACATGTCAGTGGGCCACCCCACCACAAAAGATCAGGCTGATATTTGCATTTTTCCTTCCTCTAGGCTGGACCGAAAAATGGGCAGCAAGGTGGGCTCCATTAACTGGACGTCCAGCCCATCTGGGACTTGTTAGACATCTAGAAAATCTGGACGATGGGTGTCCCATGGTTTGGACAGCTTGGATAAAATACGAACATACATCAAGATGGGTCTCACTCATGTGTGGGCCCTTACATCAGAAATCTAAGGTGGAGATGCCATCCCCACCATGAAATCAAGGGTCTAGATGATCCCTCAATGCTATACATCAAGAAAAACATCATGATGAGGTCCATGGAGAATGGTCCCATCTTGGCATGTGCATGTAAGCTAAGGTGGGCCATTGGCCACACCTATGGGTCAAGATAAGATCCTCACCATTGATTGGTGGGTCCTACTTGCCCCATGTTAGAAGAACTGAAGATCCATGCAAGAAAATAAAGGAAAATAGTTCTAGGAGGCACCCACCTATTCTCTTCTTCTTCTTCTTCTTCTTCTTCTACCCTTGGACTCTCAAGCCTTCTAAGATCCTTTTCAATGGTGGAGATGAGTTTCTAAGGGTTGGATTAGGAGGGATTAATGGTGAAAGAGGGATGGTTTTTTGAGATTTCTCTCCAAGGTGGGACGTCCATGGCTTCTCTCTTGCTAGCAATGAAGAAGAAAGGGAGAGAGAGAGAGAGATGTGGGGAGGAAATGATTGCATTCTAAGGTCATAATGGCTTGTGTAAGAGGGCATGGCATGCTTAAAATGATTATGTGTAAGAAGCATGGGGCTATGGTAGCATCATCCTACCCTAGGTAGGCTAGGGTGATGTCACCATCATAATTGCTTTCTAGTGAATCCACTTTATGTGGAAATCCACAGCCTCGCAACATGCAGTCCATAGCAGGGATAATGCGCGGCTCATATCTCTTAATCTAAGTGTCACATTGACACACGAGATGCGGGGTTGGAACCGCAGCGATGGTTCGGTCGTAGTGGCATAGGTTTCGGGTTGAGTTGACTCAAGTTTATAGGATGCGACTTAAGGTCACTTGCAAACGCTGTCTACAGGTTGCGGGTCACCAGAATTTGACTGGAAGGATCGCGGGATCCTAAAAAATGACAGGGTACTAGGACATAGGCCATACACCCCATACGTCAGAATATACATAATCAAGCACTCCTTTACATATATGTTTTATATATTTAAAAGATAATGTAGATTGTTTACCATATATACAATGCTCGCATATATTTAAATCAAGACTTTTAAAATTTGGAATTAAGCATCGGTCAAAAAGTACCTTCCTGCTCCGTTCACTCATGTGGCTTAGATGTGCATGCCACATGCGTGCAGACATGGAATTCACTACCGCAGCTGCAACTCCACCTGTTGAAGTGCTTTCGATCAACCTATAAAAATTACCATGTCTTTATGCTTTCATAGCTATGAGTGCCCCTTTAAAAACCTTAAGGACACCACTGAAACCGGTGAACTTACACCCAATCACCTTGAGTGCACCAAGAGATATCAAACTTTTCTTCATGTTAGGAACGTGCCTTACCTCGGTCAAGGTATGCTCCATCCCATCAAACATTTTTATATGCACTAATCCAACACCTACAATATTACAAGCATTATCATTGTCCATGAATACCTGTCCACCATCGCATTCCCTGTAGCTGGCGAACTAACTCCGATGAGGAGTCATGTGATATAAAGCTCCTGTGTCCAAGATCCACTCATCCCTATGATCATCGTATAAGTGTCCGATCATGGACACTGACAACACACACTTCCGCTTGTATCTTCATCAGATGTGGCGGTGTTGTCTTCCTTTGAAGAAGCCTCTGAGTTCTCTTTCTTTGCTTTAGGATTAGTACAATCCTTCTTTACATGCCCTGACATCCTACAATTCCAATACTTTAACTTTCCATTGCCTTTACCCTTGGATTTGGATCTCGATCGAGAAGATCCTGTGTGCCGCTCAGAATTCCAACCCCCCGTATACAATGCATCAGTAGAGGCTCCCATGCAATCGTTTTTCTTTCTCATTACCTTTTCCTGAAGGGTTGAGATAATGTTATCGACACTGAGGGTCATGTTACTGGTACACATGGCGTCTTTAAAAGACTCAAACGAAGTAGGGAGTGAATTTAACAAGATACACACCTGATCTTCATTATCGACCACTACCTCCACATCCAACAATTTGCAGACCATCTTGTTAAAATTGCTAATGTGGGCCTCAACATCTCCTCCCTTAGCCACTAGTTTCTTCCAATCATTCCGGTCACTTCTCAAGGACTTCGTCTAATTCTTGTTAAACTAATAGGCCAATCATCTTGACCTCCTATAATTCAAAATTGTTTTTACTAGAGTATTTCTCAACGTTGAACTTAGGATTGGCAGCCATTGATAGTCACTTTTAGATTCCTGTGACACAACGATAGCTTTGATACCACTTGTTGGGGGATTGCGGAAGCACACCGAGATGAATTAAGTGGAGTAATCCAATCACACAAAGTGAGAACAATGTAAACACAATAGATATAATGTGGAAAAACCGTTGCGGAAAAAACCGTGTCACAAAGCAACAGTAAGCACTATGAAAGTAGAAAATTACAAGAGAAAAAGATTACCTGATTCAAACAAGCCTCAAATCTCCCTTACAAGCCCTTGAAACCCTAGGAACGAATTAGAAAGCTTTAGATACCTCCCAATCTCGATTACACCCAAATATATAGCCTTTGGAAGAATCCCAATCGAAATTGGAAACAAATCCCGCAAATTAGTAAATCAGCGTAATTTCGCATTACGCTTAATGACACCTTCGATGGGACTTCGATGGCATTGAACTAAACCTTCGATGTCATCAAACCCACTTTGATGTCATCGGAATAACACCAAAACATTCTAGTGACCAAACATGAAAATCTGGATTTTACCGATGGCATTGAAAAACCTTCGATGACATCAAAACTTACTTCAATGGCATCAAACAACCTTCGATGGCATCAAAAAGGGCACCTAAAGTGTCCAGCAACCAATTCGATTTATTCTGAAAAATCTCGATGGCATCAAACCTATTGTTGACAAACTACTGAATTACAAATTTAAGACATTTATCAACATAATCACCAATGCATCCTATGGTGTAGTCCACTTAAGATTTTAATCTGCCTCATTTTTGGGTTTGTGGGCTCATGTCTTAAAATGATATGAAAAATGGTTGGACCTTGTGGATAAAATACATATATCATGGTGGGCCTTCACAGCACCATTAAGTAGAGAGTCGATTTGGCATTGAGCTCCGATTGGGTACTACCGCCACGAGGACCTAGCTAGAGACAGATAATCACCACGTATATGTTTTATCCTCATTGTTTACCTATTTTGAAAAATCATTTGAGGGCATGACTGTAGAAAGGAGATACATTAAAGACTCAAGTGGATCACACCACATGAAGTAGTGGGGATTGAACTTCTACCATTGAAAACTTCCTAGGGCCCACTGTCATGTTTATTTACCATCCAACATGTTCTTAAGGTCACATAGACCTCTATGAAGAGAAAACAACTATACCAGTTTGATCCAAAACTTTTATGGTTCTGAAAAGTTTTCAATAATAAGTTTTCAACCCCCACCGCTTCCTGTGGTGTGGTCCACTAGAACCTTCAATCTGCATCCTTTTTGAGCTCATGTCATAAAAGGATATACAAAAATGGATGGACGGTGTGGATACAATATATACATCATGGTGGGCCCCACAAAGCCTCTAACTGGACCATCTCATGTCTCTAGCTGTCTTGGTGGGAGTAGAACCCAATCTGCTCCCTCCGGCATTATCCCATAGGCAATCTGCATCCACATGTAACCATAGGCAATTGGCGTCCACATGTAGCAGCTGCATCAAACAACCAAGCTCTAGTAGAGTAGGGCCATCATGCAGGCACAACATTGGGTTAACATGTGTCATAAGTGGATGGAAATCTAAACTATTAAGCTAATCTTGTTCTACGTTGCTTTTTGCATTTGGTGCGCAGGCATGCCAGAATTGGATTTGCAGCTCCAATTCAAACTAAACAACAATGACCCTGAGTGTTGAGGTAGGCAGACACGTAGTGTATGATTGAGGCCTTAGGAGATCGGTCGCCTATTCATCCATTCTCTCGATATGTAAATTGGATTAGGAAATATTTAAAGGGTGGGGTTCTTCCTGTGACGATGGGTACTCCTTTGCCTTTCGTACAAAAGGACTTTTTGATACAGATAAAATGGAATGGAAGAGAGATTCTTACAGTCATTTAAGAAGAACATCTGCGGAAAGCTCTCTTGATGGACGAACTGAGTTTAGTGTGCTAGCATAAACTCAAATTACAACTAAAGATTATCAGCTACTTGGTTAATGCTACGAATTACACTACGAAATGTAAATAACAGGCTAAAAGGTAAATGATTATACTAAGGAATATAATTGCTTGACAGGAAGAGTAAATGGTTACACTATGGAATGTAAATTGAATGGTAATTGAAAGATAAGTTTAGTTTGTTTGGTTTGGTATGAGACAAATTTTTCTTCTTGACTTGCTCTGCTATTTATAGCTTTGATCTAGACGTTCCGTATCATTCCCACATTTCAATGGTTATGGTAACCTCTCTCTATTACTTGAATCTAGATGCTTCCCACGTTCTACTTCCTTTATTTCTCTTTTCATTACCTGTTTGGCGATCGTGCGAGTTCGATCACTTCTCTGATCATTCGGACTCGATCGTCATTCTTCTCGACTACCCTAATGACAATAATTGATACATTGTTACCGGATGGGTATTTACCAGCTCAGCGATTTGCACCTCTGAAACATGCCTAGTCGTCCATCCGGCAAGACTATTCATATGATACCCAGGAGGAAGAGGACTCGACTCCTCGACCTCATCCACCCACTGGCTTGAGGTATCACCCTCCTTGGCCTACGCCTGGGTAGTCAAGGGCAGGAGCTCCTTGGTGGGGAAAGCTTCTTGGGTCAGGGGAGATTCCCCCAAATCCACCACCTCCACGACTGTCACCTAAGCTGGGGCATCCCAAGCTCCTTCACCTGCGATGCTCAGGACCCGAGCCTGCAGTCGAGCTAAATCAATAGCTGGACTCCGGACGCCCAAAACCACTTGTCCTTCCAATTTTTGTTGGAGGATGGATTACCAGTGATAAGGGCCTAGCCCTTGTTCGCCCACGCCAAGAAATAGTACCAACTCAGATGCTTCGGGTTGGCCTTTGGCTGGTATAAGTACATGAACTCTTCGGTCGTTAGCTCGACGTTCCCGAGCTAGAACCAGAGGATATAGGTCCCTAGCAGAGCTCTTCAATCATTCGGGATGATCTGGCCTGGGGCAAGCCTTAAGCGAGAAGTGACCTCTCATATGATCCGATGAAGAGGGAGGCGGAGGCCACATTGTAAGGCGACCAAGTAGATGGCCACATCGCCCTCATGAGGGTCACAAGGGACTTCACCAGGCTCGGGAACTCGGAGCACCACTGAGTCTGAAATTTGGTACTCCGATCTAATTCGAGCAAGGTCAGTCCCCCTCAACCTCGACCTAGCAGGACCGACATCGATGGGTTGTTTGGCTGAAGGGTGAGCTCACACTCTTTCTACTGGGGCAGACTCCATCGTATGGCTGTGTGATTGCTTGCCTCCAAGTGCGGAGGTTTGTAAGTTATATCCTGTGAATACAGAGTCGATCCCATAGGGAGATGATCTATGAGAATGATAAAATCAAATGTAAAATTAACTAAGTAATGAAAACTAAACAAATGAAACAATTTTGAAGGTTTTGAAGGTATGAAATTTAACATAATTAAAACAACACCCAAGCTTCAAAGTTCCACATATAGGTTAATGGTCAATAAATGATGACGGCTTTGATAACATAACTAGGATCCAAGCACTATGGTCAGCCGAATCGGAAAATAAAACAGTTTAAATATTTTAATAAATGATATAAAATATTAAAGAATCATGGATTAACATCATTAATATATATTCTCAAGTGCTAGTGATTTCAAGAATTCAATATCCATGAGATAATTAATCAAATAATGTAGTAGGTTGAGAATATCTCCCATTTAAGAAATCTAATTGATCCAAGTCACTCCTATCTATCAATATAGATCTCACATGATGGAAACATATGGACCTAACATAAAGATCAAAAACCTAAACCTAGATAATTGATAACATGCATACACCATTCATCTCATTGTTAAAAACAATCAATCATCATAAATTATGATATCTTTAAACCAATATGCTTCCTTCTACCTAGGGCTAGAGGGAACTAAAAAAACATAACTAAATTATAAAATAGAAAAGCAACAAGAAAGCAAGAAAATAAATTAATAAAAATTTAAAAAGAACTTGTAAAGATCTAAAAACCCTAGAAAAACCCCTAGATCTTGCCCTTGAATGCTTTTGATGATGCTTAGGAATGCCCTGGGAAGCCCTATTTATAAGTGGGGAACTCCCTCTTTCAAACTAGTTTGAAAAATTCGGAAACTGCCTTAGATTTTCTCACTCCACGTAGGCTCTGCGTAATAGCTTTAATGCATCGAAGGTCTTTTGATATGATCGTTGATATAAGCTTCAATGCATCGAAGGTCTTTCGATATCATCAAAACTGGTCCAAAATTGTCCAGCGAATTTGGCTTAAAAATCCTACAATTTTTTATTCTACCTTCGATACATATAAGTACCTTCGATATGATCTTCGATGCATCTAAGTACCTTCAATATGATCTTCAATGCATTTAAGTACCTTCGATATGATCGAAGGTGATTTTGGCAGTTTTTCAGAACTATATTTTTCTGGTTCCGGAATTTGTTTTCAGGACAATTTCCAGGATTCCTTTTCTTCACTTCAAATCTTCGATTGTTTTCTTGAATCTTTGGCATGTAAATTCTTCAATCTTGATCTCCTAAGATCCATTCCTTACCTTGGTGATTCTTAAGCATTAAATCCACACTTTTAACATTGTTTTCACTTTAAGCTCTTAAGTTCACCTTGCAACATAAACATGAGTAAACCATAACAGTAAGCAGTATAATGTTCATAAAACCAAGATATAGATGGGAGAAAATATGCAATATTTAACACTCAACACACCCCTCAACTAGCATTTTACTAGTCTTAAGCAAAATAAGTGAAGAAATTTTTTTAATAAAAGCTAATTCTAGAAATAAAATTAAAACAGAAATAAAAATTCTAACTATATCACTTTCGCAGGTAATCTCGATTGCATTTAGCATATACAACAAGCCTTTAAACCCTTTAGGTTTCCCCTAGTAGACGAGTTATAGTCTCATGAGTGTTTCCAAAATATTACCCATAAACATTGAAAACATGGAAAATAATTCAAAACTCAAAAATTTATACAATTATGTCACCATTCATCATATGAATTCCAAAACAAAGCAACACTTATTCTAAATCTGAAGTTAGTTAGAATCTCAATTTCCTAATATATTACATCCTTGAGTTTAGAGACCTAATCAAAATTTAAAATAGTTATGATCTAATATACTTAGGTGCTCGGTGACACTAGTCTAACTTTGAGAAATATGCATGTTCCCTATCCAAACTCCTTTCAATCATCCCAAGAATATGAAATCTCTAGTTATCTCATTTCTTTCATGCCCTTTCTTCTTTTATCGTCATGTCCTCATTTTTATAGACCACCCTTAGATGAATATTCCCACCGGATTTGCTTCATAACCTAAGGTATCGTACTTGCAATAGTAACAGTAATGGATACTTAGATATCCTTACTCCGGATTACTGACACGATTGTAATGGTCATTACATTCATGTTCTATAATAAAATTTTATTTTTTCATTACTTTTTTCCTTCAATATTCTCTGTTTTAAGCATATGTCAATAGTACTAGTTCATTCAACCTTGTTTGAATCAAAATTTGTTATTCTAGTTCACATATCATATTCCTCAGTTAATTAAGGTGCATTGTGAATTCAGTACATCAAATTACAACTCCTTCTAAACTAATGATTATATAATCGAACTCAAGTCTATAATTTTTGGTTATCAGAATTCTGACTACTATCAACCTAGAATAAGTATTTACTTTGCTATTGGAATTCACATAATATCATGTTCACATTCATGTATATAAAAAATTGAATGTTGAAAAGTTTGAAAAAATTTCCCATAAACCAAAAAAATGTAGACTCTACTAGTCCTAAAATATAAACTCACATAGATGACTATCCACACCCCCAACCTAAAATCTACATTATCCCCAATGTAATGATACATGTAATGCAGAAAATATGAAAACAATAAAAATCAAAGAAAGGATGGATAGTACCTTCCATGAAGAACTCACCTGCTAGGTGATACTAAAGAAATTGAATATTATACAAATCTTACACATGCTTCATCAGTCTAAGGAGCATCAATCCGAATATTCTGGCTCATGAAGAGGGACATACTCCTCTCCCAAATGAAAGTTTTTCATATAAGGCTTCAATCTTTGACCATAAATCTTATACACATTGTCATTACGTGGATTCTCAATTTCAACAGCCTCATGAGTATAAACATTATTCACAATGAAGGGGCCTGTCCATCTTGATCTTAACTTTTTCGGAAAGAACTGAAACAAAAATTGCACAATAGGACCTTTTGCTGAGGTTTAAAATTCTTCCTCAAGATGTTTTTGTCATGAAAAGCTTTGGTCCTCTCTTTGTAGATTTTAGAATTTTCATAGGAGTCTTTCCTCAGCTCCTCTAATTGATTCAACTCTAATTTCCTTTGTCCATTTGCTTAGTCCATATCAAAGTTTAACTTCTTTATTGCTCAGTATGCTCTATGTTCCAATTCTACAGGCACACTCATACACCAATCTGTATGGGGACATTCCAATCGGGGACTTATAAGCAGTCCTATAAGCCCATAAAGCGTCGGATAGTTTGAGGGATCAATCCTTCCTATCTGGCCTTATAGTTTTCTCCAAAATGTGCTTGATTTTCTGATTAGAAATCTCAGCTTGCCCACTCGTTTGTAGGTGGTATGGGGTGCTCACTTTATGCTTGATGTCATATTTCTTCATCAAAGCCTCAAATGTCGTATTGCAAAAGTGAGACCCGCCATTACTAATGATGGCCTTTGGAGTTCCAAATCTAGAAAAAAAAATATTTTCCTTAAGGAATCGTAGACCGCTTTGTTGTCATTGGTCCTACTTGGAACTGCTTCAATCTACTTGAAAACATAGTCCACACCAACCAATATATAAAGAAATCCAAAAGAAGATGGAAATGAGCCCATAAAATCAATACCCCAATAATCAAAAATCTCTAATGGTAAAATAGTGGATAAAGACACCATGTTGCACCGAGACACTCTTCTCAATCTTTGACATCTATCACAAGCAACACAGAAAGTATGGGTGTCTTTGAACATGGTGGGCTAGTAAAACCCACACTGCAGAATTTTTGTAGTGGTTTTCTTAGCAGAAAAATGGCCACCACATGCTTCCATGTGGCAAAGGAAATAACACTCTGAACTTCATCATCTAGGACACAACGTCTAAAAATTTGATCGGTCCCATATTTATATACACACGGGTCATCCCAAAAGAAGTTCCTAACCTCGATTTCAAAATGCTTCGTAACACCTCAAATTTTTGCTATTTTTTTATTGTCAAAAATCCTTAAAACTTTTCTTTATAACTAGCCACGTTATCACTTACTGACCCTTGACACTCGAGGTGAGCTTATACGTGACTGGTACCGATAAAGAACCATACAAATAAGATTGATCAACCATAGAAAACTAATGAATCCAACTGATCACTTAAACATCGAGATTAGCCCCATGATTTGTTCACATAGGGCCCAAATCTAACTGACTTGCCACTGACTAACCAAACGACTGTAACTAAATTAAAGATCTACCTAAAGCTGAGTCAACTATAGCCCGAATCTTGACTAATGAACCAAATCAACCTAGTTACTCTTTTAACCTAAATCAACGATTTAGAGTAATCATGATCGAATCACCATTTTTGCTAATTTTGAATAGGACATACTGTGAACTTAGTTAATCTATACCTCAACAACTACGCCCATGAAATCTCCCTACCCAAGTTATTTCAGAAGTGCCCCGATTACCCGAACAAGCTCTAAACCGCTCGTTAGTGGGCCGCTAGTTCAGAAATTATAGAGTAATGTCCATCTCACTAGGCTTGTGGTCTATCGTAGGAAATGGACTCAAATGATGCCTGGAAACAGACAATTTGCACCATCCAGTTGGTACTTGTAAAATGCAACTCTCCTAAGTATTGGCCAAAAATCTATGGCCCCTCCACTTAGGACAATAAATTAGGACATTTCGGCCGTTGGATTTTACTCAAATTTGCACCATAGGTTAAAGATATTTCCCTGCACTCATCCACCAAATCTAACCCCCAATCGAGAAATGGTGACTGTTGATTGTAAATCAGACCCTTACGATAAAACCCTGAGTTTGTTTGCCATTAAACTTTGCACAACCCTTCATCGGGCTATGAGGCACATATCCCATAAATTAGATGGGCCAGGGAGCCATCAAGGCAGGCCAATAGTCAGAAATGGGTCCCACAGGGCCATTTAAAGGAATTTATAGAACTTAGGGCCAACTGATTTAAAACTTAGGTTATAAAACCCTTTAACCCCCCTCGCTCCCTCATTCCCACAGTAATTTCCAGTAAAGGGAGAGAGAGAGAGAGGAGAGAGAAAGAGAGAGTGAGAGAGAAAGGAGGTTGTGAAAGAGAAGGGAGCTAGGAAATTAGAATTTCGAGACTCCTACCTCCATTATTCACCAGGAACCATGATCCTACTGCCGTAGAGACAAGGTGTGGCTGATCTAAGGGCCCCGACATGTCAAACTTGCGGACCCGGTACTACTAGAGCAACTACGAGAACTTCTGATCAATGTTAGGTGCGAACCATTACCTCTAGGTGGCCGATTATCGTGCCTAGCGTAAATCATAGTGATTTTGTGTGAAGGATATGTGTTCATGTTACTGAATTTTATGTATTGTTTGGTTCAGGACCCATGCATAGAATTTCTCTAAAATTAGGAGAGGGATTTAGGTCCCAAGGTTCCCTGATATGTAGATTGCTAAATTTTTGGTCAGTATAGGGAATTGCATGTGCAATTCCCCAATGTTGTTGATTTTGTACCTTAAATTTCGTCACATGCAATTGATAGATGTAATTGGGTGAATTGTTGTCCACTTGTTAAATTGCTGAATTATGTTGCACTTGACTTCCCCTATGTTGCTGATTTGTATGTTATATGTTGGCACATGAAATTGAAATGGTGTAAGTTGGGTATATGGCTGTCAACTTTGTTGAATTGCTAAAATATGTTGAACCTGATCTCCATTGTTGTTGATCTTGTAAGATTGACCTTGTTACATGCAGATGGCTTGTGGGAATCTAGTATATTGCTGTTTATATTGTCGAAATTCTGAAACATGCTAGTCTCTTGTTGGAATTGTTGAATATATGCTATACACTTGCGCACATGCCTCTTTGTGGACCGGCTAGCCAACCTGAACTCTTTTTGGGCAACCTTTCCGTTGGGTCAGCCCACGGGTAAGTTTGAACCGACTAGCCAAACCACGAGTTGTCAGCTGTAGTTGGACTATATAAGACGTTGTTCTCAGGTCATACAGTCCATGGTTTGTCTCATAGGGGCAGATTGGTCTATTGGTTGGCCATCCTTGCACGTTAACCATATTTGTACATGCCTGCTGGAACCTGGGGCACCCTGTAACCTTTGCGCCCACTGATAACTACAATTTGTTGCCCTCAAAGAATTATGAGCCGGGGATAGTGGTATGGGACACTATGCCCGAGCTATTGGCATACGCTGGGTTGACGAGCCTCCCCGTAGTGACAGTGAGCAAAAGACTCGTGAGCCAGGGATAGTGGTATGGGACACTATGCCCGAGTTGTCGGCCTATGCTGGGGTGACGACCTCCCGTAGTGACCGCGAGAAGACTCTAATGTCTTAAACATTTTTGTATGAGCTAAATCTATGGGAATGATGAACCTACAAGGGCCAAGGGTCGCGAGAGTCATACGACCATGTTCATTAGAACCGCGCAATTAGATTAGGGCATCGATCCGTTGGAGTATCTTAGTTTTCCCAAACTGCTGGATTTATGGACTTAACTAATCAACTCGGTTAACATGTGCATTACATGCATTGGTTACTTTTGTGATTTGACAGTCGTGGTCACTTGTGGGAGTGTTGGTTCGCGAACGTTAGATGGTGTCGCAAGATGGAGTGTTGTGGTGAGAGGCATGTATCATATCATTAAATCATGCATTTACATTAACCAGAGTATCTAGGATTCTGTGAATGTATGCTTTTCACTAAATTTACTCTTGTGCATGATAACTTGTGTAACTTATAGTTAATAGTACCACCGAGTTGATCACTCACTCCCACTCTGGGATGGTGTTTTAAAACACCAACCAGAACCTATCATAGATGCAAGGATGACGAAACTGGATGTGCTAAAGGATGCTAGTGTGAACTACGAGGAGGAGCAAGTGTATTTCCAAACTTTCAGCGGATCCTTCTAGTCTGAGTTCGGGCGATCGCGGGGTATGGACCAGGGCCCTAGTCACTTTGGGACATATGTATGGGTGAGACTAGTTCCCTGTTTAGATATTTTTGGATTTGTGGTTTGGATATTTTTATATTTAGTGGCACTTGATACTGCTTTATGACTTATGCTTTATGCCTTGCTAAACTCTCCATTGCTTATGAGATCATCCAAATGTAATTAAAATTTGAAGCCCATTAGGGCGCACGTGACACTCAGAAATTCAGGAGCCGAGTTCCTACTCGGCCCCTGAAATTCAGGGCGTTACAGATGGTATCAGAGCATGGTTCGGGGTTAAGCTAGGCCTTGGGTAATGGGTCTATTATAACGCCATTTTAACTTAGGATGGAGCGATCGAACATAGTGACATTAAAAGACCTTAGGACCAAGCCATCCGGCTAATCTGAACACTGTAATCTTAGCATAGGGTTCCGATATAAAAGGGACTTAGGCCATAAGAAGTGATCTAAATCACTTGTAGTTGGGAATTCGAAGATTGGAGACAATACGACCCAAAATGTGTGTGGGACCCTCCCACATGTGGGGACCCCTCTTTGCTCCTCTAAATCACATAGAAGCCCTAGGGGCTTCACCGAGGGCCATTTCTACTTCATTTCTACCACATTTCTACTCTTTTCTACCCTTTTAACACTCAAATCATCACCCCATTCTCTTTCTAAGCTCTCAAAACTCAATCCCTAAGTCTCAACTCCCCCTTCCAACCCATCTCCTTCAAAAATTTCATCTTCCACCACTTTATTCTTCTAATTTTTCTAAGTACTTTTCATATTATACAACTCCTAAAGCTTAAGGGATGAAGAGCTATAATTAAAATAAAACTTACTATAAATGCTAAAAATATAAATAAAATGGATTTTAGACCATTAACCTGAAGGAATCTTGTGAAATAACTAGGTTATTTGGATAGAGTAGCTTCTCCTACCTCAAATTCATATATGGCATGCCAAGTAACTCATTTTAGATTGAGAGATACACTGGTTTCAAATATCAAGTAGTAGATCCACTGACAAAAGGGCGGGCCGCCGCTGGACACCACAGAGGGTGGCGGGGCCACCGCTGAACTGGCGGCACGGCCCCGTCCCCACTAGATTAAGGCGGGGCCACCGCCAGAATTTTTTGCAATTTCTGTCTTTTTAAACTAACTTCAAAAAGTCATATCTCCCTCAATATAACTCTGATTTAAGTGATTCAAGAGCCATATTGAAGCTTGATAAGTCTAGTTTCATATAAAAATAAATAAAAAAATAAAATAATAATTATAATATAGTTAATTTTAGGATGTTTTGACAACTATCTAAAAATCATTAGTTTTGGACAACTGTTACTTCTAGAATTTTTATAATTTTTCTACAAATCCAAATGAATTGAAATTATGTGAGATGAATTTAAACTTAATGATAAACCATCATAAAAAATTTTAAAATATTTTACTGACTGAAAATATATAAAATGTTACAAGGAATAAAGACATTATGGAATCATATAGAAAATCGTTGGTTTTGGACAACTGGTACTTGCGGAATTTTTGGGATTTTTATAGAACTTGAAATGAAACAAAACTTTGTGAAATAAAAGTAAGATTAATGATGGATTTCTATAAAAATTATAAAAATGATATAGTAACTAAAGGTGACAAATATGTTACAAATAATAGAAGGGTTGAAACTAAAAATTTCTACAACTTTGAGTTGCCAAAGGATTAGTCATGTCTTTTCATATTAAAGTTTAGTTTTTGGTGTGAATTATTTATAATCATACTAGGAATCATTCTGTGATTAAATTTGATTATATATATACACATGTATTTTTTGTTTAAGTTATTTTGGTGCAATTAAGTTAGGACCCTTAAGTAGGATTGAGTTTCATAGTTCAATACTCTGTAAGTTCATATTAGAGGCAAACTATAGTAAAATATTTTGAGTTTTCTTATTCTCTTATTGACTCAAGGTTCAAACAACATCGAGAAGATGATATTCTTCATATTTCCTTTTCTACATCCTTATTAGCGTTATTAGCATTCCAAACCTCCAGAATATCTTAGAACTCTCGATTCTTCCTTCCCTCTTGAAGCTAACGAGACTAAAGTGCAGTTGCTCATAACCCACTAGCCATAAGATCGAAATGACAATATTTTTTATGCTATTAGAAACCTTTTTATGATGATCTTTGACCATAGGCATATTGAGAGTTCATTAACCCCTAATTTGGACATAAATTAAAACGATAACTCTCTTAGACCAAGACCCAAAGGACAACCTTATAAATAGGAGATTTGAACTTTTCAATGATGGATATTCCCTAAACATTTAGGTTGATCGGACTATGGAATTACGAAACTATACACCTGCGAAGCATTCGTGGCTTGACCCAATTCTCAATCCTGGATGACTACCAGCGGACTCACTGCCTTGACCGAGCAGAAGACCGGGATCCACCAGGACTAAGAAGGGATACAACGAACCTTCTACATTGGCCAGGTAGATGATCGATATATTGGGTTCAAGCCCACTACAACTGTCTCTCCGTGTTGGCCGAACATTGAAAACATGCATTTTTTACTTTAGATAAAGGGAAACCGTCGTCATGAATCCAAATATTACAAAAAATGAATAAATGAATAAAATAAAAATTTTAGTAAACCATTAGGATGGAAATATTTTAAGGGGGGTAGACTACAATAAGACAGACAAGCATAGATAGTATGCACCTTACCATGCACATGAATATGAAATCAATGAAACTTATACATACAAAATTAAAATACCTTTACCTATTTACATTAGGCAATTTCAAGGACGAAATTGTTTTTAAGGGGGGTAGATTGTAACATCTCGAATTTTTATTATTTTTTTATTGTCAAAAATCCTTTTAAAAAATTTTTAATAACTATCCACGTCATCACTTACTGACCCTTGATACTCGAGGTGAGCTTATACGCGACTGGTACCAATAAAGAACCATACAAAAAAGATTGATCAACCGTAGAAAATTAATGAATCCAACCGATCACTTAAACATCGAGATTAGCCCCATGATTTGTTCACATAGGGCCCAAATCTAACCGACCTATAACCGTAACTAAATTAAAGATCTACCCAAAGCCAAGTCAGCTATGGCCCGGATCTTAGCTAATGCACCAAATCAACCCATTTATTCTTTTAACCTAAACCGACGATTTAGAGTAATCATGACTGAATCACCATTTTCGATAATTTTGAATAAGTCATACTGTGAACTTAGTTAATCTATACCTCAACAACTGCGCTCATGAAATCTCCCTACCCAATTTATTCCATAAGTGCCCTGATTACCCGAACAAGCTCTAGACCGCTCGTTGGTGGACCGTTAGTTCCAAAATTATAAAGTAATATCCATCTCACTGGGCTTGTGGTCCATCGCGGGAAATGGAATCAAACAATTTGTGTCGTTTAGTCGGTACTTGTAAAATGCAACTCCCCCAAGTATTAGCCAAAAATCTGAATTTTAAAACAAATGACCTTGCAACTTAGGGAGAGAGAGAGAGAGGAGAGAGAAGAGAGAGAGTGAGAGAGGAAGGAGGTTGTGAAAGGGAAGGGAGCTAGGAAATTGGAATTTCCACACTCCTACCTCCATTATTCACCGGGAACCATGCTCCTACCACCGTAGAGACAAGGTGTGGTTGATCTAAGGGCCCTGACACGTCAAACTTGCAGACCTGGCGCCACTAGAGCATCTACGAGAACTTTCGATCGACGATAGGTGCAAACCATTACCTCTAGGTGGTCGATTATCGTGCCTAGCATAAATCATAGTGATTTTGTGTGAAGGATATGTGTGCATGTTGTTGAATTTTATATATTATTTGGTTCAGAACCCATGTGTAGAATTTCCCTAAAATTGGGAGAGGGATTTAAGTCCCAAGGTTCCTTGATATGTAGATTGCTGAATTTTTGGTCAGTTTAGGGAATTGCATGTGCAATTCCCCAATGTTGCTGATTTTGTGCCTTAAATTTCATCACATGCAATTGATAGATGTTATTGGGTGAATTATTGTCCACTTGTTAAATTGTTGAATTATGTTGCACTTGACTTCCCCTATGTTGTTAATTTGTATGTTATATGTTGGCACATACAATTGAAATGGTGTAAGTTGGGTGTATAGCTGTCCACTTTTTTGAATTGTTGAAATATGTCGAACCTGATCTCCACTGTTGCTGATCTTGTAAGATTGACCTTGTTGCATGCGGATGGCTTGTGGGAATCTAGTGTATTGTTGTCTATATTATCGAAATTCTGAAATATGCTAGTCTCTTGCTGGAATTGTTGAATATATGCTATACACTTGCGCACATGCCCATTTGTGGATCGGCTAGCCAACCGGAACTCTTTTTGGGCAACCTTTCTGTTGCATCAACCCATGGGCAAGTTTGAACCGACTAGCCAAACCATGAGTTTTTTGCTGTAGTTGGACTATATGAGACGTTGTTCTCAGGTCGTACAGTCCATGGTTTGTCTCGTGGGGGCAGATTGGTCTACTGGTTGGTCATCCTTATACATTAACCATGTTTGTACACGCCTACTGGAACCTGGGGCACCCTGTAACCTTTGTGCCCACTGATAACTGCAATTTGCTGCCCTCAAAGACTCATAAGCCGGGGATGGTGGTATGGGACACTATGCCCGAGCTGTCGGCCTACGCTAGGGTAACGAGCCTCCCCGTAGTGACAAGTGAGCAAAAGACTCGTGAGCCGGAGATGGTGGTATGGGACATTATGCCCGATCTATCGGCCTATGCTGGGGGGACGACCTCCCCATAGTGACCACGAGTAAGACTCTAATGTCTTAAACATTTTCGTATGAGCTAAATCTATGGGAATAACGAACCCACTAGGGCCAAGGGTCGTGAGAGTCATACGACCACGTTCATTAGAGCTGCGCGATCGGATTAAGGCATTGATCTGTCGAGGTATCTCGGTTTCCCAAGTTTAGTTAGAAACCCTAAGTTTAGTCAAATTTTGGTGTGCCAAATAAATTCGTGTTTGTGTCATGCTTATGTGTTTTATGTATCAAGCTTGTGCTTTGATTTGCTTTGAATCTTCGATGATCCTGCTGAATCAATCTTATTGATATCTACGACGAACTTGCCGAAATCTTCAAGCTGAAGAAAGTGTATGAGGTTTAAGTGTTAGTTGAAGACTCAACTTTCAAGAACCCAATCGCAATATTGCGTGACCGAGAAAATCTAGGTAAATTTGACACCAAAAGTGATGAAGGGATATTGTTAGGGTATGCTCTGAATAGTCGAGCGTATCTGGTTCTTAACAAGAGGACTGGTGTAATTTAAGAGTCCATTAATGTGGTTATAGATGATCACTTGCATACACCTGTCTCACGTTCAGAAGATGATGAAGTCCTTTTGTTTAATAAACCAGACTCTTCATCTAGTCAAAATAACACTGAACTGCGGACATTTAAAGACCATCCATCTGATCAAATCCTTTGAAACCCTCTCACTGGTGTGCGCACTCATAAACAACTAGAAGATATGTGCAACTACGTGTGCTTTACATCTCAGATAGAACCGGCTAACATAAAAGAAGCCCTTACTGACGAAAACTGGATTGTAGCAATGCAAGAAGATCTCAATTAGTTTGTTAGAAATGATATTTGGTACTTAGTTCCAAGACCAAAAGATAAACACATTATCGAAACTAAATGGATTATCAAAAATAAGTCTGATGAACTTGGTAATATTATTAGAAACAAGGCTAGGCTAGTTGTACAAGGGTACACTCAAATTGAAGGCATTGATTATGATGAGACCTTTGCCCCAGTAGCTCATCTTAAATCAATTAGACTATTTACATCCATTACGTTCATTAAAAAATTCAAAATATATCAACTGGATGTAAAGAGTGCGTTCTTAAACAGCGATTTGCATGAAGAAGTGTATGTTGAACAACCAAAGAGTTTTGAAGACCCTAATCATGTTAATCATGCCTAGCGCCTAAAAAAGACACTCTATTGTTTGAAACAGGCTCTCAGGGCATAGTACGAGAAATTGACTAAATTCTTGTTAAGTCATTACTTTGTTATGGAGAGTGTAGATAAAACATTATTTGTTAAGAAACATAATGATCATATATTAATAGTACAAATCTATGTTGATGACATTATCTATGGATCTACCTATGCTAACATGACTGTTGAGTTTACAGATCTTATGAAATCTAAATTTGAAATGAGCATGGTTGGAGAACTAAACTATTTCCTAGGGTTGCAAGTCAAACAGCTCCCTGATGGATTCTTTATCTCTCAAATCAAATATGCTCTGAACTTAGTTAAAAAGTTCGGATTTGAGAGTGGAAAAAATTTTGATACTCCAATGAGTACTACTCTAAAACTCTCTAAGGATTCAATAGGTAAGAGTGTGGATCCGAAGTTGTATCGCAGTATGATAGGTAGTTTACTTTATTTAACTGCGAGCCGACTTGATATTGCTTTTAGTGTAGGAATTTGTACTAGATATCAATTAGACCCTAAAGAGTCCCACCTGATTGTTGTTAAGCACATTTTTCGATATGTCGCTAGTTCAGCTAATCTTGGTCTTTGGTATTTACATGATACTAATGTGCAATTAGCTGGTTACAAGGATGCTGATTAGGCTGGTAACATTGATGATCGTAAATCGATCAGTGGTGGTTGTTTCTATGTCGGGAACTGTTTAGTTTCTTGGCTTAGTAAGAAACAAAGTTCCATATCACTCTCAACAACTGAGACTGAATATATTGCTACTAGTAATGCATGCACTCAGCTTGTGTGGATGAAGAGAATGCTAAGTGATTACAGAATTGTGCAAGAATCTATGGTTTTATATTGTGACAATTTAAGCGCAATTAATATTTCTAAAAATCTAATTCAACATTCACGAACCAAGTATATTGACATTAGATATCATTATATTCATGAATTGCTGGAAGACAAGATAATTTCATTGGAATATATTCAGACCGAGAATCAACTTGCAGACATATTCACAAAACCGCTCGACAAAAACAGGGTTGTAAAATTGAAATTTGATTTTGGTATATGCAATATAAACTGATGATTTGTGCCTATTTATATCATAATGTATATATTTATTATTTTAAAATTTTTTAAATTCAAATAGATACAAAAATGTAAATTTTCAGTGGTGCCTCCTAAACCAACACTTGAAACTCATACACTTTCTTCAGTTTGAAGATTTCGGGAAGTTCGTCGTAGATATTGGAAAGATTGATTCAGCATGATCGTCAAAGATTCAAAGTAAATCAAAGCACAAGCTTGATACATAAAACACATAAGCATAACACAAACTCGAATTTATTTAGCACACTAAAATTTGACTAAACTTAGGGTTTCCAACATAGCAATTTCAATCTCCCCCTTTATCAAATTTGTAACAAAACAAAAATACAAGTCATGCTATAGATATTCAATAAGTGCTCAACAAAGAATCATGCACCATTTAGTCAACAAATGATCAATAACATGTGATCAATAAAGAATCATGCACCATTTGTGCACACCATGCAACTCTCCCCCTTAATCCATTACTCCCTTCAAATTAAACTCCTCATCCACTTCATCATATCAAAATCAAGCTTCAAGCTTATTCCATATCAAAATCAATCTTCAAGCTTATTTCACACAATATTCTCCCCCTTTTTGTCACAACATGATAAAAGAAATAAATAGATGATAAATGATAAATGTAGATAATAAGAGAGTAAATAAGATAGAAAAGAAAATGATAAAAAATTAATATCAGATAACCATCATGTCACAAGAGGTAAGTAGTTCAAGTAGTTATCATCAAAACTCACAGACGGGAAAGAGAGTTAAAAGAAATTAATACAGAACCAAAGCAAATAGAGCAACTAGTCATATCCTAATGAAGGAGTAGGAATAGATGGATCATTCTGAAGTAAACCCCTATTGATACGCCTCATATATTTGTGCATATATTTGAAATGCGATTGTTGGGTTACATGAATCTGAGCCACCTGTTCCTCAAGACAACACAGTCTCCCATCAAAATCAGAAGGCTGATAATCAAAATCTTCCTCAGAATCTAAATCTAACTCATTAAACAAATCATCCATGTTTACATCTTCTTGTGGCAAAGCGTCACCTTCTTTAGCTTTTTCACCTCCTCCAACATCCCCATTAACTTGACCAGGATTTAGGTCCAGGTTCATCTTGTTGATATTTGAATTGTTGAAGGGGCGGAGATTAATGGAACCTTCTCTAATAGGCATAGCTACCAAAGCATGGGTAGCTAGGAAAGTCATAAGATACGCAAAAGGAATAACGCTATAACTGGGATAGAGACGAAACTGAATGATAAGATGACAGATAGGAGAAGGAAGACATAAATGGATACCAGACACAACAGAATGCATAATACGAGCCATGAAAGTAGTCAACTCAGTCTTGTTACCTGAGCGACGATACACATTTGAAATGAAAATGCGTTGAAGGGCTCTATATCTAAGTAACATAAATTTGGAACCGAGCGCAATACCGTCATTCCATTCCTCATCCATGTTGCAAAGAATTTTAATAATCAGACGTTTTGCATTCTCAGAAGGTTTAGAGGTCAAAGTAGATATGGGAGCACCTTCGTCAACAACAGGTATATTCATGATAGAAGAAATCAAATGACAGTCTACTTCGATCGGACCTTCTCTAGTTGACACAGTAAATGTTAAATTCTCTTAAGAAAAGTGAGTAATACAAGAATACATAGCCTGCGCAATGGATTGGTATGCTGAACCACCCCAAGATAATATGTTATCCCATCCTACAGATTGAAGGAGGGGGACGATGTTGAAGCATTCAATATGATCAACATTAACAACACGCTCAACAATGACATTCTGATGTCGGATATCCCGCACATACTCGGGGTCCTCTTCGGGTGACCGAAGATGACGCACTGAAATGGGTGCGGAACGAGATGAAGAGGGATCACGAACAGTTTTCTTCCTATTTCGCCTATCCATAGCAATAACAACTCAAGGAAAATAAGGATTGCAAAAGGGAGAGAAAGGATTACAAGGAAATCAGATTTTTGGGTAGAAACCCTTTCAAACCACTAAAGAACTTGAAACAAGTTGTAAAATCAAGTTAAAGGAACATCAATGAACTCAAATCTGCAAGGAATTTGAAAATGAAGCACTAACCGAAGAGGAATCGAAGATGGGTTCGACTGGTCGTGGTAGGGCTTGTTGGAGAAGAAGAGATTCCCATATCTACTTTGACCTCTAAACCTTCAGAGAATGCAAAACGTCTAATTACTAGAATTCTTTGCAACATGGATGCAGAATGGAACAACGGTATTGTACTCGGTTCCAAATTTATGTTACTCAGACACAGTGTCATTTATCGCATTTTCATTTCTAATGTGTATCCTTGCTCAAGTAACAAGACTGAGTTGACTGCTTTCATGACCCGTATTTTGCATTCTGTTGTGTCTGGTATTCATATATGTCTTCATTCTCTTCTCTGTCATCTTATTATTCAGTTTTGTCTCCATCCAGGTCATAGCGATATTCCTTTTGCACATCTATGCTTTGGTAGCTATGCTTGTTGGAGAAGGTTCCATTAATCTCTGTCCCTTCAACAATTCAAATATCAATAAGATGAACCTGGACCTGAATCCTGGTCAAGTTGATGGGGATGTTGGAGGAGGTGAAGAACCTGAAGAAGGTGACGCTTTGCTACAAGAAGATGTAAGCATGGATGATTTGTTTAATGAGCTAGATTCAAATTCTGAAGCTAATTCTGATTGTTAGCCTTCTGATTTTGATGGGAGACTGCGTTGTCTTGAGGAACAGGTGGCTCAGATTCATGTAACCTAACAATCACATTCAAATATATGCAGAAATATATGAGGCGCATCAATAGGGGTTTACATCAGAATGATCCATCTATTCCTACTCCTTCATTAGGATATGACTAGTTGTTCTATTTTCTTTGGTTCTGTATTAATTTCTTTTAACTCTCTTTCCTGTCTGTGAGTTTGGATGATAACTACTTGAACTACTTACCTCTTGTGATATGATAGTTATCTGATATTAATTTTTTTTTAATCATGTTCTTTTCTATCTTATTTACTCGATCTCTTATTATCTACATTTATCATTTATCATCTATTTCTTTCCTTTGTCATGTTGTGACAAAAAGGGGGAGAATATTGTATGAAATAAGCTTGAAGCTTGATTTTAATATGGAATAAGCTTGAAGCTTGATTTTGATATGATGATGTGGATGAGGAGTTTAATTTGAAAGGAGTAATGGATTAAGGGGGAGAGTTGCATGGTGTGCACAGATGGTGCATGATTCTTTATTGATCACATGTTATTGATCATTTGTTGACTAAATGGTGCATGATTCTTTGTTGAGCATGTGTTCTTATTGAATATCTATAGCATGACTCGTATTTTTGTTTTGTCACAAATTTGACAAAGGTGGAGATTGAAATTGATATGTTGGAAACCCTAAGTTTAGTTAAATTTTGGTGTGCCAAACAAATTCGATTTTGTGTCATGCTTATGTGTTTTATGTATCAAGCTTGTGCTTTTATTTGCTTTGAATCTTCGACGATCATGCGGAATTAATCTTGCCGATATCTACGACAAACTTCCCGAAATCTTCAAGCTGAAGAAAGTGTATAAGTTTCAAGTGTTGGTTGAAGACTCAACTTTCAAGAACCCAATCACATTATTGTGGTTCAAGTTCTGTAACCGGAAACGTCTAAGAACTCAAGTCTTTATTGAAGACTAAGTTTGATACGTTGAGTTCAAGCTTCGAATATCGCAAGAATTAAAGTTGCCGATGTGATCGATAATTTGATGGTTCACATGTTCTATCTCACAAGTAAGGTATGAATGACCTAGATTGACCTTAGGGCATGTTACGTTCATTTCATACTTGGTATCGGTCATTTTATAGGTTAATTGGTTATTTGTTCGACTAGCCCCAGCACTAGCTCGACTAGTCCTAGAATTTTCTCGACCAGTCCGGGATTTGTTACAATTTTTCAAAATTTTTTTGTCGGTCATCAACCAGTCCTGAAAATTGCTCGACCAGTCGAGTGAACAGTGTTTAACCGGTCATGCAGGGCTCGACTCGAATTACAGCAAGTAATCTGGCCCCACTCAACCAGTCGTGTGTAGTCCATGACCAGTCGAGCAGGCCACTGAACCAGTCGTGGGACTCACAAGGCCAGTCGAGCCGTTGCCAAATCTTATCACGCCAGAATTTTTGAAAATCTGTTAGGCTTAAGGCCAATCGAAGCGAACTTAAGGCCAGTCAAGTGAACAGATTTTTCACCTATAAATAGCACTCGAATTTTAGAGTTTTCTATTCAATTCTAATTATTTTTAAGCAATCACTCTGAGATAGTTTTGTATTCATTCTAAGCTATTTTGTACATATTTTAGATTCTTTATATAGCTCTTGTTATTTAATTTTAGATCTCTATTCCAATTTGATTTTGAAAATGGACATTTGATTTACCCATTCTTGATATCGAAATCAAATCAAGCTAGCCCAGGTTGATTTAAATTAAAAATCATCTAGACCTTGAACCCTATACACTTGTGGGACTGAACGTTGAACATCTACGTCGTCATTAAGTTAGTTCTACCGGGTTACTTTAGAATCTTCATACAGATAAGGGTTTCCTTTTCTGTAATTCCTTTTTGTTTGGTTTATGAGTTAAGCCAGAAAATCTCATTTGGTTGTTTTCTGAGATCAACCAGAAAATCTTGGAGTGTGGGGTTGTGATTGTGTGAACCCATTTAAAATACAATTGTGAAGGTTTTAAGTGAACCTTGAAAAACCTATTTGATTAGTGAACACTAATATCCGGAGGGAGTGGATATTAGGAGTGGAGTAGTTGTGTGGCTATTTTCAGACAATTGGTGTACACACATGAACCACTATAATTCTCAGGTGTTTGGTGGATGTTTGATTTATTTTTTATCATTTTGTGGTTTAAGATTGTGAGATGTATTTGTGGATGTGAATGTTGTAATCTTTACTTTTCAAGCATTGTGTGGTGAATGTTGTAATAAATTAGTTCTTATTTCTTTCATCTCCATTTGAGTTTGAGTTTTTGATACTCACCTACGTTCTAGTAAGGTTGCCCGGCCATAAATCGTAGATTTTTGGTGTCAGGTTGTCCTTAGAACCAAGTCTGTATTAACCTCTCAATACTTGATTTTAGAGGTTGCTTTTTATTGTGCTATCATTTATTTATTAAGTCTTTATTTTCGCACTTTATTTTTAAATTTGACATTGACATTGTCTATTCCCCCCCCCCCCTCTAGGACATTTAGCTCAATCTTTTCAAACTCTCCATTGCTTATGAGATCATCCAAGTGTAATTAAAATCTGAAGCCATTAGGGCACACGTGGCACCCGAAAATTTGGGAGCCGAGTTTCTACTCGGCCCCTAAAATTCAGAGCATCACACGCTTCCAATCTTGTGACTTCCAATGATATGGCATTTTTTCCGTCACAAGATAATTCACTATATTTACATACCAAGGTAATTTGAAGATCGCAAATAATTGTTCATCAGGGAAAGTGTCCTGGATATGTATTCTTTAATGGAATCATCTAACACCAATCTAGAAAGGTAATCGGCCACTACGTTTTCTACTCCTTTCTTATCTTTTATCTCTAAGTTAAATTCTTGGAGTAGGAGGATACATCTCAAAAGTCTCAGCTTTGCATCCTTCTTAGACAAAAATTATTTTAAAGCCGAGTGGTTTGTGAAAATGACCACTTTAGATCCCAGTTAGTAGGACCTAAACTTATCCAAAGTAAAAAAAACTACAGCAAGTAACTCCTTTTCAGTTATTGAGTAGTTCACAAAGGTCAAGTTTAGAGTTATACTTGCATAGTGAATAACCTAGGGCCGTTTATCTTTCCTTTGGCCCAAAATAGCCCCTATGGCATAATCACTTGCATCACACATTAGTTCAAAAGGAAGTGTCCGATCTGGTGGACGCATGATAGGTGTAGTGGTAAAGGATGATTTAATTTTATTAAAGGCACTTGCACACGCATCTGTCCACTTAAATGGGACATCCTTTTAGAGAAGATTAATCAAGAGTCTAGTAATGGCACTAAAGTCCTTGATGAATCTTTTATAGAAACTGGTGTGCCCTAAAAGTAATCTAATATCTCTAACAGTTCGGGGAATAGGTAGATTAGCAATAATGTCCAGTTTTGAGCGATCTACCTCGATTCCAATTTTGGAGATAACATGGCCCAAAACAATTCTCTTTTGAACCATGAAATGACACTTCTCTCAATTTAAGACAATGTGCTTATCTTCACACCTATATAAGACAAGAAATAAATTGTTAAGGCATTCCTCAAAACTACTCCCAAATACGGAGAAATCATCCATGAAAACTTCAAGAAACTTCCCAACCATATTTGAAAAATACTTAACATACACCATTGGAAAGTTGTTAGGGCGTTGCATAATCCAAATGACATCCGTTTGAAAGCAAGCATGCCAAATGGACAAGTGAATGTGGTTTTCTCTTAGTCTTCCACATTCACTTGTCCATTTGGAATATCCATCAAGGAAGCTATGGAAGGAGTGACCTGCTACCCTCTCTAAAACTTGATCAATGAATGCTAGAGGGAAATGGTTATTCTTTGTGACCATATTCAATTTTCTATAATCAATGAAAACTCGCCAACCTATGGTAACACGTGTTGGTATGAGTTCATTATTAGAATTTTACACGATAGTTATTCCAGATTTCTTTGAAACTACTTGGGTTGGACTCATCCAAACACTATCGAATATTAGGTAGATGATTCTCACATCCAACAATTTGATCACCTCATTTTTTATAACTTCCATCATGTTTGGATTGAGACGCCTTTGAGGTTGTCTAATTGATTTAACGTCCTCATTGAGGTCGATCCGATGGGTGCTTATAGAAGGGGTTATACCCTTAATGGCAAAAATGGTCCAGCCTAAGGCTCCTTTGTGGTCCCTTAGAACATTCGACAATTTAATCTCTTGATCCTTGTTTAAAAATGAAGAGATCACCATATGATAAGTTTCATTTTCACCCAAGTATACATACTTAAGCTCATTTAGTAGTGGTTTTAGATAAAGCTTTGGAGCATTGGTTGGTGATGACAGAGGTCGCAAGTCCTCGATAGATAGAATTTGAGTGCGTGGTCTCCATCGGTATATACCAATGTCCTGGGTGGTAGTGCTCTCATTATCATCAAAAATTTCGGCAAACACTTTTTCTAAATCAGAAATTTTCAAGTGCCCAAAGACTTTAATCAATTCCTTAGATAGGTTAGGTTCCAATTCCTCTTCCTCTATCAAACAGTCCATAAAATTCAGCTCATGAATCTCATTATTGTCTATGGGCTGCTTACATAGATTGAAAATATTTAGTTCTAAGGTCATGTTATTAAAAGACAACTTCATCATTCCATTCCTGCAATTGATGATTGCATTTGAAGTTGCTAGGAATGGGCGTCCTAAAATAATGGGAACTTGAGCACTATCATTTGCACATGGTTCAGTGTCTAGTACAATAAAATCCACGAGGAAGTAGCATTGCTCCACTTGGACTTACACATCTTCTAAAATTCCCCTTGGTACCTTAATAGAGCGGTCAACGAGTTGGAGTGTAATCGTGGTTGGTTTAACCTCGCCTAACTCCATTTGTTGGTAAACTGAATAAGGTACTAAGTTGACACTTGCACCCAAATCTAGCAAAGCATGATCAATTTGAAAATTCCTAATAATACAAGGAATAGTGGGACTTCCCCGGTCTTTATATTTGGGTATGGCCCTTTTCTGAATGATAGCGCTCACTTTCTCAGTGAAGACGGCCTTCTTGTGCACATTTAATTTCCTCTTTATAGTGCACAAGTCCTTGAGATATTTAGCATATGATGGAATTTGTCTAATGGCATCAAGCAGAGGAATATTAACAATAACCTTTTGGAGCACATCCAACACCTCTTGATATTTCATGGGGGCAGTTGGGTTCTGAAGTCTAGATGGGAATGGAACTGGACACTCATGTAACTTAGTCTCTTTATCCTTTTATTTTTGCAGCTCTTGAACCATAGCCGGTTCATCATTCTCTTAAAACAGTGGCTCATTCTCTAGTATTTCTACCGGTTGCATTATCTTGTTATTGACCTCTTTTTTCACTTTTCAAGGTAATGATGACCTTAGCTTGTTCATGATGTAACTCACTTGGATTTGAGTCTCCAATGAAATGTGTATTTATAGGGCTTGGCATAGGTTGAGAAGGAAGTGTGCCTTTCTCGCTAGAATTTAGTTGAGTCTGAATCCTAGCCATAATCGTCTTTAATTCCTGATTTGATTAGATTAGAGACTGATTCATTTGAGCTTGAGAGTTCATGAATTCGGTTAATGCATCCTCCACAGATGATAGCTTTGGTGGGGGCACATATGGTGCATTGTTAGGTGCCCTAAAGAAGTTGTTTTGTGGAGGCCCTTAACATGCATTGGGCGCATTAATTTGTGGTCTACTCCTCCAACTAAAATTAGGATGGTTATGCCAATTTGGATTGTACGTGTTTCCCATTGGTTACACAACTACCCTTTAGTAGTTATTTATAACATTTTCTTGCCCATGCTCATGCATGATATCTTGTACAACTGGGATTGTTGGACAATCCTTTGTGTCATGGTCGGCACCACTACAAATGCTACAAAAATTACCTAAGGAGGTATTTTCTTTAATCATATTAACTTTCCTAATTTCCAAGGCTTTAACCTTTCTAGCCAATGTAACGAATTTTGCATTAAGGTCGTCTCCCTCTCTTAGGACATACATCCCCGCTTTCTCTCTAGGAATGGGTCTAGTTTGGTCCGGTTTAGCAGAGACATTCCATGTCTGAGTATTCTCTGCTAAAATGTCTAGAAAATCCCAAGCCTCATTATAATCTTTGTCAAGAAAGGTTCCACCACACATCATCTCTATGAACTGATGGGTATCCATGGTAAGCCCCTTTCAGAATGCATCAATTAAGTGCAATGGTTCATAACCATGATGTGAGCAAGTAAGTAGAAGGTCTTTGAAACACTCCCAAGCTTAGAAAAACAGTTCATTCTCTTTTTGGGAGAACGACATGATTTCCTGTTTCAGTGCATTTGTTTTGTGCTTGGGAAAGAATTTTTTCAAAAACTCTCTACTTAAGTCTTGCCATGTACTGATGGTATGAGATCTTAGAGAGTTGAGTCATGCTTTGGCCCGGTCTTTTTGAGAAAATGAGAATAACCTAAGTTTGAGTACATCCCTATTTCCATTGTTTACATGTAATGTTGCAATCACTTCCTCAGAGTCCTTGAGGTGTATGTAGGGGCTTTCAGAATCCAAGCCATGAAATTTATGAATCAATTGAATCACACTTGGTTTAAAATCAATATTCCATGTGTGAGCAGGAAACACAATGCAAGATGGTAAAGTTGATCTCTCTAGGTGTAGATGTTCACGTAAAGTTCGTGGTTAGTGTAACACATTCCTATGAACTTCATTCTCATCATCAAGAGGAGGATTGCGTTGATTTTCTCTGTTTTGGATTAGAGTTGGATCTAGCAAATTTGGATTTGCATTATCAGCTGGGTCTGCCATGGAATCTAAGTGGTGTTGACTGTCTTTCTTAAATGAATGATCAAGGCCTGAGACTAGTCCACCTTCGGAGGAGAGTCGATTGTTTTGATCCCTACTCCAATGAGACATAAACCATCCACACCACACAACAAAAACCACAAATTCAAATAGCAAGTATGATACTTAGAGTAAAAATAACAAATATCCTATGAATACAAGGTCGATCCCACAGGGAGATGATCTATGAGAATGAGAAAATCAAATGCAAAATTAACTATGTAATGGAAACTAAACAAATGAAATGATTTTAAAGGTTTTGAAGGTATGAAATTTAACAGAATTAAAATAACACCCAAGCTTGAAAGTTCCACACATAAGTTAATGATCAATAAATGATGATGACTTTGATAACATAATTAAGATCCAAGCACTATGGTCATCCTAATCGAAAAATAAAACAGTTTAAATATTTTAATAAATGATATAAAAGATTAGAGAATCATGGATTAGCATCATTAATATATATATTCTCAAGCGCCAATGATTTTGAGCATTCAATATCCATGAGATAATGAATCAAATAATCTAGCAAGTTGAGAATATCTCTCATCTAAGAAATCTAATTGATCCAGGTCAAACCTATCCATCAATATGGATCTCGCATGATGGAAACATATAGATCTCACATGAGGATCAAAAACCTAAACCTAGATAATTGATAATATGCATACGTCATTCATCTCATCATTAAAAATAATTAATCATTATAAATTATAATATCATTAAACCAATGTGTTTTCCTTCTAACTTGGGCTAGAGGGAACTAGAAAAACATAACTAAATTGTAAAATAGAAAAGTAACAAAAAAGCAAGAAAATAAATTAATAAAAATCTAAAAAGAACTTGTAAAGATCTAAAAACCCTAGAAAAAATCTTATATCTTACCCTTGAATGCTTTTAATAATGCTTTAGAATGCCCTGTGAAGCCTTATTTATAAGTGGGGAACTCTCTCTTTCAAACTAGTTTGAAAAATCCAGAAACCACCTCAAATTTTCTTACTCCGCGTAGGCTCCACGTAATAGCTTCGATACATCGAAGGTTTTTTGATATGATCTTTGATATAATCTTTGATGCTTTGAAGGTCTTTCGATATCATCAAAACTGATCTAGAATTGTCCAGCGAGTTTGGCTTAAAAATCCTGTAATTTTCAATTCCACCTTCGATACATATAAGTACCTTCGATATGATCTTCGATGCATCTAAGTACCTTTAATATGATCTTCAATACATCTAAGTACCTTCGATATGATCAAAGATGATTTTTGTAGTTTTCCAGAACTGTACTTTTCTAGTCCCGGAATATGTTTTCAGGAGATTTTGACAGTTTTTCAAAACTATACTTTTCTAGTCCAGAATCTGTTTTTAGGACAATTTTGAGAATTCTTTTTCTTCACTTCAAATCTTTGATTCTCTTCCTTCATCACTTGGTTTCCTTGGATCTTTGGCATGTGAATTTTTCAATCTTGATCTCCTAAGATCCATTCCTTGCCTTGGTGATTCTTGAGCATTAAATCCACACTTTTAACATTGTTTTCACTCTAAGTTCTCAAGTTCACCTTACATCACAAACATGAGTAAAACATAACAATAAGCAGTATAATGTTCATAAAACCAAGATATAGATGGGAGAAAATATGCAATATTTGATACTCAACACTGTGGCTTAATGGTATCGGAGATGGGGGGATCAGAGGGCACCCCAAGTCGGGAATTTATGCTTTACAGATCGGAAACTCCCTGGAAAGCTCTAGGTTTGGGCCGTTCATCCCAAATATCGGACATATATGGTTAAGAAGCAAAGGAAAAAGAAGAGAAATAGGGGAGAAAGAATAGAGGTCTATTGGAGTGAGGTTTCCGACTTACCGAAAATCGCTTGAACCGGGCGATCTGGAGAGGCAGCAGTAGGAGCTGGAGCAAATGACTAGGGTTTTAGATTCACCCTCCTTTTATAGGGGCCCTCAGCCATAGGCATTAATTATCTGCCTTAAATGTTGTAGCCAAGGAGACACCTCAGCCACGTGCCCCTTCCATGTGGTGGTTAGCCATTCGAAGGATGACTGGACTTCCCAGGTCGCGCCGCATGTCAACAACCCATAAGCCTAGAGCCGAAAAGACACCGTACCAACCCATGCCCCCTCGAGCGCAGTGTCACTATTATTACGAATCCTCCTCTGTTTCCACGCATGCCGCCCTTCTCTTTCCCACTATGATGATTACTTGCTCCGACCTCCCACACGATATTACTTAAGTGTCAGTCCTCATTGACTTAATTCCCAAGCTTATGGGATAAGCTCAGAAGTAGGGGGCTTACTGGTGTGGGTAAAAATGGATTGACCTGGGGTGATTAACATAGGAGAACAGTAACATCGGGAAGGTAACCCGAGTCGAGCGACCAAGCGCGACCTCCATGGATGGTTCGATGACCGGATCACGAGCAGGGAACCTCGTCGCCACCGAGCTCTTGCTGCGACAACCTAGAAGTTCCCGCCAAGTTGCTATACCAGTCAACTTGGTCCTAGCCGAACACTCAACTCTGGAAGACTGACATTAGCACGACATTGACCCTTAAACCTATAGCTCGACCTCATTTGGTGCTGGTTGGGCTCGGCTATATGATGCTGGTCAGGCTCGGCTATCTGGTGCAACCTTTCCAGGTTTCGATCAGTTGGCCTTATTGCTAAAAGTCATTCCAAGATCTCAGCTGATGATCTCGAAAGACAACTACCACTGACACTTGCCAAGTATAGAGTTTTCCATCCAAAGAAGGCATCCCGGCCGGGGCTATAATAGAGGTCAAATATACAGAGAAATGTATGCACTCGAACCCTAACACACCAAGACACAGATTATGAGGATCCAATATCTTAGCCAGGGTCTCCATTGTTGTTTTACTTGTGCGGTAAGGATAGGACCACCAAAAAATAACATCAAACAAATACTAAAACTTTGGATTTGTGACCCATGGATGGCTAAGAAGAGAAATACAACAACGGTTCACAGTCAACTGAAAAAACCCTAATATCAGTTGAAATGGATGCATGTGGATACCATTCACCAGGACGTATATGGCACTGGTGGGCGGGCCACTTGATCTAAAAAGTTGGCGTAACTTTTTTTTTATACTAATCAATTCTCCTTAATGTCCACTACCCATTTTCACAACATGACTCAATGCCACATGTATCTAAAGAGTTGGCGTAACTTTTTTTTATACTAATCAATTCTCCTTAATGTCCACTACCCATTTTCACAACATGTATCATATATTATTTTATAACTATGACCTAAAATCTTCCACCATGACTTTAAAATAGAAAAAAGAGGTTGAAAACAACAAGTCCTCGAGTTTGCAGTGTGTACAAGTGGGTCTCATGGTTCCACAATCAAGACCGTTGATATGGTACGGATTGACCATTCGAAAAATTCCCTTTGATGGAATCATTCTAAACTTTTAATTGGCGAGGGGATCGCCTGGGTTTTCCTACTGGGGATCCCAGTTTCCTGCAACTCCATGCTCTGTGAGCCTACCATGATGTCGGTGTAAAATCCACTCTTTTTATCAGTTTCATCAGGTCTTGTTAGGATGGGATCCCAAAATGAGGCAGATCCAAGACTCAAGTGAACCACACCACAATAAACTGTGAGGATTGAACACCCACCATTGAAACCTTCTTGTGGCCCACAGGAGTTTTGGGTCAAGCTGATACTCGTATTTTACCTTCATCCTGGTGGGAGTTGCAGTATGAACGGGTTAGATGGTATATAAACATGTGCCCTAGGAAGGTTTTGGTGGTAGGCATTCCCATCGACACTGTTTCCTGTGGTGTAGCCACTTGATACCTGGATCTGTTTCATTTTTGGGCTCGCATCCTAACGGGAACTATCGAAACTGATGGATGGAGCAGATTTTACATGGACACTGCGGTGGGCCCCATAGAGCTTTGCTTAAAGGACTCCAAGTTTTCCTCTATAAATACTTCCATGTAGACATTATTCTCATTTGCAACAAAACCATTTTCGTTCATGACTTCATTCATGAAAGATGGAAGGAAGCAAGTACTCTTGGGACCTGATCTTGGTGCCCATGAGCTTTTGTCTCACCATAGCCTACCATGCCTTCCTTTGGCATAGCTTCAAAAACAAACACCCTCTTACCACTTCCATTGGAGCTAATACCATGATGAGAAGGAAATGGTTTCAAATGGTGATGAAGGTAACTGCTAGCTATACTGCTCCCAAACTTCTCTTCTTTCTTCCTTCTTTGATGAGTGTAGATTTCTAACGTGGTTCTACAGTACTCCCTACTCGAATGGGCCATGATACAGGTGGAGCCCACCTTTTGGTAATTCAAACCGGTCGTCTGGTGGTCCGGTCATCAAACAGGCTTTATCCAATTATCTCCCTCCAATGAGTGATTGTAACCTCTAATTTGGACTCAATAAATGTGCACCATTGGCTCCGATTGTACATTTGGAAACCATCCATTAAATGCAGCAGATCACTGACAAAAGGGAGATTTTGGATATATATTAGAGATGATGGATCACCATATAAACGGTTTGAATCACCAAACAGTGGCTCACATGTATACTTTGTTGGGTCGATCGAGAATGTGCACTATTTCCTCGTATCGTAAAAATAACCAACTAGTGGTTTTCATCCTTCGGTGAATTTAAGTATGGTTTCCACCTCCGGATTGCATCTTTAAATTGATCTGAAACGTTCATGTTCCTATTGTTATCATGTAGAAGCTATGATCGTATGATCATTCTTCATTGATAATCCTTTAAATATTCATCTTTATGATACACGATCACCGATCATAAAATTTGGTTCATATCATCATTTGAGGTGCATTCCTGGGTGGGAACAGGCCCCGCACTGTGCACGACCAGTACTGTTCCCTATTAAAACCCTCATATTCTTAACTATCTTATTTTCCCATTGATTTTGGGCCACAGATCATTTGTTGGCCTCAAATGATGATTAGGATTACTTCATTTATCCATGTATACCTTTTTACCCATTTAATAATCAAGGTTTGTATTTTGGTCCTAGACAACCAATTTACATTAGGGCCAGGTTTGGCTAGGTCCAGGTCAAGATACGCGGATTCACTTATTTAATGAATCAGGTCTGGTACAAGAGGACCCACACTCTGTAAGGCTCTATGGAGCCTGATCATCAGGGATGTATTCTTCATCCAACCAGCACTCTTGTGGATGAAGTCTTGTACTAATCTCGCTGGGGGTAGACGGGGCAGTACTCTCTTACTTTGGAGGGCCTAGGTGCTTTAACCCAAGCTTAGCGGACAATTTCCTCACTTCACACAGTGTTATATATATATATATATATATATATATATATATATATATATATATATATATATATATATATATATATATATATGAAAAGGAAAGGTATGTACGGTCGAGCTCATGGGAACACCCCATGAGGTCAAGCTGTGTGGCCCCACCATGATGTATGTCAAACATTTACCCCATCAGTCAGATGCACCATTCCATAGTCGGCCTAGGGCTTGAAAATGAAGTCAATCCGTGACTTGTGTGGACCACACCACATACAAATTTAAGAGGGGTTACCCACCATTAAAACATTCATAATCATTTTTTGGGCCCATGGAGATGTGGTTCACAAATCCAGCCCATCCATTATGTGTGTCCCACTTAGATGAGGGGTCAGACCAAGTTTCAGACGCATCCAAATTTTAGGTGGGCCCCACCACGTGCTTTTATATGTTTTAGGCATGTCTTCACATGATTTTAGATGGTATGGCCCACTGGAGTTCCGTATACAGCTGATTTTTGGGATGTCCCATAATTTAAAGGGGACCCATCAAATGCACGGTGTTGATGTTCGACATACATCATGGTGGGGCCCACACAGCTCAACATCATGGGGAGTTCCCATGAGCTTGACCGTATAGAACCTTTTCCCATATATATATATATATATATATATATATATATACACACACACACATATATATATACACACACATACATACACACACACACACACACACACACACATGCACACGTGTCATGGGAGTCTAATTCGAACGGTGCATGTGATGCGGAATCCCATAAAACCCCAAGGTACAGAATTTCACCCTCATTTAGAATTCTGGTGGGCCATGGCAAAGAGATGCAAATCAAGGTAGGAAACTATTTTCATTTTTCATGGCCCACCAAAGTTTTGGATCAAAGTAAAAATTGGGCTTGGGGTTTTCATGAGGGGCTGCTTTATGTGGATCGTTCAAAGTTTGGAGTCACATCATATATGACGAGTTCTCAAAAAAGCTTGCACGAGTTCCGTGCAAATTGGTGTGCAACTGAGCATTGGGCGGGTTTGCTTTTTAGCATAGTGGACCGGTGTTTGCTTTTTAGCATAGTGGACCGGTGTAAATCTGCGGACATATTTAATGCTAAAACTATTATAATAGAAATGGGAAACTATGAATAAAAGTGGAAGGGTTAATGGAACTCCACCTGTACAAGTGATCTGTAAATAACAACTGACGATGATGATTCTCATTTGCTGTTAGGTCAATGTGCATACATAGTCGTTATCTTTGAGATATTTTACGCTGATTGATGTGTTGAGTTAGTGCAGAAGATCTTCGATGTGCTATCTTGTACAATATAACATCCTAATAAATGGATATTCACAGTGTGCACTAGTTGTGAGAATTCCAACACGGCCACCATATAACAACTAAACTACCTTCTTAATGCCAAAAAGAGTAAAATAAGAGTCAAATTAAAGAGAAAGAAAAAGAGAGAAGATAGCATAAACATGAGAAGGGATTTCTATTTTCTAGTATGAAAAAACCTAACCCTAGGTCATTAAGAGAAATAACTGTTGCGACGTTTCAGATGCACCATAAGTTAAAAGGTACATTTCACATAATGAAAACAACGTAATCAAGTAGGAAAAACCAAGCCCATCAACACTCAATTCAAGGAGGTGCATCCAAGCCAATCAGGCAGACACGTCAACTCCCTTGCACACGAGTACATGGAGTTGAGCACAGGTCGGCTTTCTCGTGCATGTAGGCTTAAGCATAGCTTGGCACATTTAACAAGAGCCTATGGAGAACAAATGTTTATCAACCTATTTACAACTTACATTTTATACAAATTAAAACAAAAGATTTCACTAAAGACAAAACCAAAACAAAAATACTTTTACTTTTCCAAAAATAGTTTTTTTATATTTTTGAAATACACAACACCAAAAGAAAAACATGTAAATATTTGTATTGTGGTTTTCATCTTCTTTTTGTTTTACTTTTGATTTTGATATTATCGTGTATGGCGAAGAAGAGATCTTTCTCCCAATAGACTGGATCATTTATCTTATGGCTCAGGTTGGGATTGGGAAGGTTGAGTAATTAGGTCAGGTATAAACAGTGTTCGAATTATCTCCGATATTATCTTTATCTCTAGATCAACGATACCGATAACACTAGTAGTGATACCGATAACATTGTTTTTTTTTTTAATTTCAGGTATTACTAATGTATCGCTAAGTATGGCTAACGTATCAATATCACTAATGTAATCGCCAATATTTTCAACTATGTAAATTCTAGGTGTCATTTGTATTGCCAATGCATCAATATCATCAATGTATCACCAATATTTTTTACCATCAATGTATCACCAATATTTTCGACTATGTAAATTCTAGGTAATGCTTGTATCATAAGTGTATCGATGATATTTCAATAATATCACCAACGTATTGATATCATCAAAATTTTGTTTATTAGAAAAAAAATTATTTTGATATTTTTTTTATGGGCACATGGCTGTATGTAGTGTTCAATTTGTCATTGATAATATTGATAATATCTCAATATTATCAATATCGCAACATGTGCGATATTGAGACCACAATCTTTTGTTTCATTTCCAATTGTTGATGATTTCTTGGTGAAATATCATGTGTGGTTGATATTTTGCAATATCGATGGATGTTTAGGTGCAAGGTTAGATGGTTAAATAGGCCAGATGGGATGGTTGGACTAATTTCTTACAATAGCACATGCTTTTAAGGTCCCATTAAATGGAAACTTGTTATGTATGCATTCCTTTTACAATTTTTTTTTTAAATTTCTAAATATGCAAATATGTACATTTTAACATTTCCTAAAGTTTCACTAAAAATTCCACTATTTTAACATTTCCAGTTATCAGCGATATTATTGGCGATATCGATATTGTTTCTGTATCCTCGGCCAGCGAAACTTGTAGCGATACCGATACTTCGAACACTAGGTATAAGAAGTACAACAATGGGATTTTTTTTCATCTTTTATCCCATAAAATAATGCTTCAAATGTGTTGATTGTTTCTAGGTTTAAATTAAATGAGTAAAAGTACTCATGGTCCATCCAATGGGTGGATCGTTCACCTTCGAGTTAGGGCCAACAGTTTACATGGCATGAATGTCCTACATAACATCACTTTGTTGTGAAAAATCCTCATGATAATTTAGGATTGTGATTTAGAAACTGGTAAGCTTGATATCTACCCAGGTTATGTCAACTCAAAGACTCAATTGAGTCTTTAGTCAACCTGACACTATATTTAAATAATTGAATTTTTATTATTTAATGTACTTAAAATTGTTGGAAATCTATAAAATAATTAAAATACCCAAGCAATAAACAAACTAGGCTTTGTTGTCTGGTGGTAGCATCTCATATCTCGTTCATAGGTGAAATTGCTTCTTTATATCTAGCACCAAGTGGTTTTTAGTTTTTTAAAACAAGAAAACTAGTTGACTGGGACGAGTTTTGCTAGGTTGTATTGAGTCGGCCAACTTTTCAAGCCGACTTTTATTTTTTTATTTTTATTTATTTTAAAGGATGCATTCATTTCATAAAATCAAAATTAAGGATTTACAGAGCTGGAAGATCGGCATCCTAGGTTCAGGATCCCCCAAACAAAAGGAAAGGGGAGCCTATCGTAAGGAAGAAAAAGAAAAACGTTATCACAAGGCCGGGAGAAACAGCCAAAACAAGGTGCGTTTGCACCTAATTCTCCCTCCTTATGGCTCTTAAACCCACTCTATCGAGGAAAAGGAGGCCCCTGACTACCGGCGGAAGGTCGGCATGGGCTAAAAATAGAGCCAACCCTTACTTCTTGCTGCCCATTTTGGCCAGTGCATCCGCCAGCCCATTACCCTCTTTACAAATATGGACAAACTTTACATGGCTAGATACACTGAGGATCCTGATCCTGTTTACCCAATACTTCCATTTCCAACCCGAGCAAGATAACCCCGAGAGGAAATTCACCACCAGAAGAGAGTCGGATTCAACTAAGATGTTTGTGAATCCATGTTGAAGGCAATGCACAAGGCCGTCATGAACTACTCGAAGTTCCACCCTCGTGTTGGAGGCGAAGCCATAGCCTGCATAAAATCCAAAACAGAATTCACCCTTGTCTCCTCTGCAAACTCCCCCACCACCTACCACGCCCGGGTTACCCCTAGAAGACCCATCAATGTTCAGCTTCACCCAGTCCGTCGGGGGCTTCCTCCAGATCACCACCTGGGTCGCCTTCCTTTGCTGGGGTTGCACTAAAATCCCCATGGCTGCAAGGACCCTGTTGGACAATCTGCCACTGAATATGATCCTCCAGGATCAGAAAAAGACATTTGATTCTCTTCTACAACGGAGAGACGAATGACCAAAGTTGCGGCTGCCCCTCACACTGGAGGTCTTGGCTATATTTGGCTTGCATAAACGAGCTCCACAGCCCGCTATCTACTTTGAATTTCATGGCCCTGGGCATTTTGAGATGAAAGGCGGTCATGACATCTGATAGGCTCCTAATGCCCAGCCCCCCTTCCAACTTTGGAACTGTTATTTGCCGCTAACTTTTCTAGTGGAGCTTTTTCCTACCTTCCGCCCAACCCCAAAGGAAGTCAGCGAAGCGGCTTTCCAAGGCTTTCAAGACCCCTATGCGTCACTGCCTGCACTGGAATGCTAGCCAGCATGTGTTTCACCAGCATGACTTTACTCGCCATTGAAAGGCATCACATATGCCAACCTTTGATACGACCATCCACCCTATCAACTAGCCTCTGAAAAGAGTCTTTTTTCCTCCTACCCACTGACATCGGGACCCCCTGATAAGTGATGCTCTCCAAAGTTCTAACCATTCCCAGTTCCCTTTGAACTGCAGTGGCCCTGGAAGCAACCATGTTTTCAGCACAGAGGAAAACACTCTTATGGAAATTGACCTTTTGGCCCGACGCTCGCTGATAATCATCTAGGAAATGTTTCATCGCTCAGATGGAATAGAGGCCCCCATTGAGGAGTAACAGCGTGTCATATGCAAAAAGAAGGTGGGACACCACAACGTTATCACGACAACCTTTGAATGGAAGATAGGAGCTTGAATCCACCAGGTTTTTGAAACCTCTCCCAAGCACCTTCGAGGCTAATATAAACAAGCTAGGGGACAACGGGTCACCCTGGCGAAGCCCGCGGGTGGATTTAAAATAACCCCCAACTTCTCCATTAACCAGCACCAAGAATCAGCAGTTGTTCTAACAACGCTCCACTAGTTTAATCCACGGAGCAGAGAACCCAAAACGCCCTAGCACCCTTTTGAGGAAGAGCCACTCCACTCTATCATAAGCTTTTTCCATGTCAAGCGTAACCACAATGTTCCCTCCCTTGACTTTTCTGTTCATCTCCCTATGAAGCTCTTGGGATAGTGCGATGTTTTCTGAGATCGATCGACCCTGGACGAAAGCTCCCTGCTTCAGGGAGATCAGCGAGAGCAACAATTTACTCAACCTGTTTGTAATAATTTTGGCGAAGATCTTATAAATCACGTTGCAGAGGCTGATGGGCCTGTAATCTGAAAAACGCTTTGGCGCTGCAGGCTTGGGAATGAGAGCTAGCAGGGAAGAAGTGAAGACCCTAGGCATCGAGCCACCCTCGAACAAGAAGGTAGCAGCTCTAAACAGGTCCTGGTCCACAATATCCCAACAGCCTGTAAAGAACGCACCAGAAAAACTGTCCGGGCCTACTGCTCCATCCCTTGGAATGGAGATGATCACCTGGTGCACTTCAAAGAGCATTGGTGGAGCCATCAGTTGTGCATTGTCCTCAGCAGAAACCAAGGAAGGGATGGAGGCGAGGACCTCTTCCCCCTGCTCAACCGCACGCGCAGAGAAAAGGAGATGAAAAAAAATCTGATTACCTCATTCTTGATTTCCGCTTGCGACTCTACTGTCTGCCCCGTATCCAGCCTAATGGAGTTGATAACTGCTCTCTTGACGGACGCGGATTGGCTACTCCCCCCCCGGCCGGATGGGGCCCCACCATGATGTACGTGTTTCATCCATTCCGTTCATCCATTTTTAAAGATCATTTTAGGGCTTGATACCAAAAATGGGAGGGACATAAATCTCAACTGGATCACACCACAGGAAAAAAAATAGTGAGTGGATATCCATCATTTAAATCCTCCTAAGGCCCGATTTACTGTTTATTTGACATCCAATCCGTTGATTAGGTTATAAAAACCCAGATGAAGGGATAAAACAAATATCAACTTCATCCAATACTTTTATGGCCCCAAAAAGTTTTTAATGGTCGAAGTTTATTAAACAAGTGGTCCACTTGAGATCTAGATATACCTCATTTTTGGTGTCAAGCCTAAAATGATATTTAAAAATGGATGAATGGAATGGATGAAACACATACATCATGGTGGGCCCACAGAGCACCGACCACCAGCTCCGGGGCTGGTGTCAGGGGGAGTAGCCAATCCGCGTCCTCTCTTGACTTTCTCAGTTGCTGACGCGTGGAAGAAACCATGTTCCTGTCACCCTCTTTTGGCTTTCTGCTTTTTCAAGCCGACTTGGCTAGTCTTATTAAGCCTGACTAAGTCAAGCCACTCCGTGAGTTTCCATGAGACGTAGTTGGAAATCTCATTGAGTAGAATTGGCTCAGTTGAGTTTTGAGTCGATTGACCGTGTTTTAGAACAATGGTTAGGATGCAACCAACTGTAGGTGGTTAACCCTCTTTTACCAAGAGGACGGGGACTTAGTCGTTAACTGCTTAGATGGGTTAGGGTTGGGTCTGGGCCTAGGTTCGCTCTATGTCAGGTCTATTTTGGTCGGTACAAATTGAACCTGTTTAACAATTGGATCTGGTCATGCTGAGTTAGGGTTGCTTTTAAGTGGCCCCAAACCCAACCCAACCCAACCCAACCCAACCCAACCCAACCCATTTAGTAATCTGCAGGTTTAACTTTTGGGCGTTGACCTGCTCCAACGGGTCCAAAATTTGGACCCAACTGTTTAACGTTGGTTCAGGTCTAGTGTTAATGTGTCCCATTTTCGCCCCCAACGAAAACCCAAAGTTTTGTTTGGGCACCCCCTTCGCTGACCTGACTACATACAAGGGTATGTGTGCTACCAAACCAAGCGGCACGTGAGAAGAACATGAATGAGAAACACCTTGCCGATATGGTGTGTTGACACATGTTCATCTTGGAACCCAAAAATGAGGGTGGTCCATAGCTTAGGTAGGCCACACCATAGGAAAGAGTTGGGATATGTATCTAGCATTAGTTGAGAGTGCAGCCGATTGTGGTTTATATAAGCCATACAATCCGTCATCTGACTTAAGTCACAAGGATGATATTTCTTCAGCTCATTGTACTCATAGAGCTGAAGAAATGATCAAAAGGACCAATTTTCCAAGGAATTGGAAGTTCCTGTTATAATGCATGACTACTTGATGGGGAGATTCACTGCAAATACTAACTTACCTCATTCCTGCTTAGACATCCGTTTTCTTCTTCACATCCATTGTGCAATGCATGTAGTTATTGATAGACAAAAGTATCATGGTATACACTTTCGTACGTGTACGAAGTAAAGCATTACGTACTTCTACTTTTTGTGGAGATCATAGGTAAACAGGACATCACCCATGGCCTGGGCCTATTGTTACCTGCGGCATGGATTTTCAACTGCTGCTCCTAAGCCCTTTGGCCTTATTCAAAAGTATAAATTTGTGGGCCCTACGTACCTACTATGTGGGGGAATAAGAAGCCTTTGTAAGATGAGATCTATTCCTCCATAAGTCCTTGTAGATAAAGCTTATTCTGCAATGGTTGCACTTATGGGTCCACATTGGTATGTGAATGTATCCAAAATGTTCAGCAGGTTGCCCTACCGTGAAAGTTGGATGCTGCAAGAATCTGGTCGATGGAATCATCTTATTCACCACCATGTGAATTTGGATGTTTTTGGACGGTAGTCAATTGTTTTTATTTATTTATTTATTTATTTTTTAAAAAATTTTAACAATGTGGCCCACCTGATAATTGGATAGGCCTAATTTCTAGGGCATTCTATTCATCATGGTGGGGCTCACTTAATCCTATGTTGGAAGTCATACAAACAACATGGCACCCCTCATACGGCGATAGTGTAGGTGAATAAACGTATGAATATATAACTTTCCCACCAAGGTGAACAACTTTTTTTCATGCAGGTGAAAGACTTGTAAGGATACGCTTAACCTACAAGTACTTTTAGCGGAACTCGCATCTAGATGGATTTCCCAAGAATTAGCTTGGCCTATTACTAACATGAGCTAGTGTGTGCAGGATAATGAGAAGAATACCATGTTGGTTCTCCAAAGCCTAAGAAATTCCATTATGAGGCTCATACTGATTTCTTCATTGGCCATCCTCTTGAACTCCTCCTTGGCAGCTCAGACCAACAATACATACAAATCAAGACTACTACTACGTGGCCCACTCTACGGTTCCTGGTCTGGGCCTACCTTGGCCCTCAAGTGGGCCGTGGCATCGATCTTCCTACTATTCAGCTTCCTATGCAACTCCATGGCTGTTGGATACTTCTCGGATGCAGGTTTCCTCGTCTACGTGGCCGGAGAACTGCCATCTAAGTGTGTGCAATCCGTGATTGAACGAGGGTCCATGTTAGCATCCGTGGGTGCTCGCATGCTCTACGTTACGGTCCCACTATTGTTATGGATGTTTGGTCCGATGCCGATGGCATTGGCGTCGGTTGCAATGGTCTGGGTGCTCTACGAGCTTGATTTCGCCAGCAGTGGCCTCATGGAGGGCTTGTCAGATTCGAGTATAGTGTGTTGGAGACGTCATAATGACAAAATTCAAAAGTAAACAAATGCGCATTATAAATGTAACTTTGGAAGTTGATGTATGCTCTAGTAATTCTCAGCAAGCATGCCAGTGCTGGGTGTGTGCATGAGATAATGCCAGTTCTATCTTTTATGGAATGGAATGTATGGTTATGATTCCTCAATTAGGATTGTAAATGCATACATGCACATACCTTGAACCCTCTCGAACCTTTTTTTTTTTTTTCAAGAAACCGCTTTATATTTCATCCAAAACAGAGCACTACACCATATACAGTATTTCGGGCTTCCGCAAAGAGAAAAAAGACCACACCGAAGCTTATCATAAGAGGCTGAAAACAGGAAGTAAAAACTGAAAGAAACAGGGGCTCTCGCTGAGCACCCGAAGAACAAACAGAACCTTCCCCAATCGGAGCTTCCCTACACTTAACCTGTAGCACGAACTTTCCTGAGCGAGCGTAATCCTGCTTTAACCAAGAGGATAACACCCTTAACAATGCAAGGAAGGGCTGAGACATCGGAGAAAAGACTGTCAGACCGATTTCTGCTGCCTTCTTTGGCTAATCCATCTGCCACCCCATTCGCTTCCTTGGGAATAAGTGAGAGACGAAAGGATCCTCTCCAGCTAAGCCTCTTAATCCCAGATATCCAGTACTTCCATTTCCAGTCACCGGTGGACTTCTCCGACAAGTTGTCCACCATCCAGTTAGAGTCAGATTCGATGTGAACATTCCCCATCCCACGAGCTAAACAGAACCTCATTCTATCATAGACTGCTCGAATTTCAGCCCCATTGTTAGATGATGACCTGATGATGCAAGGCTCTCTCTAACCTGATGATGAACCCTCTCGAACCTGATGATGCAAGGCTCTCTCTAGGGTCTTGCGTTTGAAAGTGCATGGCTCCAATCATCACTTCACAAGAAGGTCCTAGCTAGGAGTATGCTGAAGAGCTTTGCATGTTTTGAGCTTGGTTTGAAGATGGCTAAGAATCTACTTTACAGGCTTTCGCCTTTTTTGGTACAATCATAGAAATCAAGTTATCAAGACCCTCTTTCACTGCACTTGCTACTCTATACCACGTAGAGTTGTCTAATGTTATAGGACTTTGAAGACATAAGACCTAAGTTTTTCAAAATGCCTAAGAAACTGGGTGCACATGCGTGTGCATGTGGGTTATTAATTTTTTTTTTTTTTCAAAAACCTTCTTTTTCTATTTAAAAGGAAATCTTTATAGCGGGGATTCCGGCCGGCCCCACAACAAAAAGGAAAAGGCCGGCCTATAGTGAGAAATTCAAACTAAAAGCCTAAACTAAACATGAAGAATCTGAAACATTCATGCCACCCTCAGATTTTCTAGCCCCACTCTATCAAGAAATAACAACCCTCTAGTTATCTGCGGGAGGCTCGCCGAGGATTGAACAAGAGAATGGGCTTGGCCATTACTACCCCTATGCGCCAGGTCGTCGGCTACAATAATTCATCATGTGGGATACCACCATGATGAGAATTAGACTACGCCCTTCCCCTTTTTCAAGAGTTCATTTTAACCATACATATGTGTCCCACTCGATCGATGGACTAGCTTGATTTTCTTAGCCAGGTTTGATCCATCATGTGCCAGACCCAATGAACGACCTAGATCTCTCACACAAGTTCTGCGAATCACCTCTCAGTTGATTAAAGAAAAGTTTTAGCTAGCGATTGCATTTTTGCAGTAGATGTTCTTACCATAGTATATTTAGAGTCACCGAACCGATGCATAGGATCATCAATGGCCGTTCATGTTCACAATAGGAGACGGTGCACGAATTTCCATGCAACATCCAGTTTGTATGAAGGCAAAAGCAGGGATAACCCAAGCCGACCCAATTCCAGTGCACTTTGATATGGGTTGATTTTGGGTGTGGGATCTCCTCTTAAGTAATTCAGTTAGGTCATTTATGTGAGACCCGTATCCTAGCCCGTACTATTCCGTAGGCATCCGCGGTCCTCCCGGTCGAATTCCGGCAACCCGCGACCTATAATCGGCATTTGCATGCATCTCTGAGTCGTGTCTTGTATTCCAGAGTAGGCTTGACCCGAAACTTGTACCTTAGCGACCGCATCCTCGCCGCGTCTCGTGCGCTGAAGTGATACCTGGGCCAGGAGATGTGAACCCTCATTCAGTTCGAGAAAAATGCTGCACGTTGCAAATACCGAGGGAATCTGTACGACACATCACATCAATCCATCAATCAAATGTCAAGTACAACACCTATCCCTAAGTACAACCACCCCTCCCCAAAGTCAACTCTCTCTCTTACAACCTAGTACACCCATCCATCACTCACCATCCCTCTCTCCCATCACCTCTCTCTTTCATTATCTCTCTCATCTCCAAGCAACCCACGTCCAAGCTAGCTCCATGAGAGAGCTTTGTGTGGCCCACTCCCTACCACCCTATCTCCCATCTCCACCCTTGGATCGTCATCTCCACCATTGAAGGAGCACTTTGGTGCATTGGAAGGCTAGGGAGGAAGAAGAAGGATAGGTGGGTAATTTTTGTATGATTTTGTGATTTGAGGGCCCACTTATGGTGGGACACATCTTGATGTATGCATTGGACAGAGAGGGGCCCATAGTGGCAGGGCCCCTTCGCTACTCCAATTTCTCTCTCTCTCTCTCTATCTTTTTTTGTGATGACCGTGTGGCCCACCAGATTTTTTTGTGGTTCATCTAGCCGTCCAGATCTCCTTGATGGTGCTGAGCTATTGGACAGTGTTGTAGTGGGCCACCCCAATGATGGATGTGTTGTTCCACGCCGTCCATCTAACGGCTATGTGGGGTGCACCATGAAGCGTGTATTTTGCATCCACACCATCCATGTGGACAGTGGGTCCCACGCTGCATGACGACAACAAGTTCTATGGGTCCCACCGATGTATGTGTTAGATCCACCACTGTCCATCCATTTTGGTTGAATCGTTGGCCCACATGTCGTCCATCTGACAGCTATGTGGGGCACACCATGATGCGTGTATTTTGCATCCAAACTGTCCATGTGGACAGTGGGTCCCACGCTGCATGATGACAATAAGTTTTGTGGGTCCCGCTGATGTATGTATTAGATCCACCACTATCCATCCATTTTGGCCGGATCTCAGGCCCACCTTGATGACCACTCGACCGTCCAAGCATTGAGCATCCAACAACATTTGCTTCTGGACTGTTTGAAATGATGAGAGAAGGCAACTCCTTCCAAGAGCTGGTGGGTCCCACACGTGTGGACCCACCTTCAATATATGTATATATATATATATATATATATATTATATATGTGTGTGTGTGTTATCCACGCTGTCCATATGCCGGACGGGTGGGGCCCACCTTGTTTGTAATGTGGCTGTGCCATCCAAACATTTGGACGGCGCTATGCCACCATGATATATGTATTTCATCGTACCGTCCATCCGTGGCCCACCCCACAGTGTGGGTGGGACCCACATTAATGTATCTACACTGTCAAAATCTTTTGGAAGGTGGCAATCCACCTTGTGTGTATACACTGTCCAGGGATAAGGACTAGCCATTTAAAAAAAAATAAAAAATAAATAAAAATATAATATAATATTGTATTATATATATATATGCACGTGAGTGATGGGCCCCATGTGGGACCCACCTAAATGTATTTGTTATATCCAAACCGTCTATCCGTTTGGAGATGGTGGGGCCCGCTGTTGTTCGATGACAGCACGTTATGTGACCCCACCACGATGTATGTGTTGTATCAAAACCGTCTGTCCATTGTGGACCCACCTTATATGTGTTTTACCCAAGCTGTCCACCTGTTTTGCTAGCATGAAAACCACCATGGTGTATTTATTTCATCCACACCGTCTAGATTGTGATGGACGGTGCTGGACAATATTTGGATAGTGCTGATTTGCATGGATAATGTTTTGACGGTGCTGATTTGCATAGGCAATGTTTGGATGGTACTGATTTACCTAAACAATGTTTGGATAGTACTGATCATCATTAGTGGGCCATGTGTCCCATAGAATGATTGTGTACAGTGATACACATGTTGCACCTGCAACTATTGAAGTGATTTTTGGTGTGGTCCAAGCCCACTTGAGGCCCATTGGTGTGGCCGGTCCATGGGGCCCATCTGCCTTATATTTAAGGCCCATGAGTAGGGCCCACCTGTTGTGTATTTTCGGCCTATGTGATGTGGCCCATAGTGATGTATATTATGCCCATGTGATGCAGCCTATAGTGAAGTATGTGCGCCCCGTATTTGAGGCCCAATGTGATGCATATGTAGCTCATGAGTGAGGCCCATCGTGATGTGTATTAGGCCCTTGAGTGAGACCCATGGTGATGTATATTGGGCCACTATGTGAGGTCATGGGCCCATTATATGTTTGGCTCTATGTGGGCCATTCCTTAGGAGCAATGATGGTTAAATGTCTACATGGATGGGCAATGATGGTTAAATGTCTACATTGTGACCTTCCCTTAGGCCCTTTGTTAGGCCGATTGCCTATTCCGATTATCAAGGCCGATTCTGATTTTCGAGGCCGATTCCGATTGCCGAAGCTGATTCCGATTGTCGAGGCCGATTATGAGTATGTGACAACATAACATCATAATACATGCCCATACGCATCATCTGCATGTTTGTTATGAGATATGGTTGACCATTGCATACGTCATTGGGCATGTTGTTATGAGACTCCCTGATAGGCGGAGATTGTCTCACATGAGTACACGGTATGCGCATGATTGATGCATGACTGGATTGTATAACTCATGCATCTTGCATTGTGTGTTGTGATTATTATAGGCCTTAGCAACATCAGGGCCGTAGTCTCCACAGGCATATCGTAGATGGCTAGATGGGACACTGAAAGTTTGTTACTAGTATCAGGCCGCCATAGATGGCCCTGGGTGAAAATCCCTAAACCCTCTTGGTACCAGAGGATGCCCCAACATCAAGACTGAGTGGATACATGAGCGCCCGATTACCGAATACCAGGAGGCCGCGTCTCCCACTGTGTGGTGGTTGGTTGGGAGGGGTTGTGGCCTTACCCGCCTGAGGGAGTAGGCAATGCTAGCCTGAGTCTGACCAGCTCATAAATGGGTCTGCTATCGACGAGCCTGGTCGATATTGGTAAGCGGATAGTGAGGTCTCTTCCACTTACCCAGTTGTGTGCCTGATGGGGTTATAAGCTGGTGTAAAGTGTATTAGACCTCGGTGATGATCTCAAATATGTACAGTACTGATTCGTGGAGCAGGAGTTGTATACTCAGCATTACATTCATTCATTCACTATCCACTCGGGCTGGTGGTGCGCAACTAATTGTTATGTGTACTTTCACAATGGCCAGGATTTCGATTGGAGCGTGTAACTAACTTGAGATCAGAAGTTTACCACATTGAGTCTGATTATCCAAATTTAGGTATGGGACTGGTTTGGATAGAAGTCCCTTATGGTGGACCCCATAGCCTGCGATACTACATACCATCATCCCGACTGCACACTCTAGCTTGGTCATTTCATTCGCATCGCATATTCATTACATCCGCAGGCATATGACATTTTGGGTTACTATGTTTCTGCACTTATATAACCTAAATGAACTTAGTAGGATTTACATATTGCATTGTACCCACGGATCTGATATTTACCTCTCTTTGACTCCTCATTTCCATAACTGATTTGTATTGTGTACTCTGATATTGTATGACTCATGGACTTGTCAGTATTTCTGTTTACTCTGATATTGTATGGTTCGTGGACTTATCAGTATCTCCGTTTACTCTGATATTACATTTTGAGCACGCATATACTACTCATACACTTACACCATCCTCTAAGCTTTCTATAAGCTTATACATGATAGATGCGTGCAGGTGGCGTTAGGTCGCAATAGCATTGAGCTTGGAGTGTGCAACCATCTTCTGGAGCTTTGATTTTAATATATGTATTTCCCTTTCAGCATTGTATTCAAATGATTATATTAGTGGATATGTGATAGTGATGTTGCCTTGTGATTTGGGTAAACTTATGGTTATGCTTATTACGAGTTAAATGTATATTGAAAAATCCTCCTTGTAGGATCCTAGGATCGGAATTTGGTGTATGGACGCTAGGTGCCGAGATGGGGTACTACGGAGGTTGTCGACACCTGATTTGGCGATCAAGAATTTTATGATCCTGGTTTTTGAGTTTGGGGCGTGACAGAAGATGGTATCAGAGCATAACTTAAGAATACCTAAAGATAACATCACATATCTGTTGATAGCTATCCTGCACTCTATATTATTAAGAACTTAGAATGGTTAGATCCTTGAGTTCAAATAACATAAAAATTTTCTGATATAGCTCCCTGCCGTTGAGATTGTGAAGCTGCATAGTATTTCAGTCTCGATCACAAGATTAGTGAGGTCATCATATCGTTGATGAGGCTTCATGAGGGCGCTAGGTTCAGATTAGAGAGCGCTATTTGTTTATAGATTAATTATGCCCTGTATGATATTGATTAGTATATATATATATATATATATATATATATATATATATATATATATATATATATATATAAGTTGATGCTTCCTCTTCCCCTTGCTTTATTCTGCGTGATAATAAATTTCGAGGGTAAAATTTTTATTAAGAGGGAAGAGCTGTGAGACCCGTATCCTAGCCCGTACTGTTCCATAGGCTTCTACGGTCCTCCTGGTCGAATTCCGGCAGCCTGTGACCTGTAATCGACATTTACGCACAGCCCTGAGTCATGTCTCGTATTCCAAAGTTGACTCGACCGGAGACTTGTACCCTATCGACCTCGCCATCGCTGCGTCTCACGTGTCGAAGCGATACCTGGACTAAGAGATGTGGGCCCTCATTCAGTTCAAAGAAAATACCACGCGTTGCAAATACCGAGGGAATCTCTATGACACATCACATCAATCCATCAATCAAATGTTAAGTACAACACCTATTCCTAAGTACAACCACCCCTTCCCAAAGTCAACTCTCTCTCTTACAATCAAGTACACCCTTCCATCACTCACCATCCCTCTCTCTCATCACTTCTCTCCCATCACCTCTCTCTCTCTCTCTCATTCTCCAAGCAACCCACGTCCAATCTAGTTCCATGAGAGAGCTTTGTGTGGCCCACTCCCTACCACCCTATCTCCCATCTCCACCCTTGGATCGTCATCTTCACCATTGAAGGAGAACTTTTGATGCATTGGAAGGCAAGGGAAGAAGAAAAAAGATAGATGGGTGATTTTTATATGATTTTGTGATTTGAGTGACCACTTATGGTGGGGCCCATCTTGATGTATGCATTGGATAGAGAGGGGCCCATAGTGGCGGGGCCCCTCTGCTACTCCATTTTTTTTTCTCTCTCTCTCTCTTAATCTTTTTTTGTGATGACCGTATGGCCCACCTGATTCTTTTTGTGGTTCATCCAGCCATCCAGATCTCCTGGATGGTGCTGCAGTGGGCCACCCCGATGATCGATGTGTTGTTCCATGCCGTCCATCTTACGGCGATGTGGGGCGCACCATGATGCGTGTATTTTGCATCCACACCGTCCATGTGGACAGTGGGTCCCATGCTGCATGATGAAAACAAGTTCTGTGGGTCCCGCCAATGTATGTGTTAGATCCACTATTGTCCATCCATTTTGGCTGGATCGCAGGCCCACCTTGATGACCGTAATCTCGACCGTCCAAGCATTGAGCGTCCAACAGCAATTGCTACTGGATTGTTTGAAATGATGAGAGAAGGCATCTCCTTCCAAGAGTTGGTGGGTCCCACACATGTGGACCCACCTTTAATATATATATATATATATATATATATATATATATATATATATCTGTGTGTGTGTGTTATCCACGCCGTCCATATGCCAGACGGGTGGGGCCCACCTTGTTTGTATTGTGGCTGCACGGTCCAGACATTTGGACGGTGTTGTGCCACCATGATATATGTATTTCATCGTACCTTCCATCCATGGCCCACCCCACACGTGTGGGTGGGACCCACATTGATGATCTGGATGGTGGTAACCCACCTTGTGTGTGTGCATACACTATCCAGGGACAGGGACTGGCCGTTTTTTAAAATATATACATTGTCCAGGGATAGGGACTGGCCATTTTTTAAAAAATATATATATATATAATATAATATTGTATTATATATATATAATACAATATTATATATATATATATATGTATATGCACATGAGTGGTGGGCCCCATGTGGGACCCACCTAAATGTATTTGTTATATCCAAACCGTCTGTCCGTTTGGAGACGATGGGGCTCGCTATTGTTCGACGACAGCACGTTATGTGACCCCACCATGATGTATGTGTTGTATTAAAATCGTCCGTCCATTGTGGACCCACCTTATATGTGTTTTACCCAAGTTGTCCACCTATTTTTCCAGCGTGCACACCACCATGGTGTATTTATTTCATCCACACCATCCAGATTGTGTTGGACTGTGCTGGACAATGTTTAGATAGTGCTGATTTGCATGGATAATGTTTGGACGATGCTGATTTGCATAAGCAATGTTTGGATGATGTCGATTTACCTAAACAATGTTTGGACTGTTGATTATCATTAGTGGGCCATGTGCCCCATAGAATGATTGTGTACAGTGATATAAATTTTGCACCCGCAACTATTGAAATGATTTTTGATGTGGTCCAAGCCCACTTGAGACCCATTGGTTGTAACGCCCTGAAAATCGGGGGTTGGGAAAAGCTCAGCTCCTGAGTTCCAACACATCACTTATGCAACACAGATAATGATGATTATGATGAGAGCATTGAAACATAAATGGGATTATACCAAAACAGCATATCATACTCCAGAGACAGTTAAATTGCAAGCGGAAGACTATGATAGATATATAAAATATATAAACTGTGGTGAGTCTCCAGAGTGTGATAAAGTTACCAGGTTAATTAATTACAAGAACAATTCCAAAATATACCAAATTTTGTAAGGTCATCTAGTCGACATCCCTGTAACCCCGTCGATCAAGACATGACTCACTTGAAGCCGTCAGAATACAGCATATACGAACAAGCATCATTGTCATCACAAAAGTCTAGCTCTACCTCAGGAGTAGCGTCGCCATCTGCAATCAGACAAAGTCTGGTGGGTGTCCGGAACACCATCCCGTAACGTGGGAGTGAGTGATCAACTCAGTGGAACAGTAAAGCATAGGTTATCATGTTATCAAAACAGTCAAGCAGTAATGATAAAGCAGTACAATTAACAATCCTAAGTACTCTTGTTAATACAAGTATGAAATGATGTCATGATGCATGCCCTCACCAACATACTCCCTCATGCGACACCATCTTACGTCCGCGGCATGCTTTCATCCCTCAGTGCTTCACATCTTCCAAGCACATACAGTGGGATGATGAGCATGATTACCGAGTTGTTATTAGTCCTTTTCAAATAGTAGGATTGGGAAACTAAGGTACCTCCCTTATATCATTCCCAAACAATGATCCATTCTAGGGTCGTCAGTCCTAGACAATCTCATATGATGATGCGGTTCTAGTCGGCAGAAAGGGTCAGTCGGTACATTACACGCACTCGTTACACTGCTCCTCCATCACCTTATCAATACAGGCCTAATTTATACTCTGTTTACTATGGGAAGGCTCGTGCAGATTTAGAGTATGCTTGAGGTTACTACACCGGGTACAGTTATGGCTGCCAGGGCTGTTACACGCACTCGTTACACCACTCCCCCATCACCCATCAAAGTAGTGTAGGCCGAAAGCTCGAATACAGTGTCTCATACCACCATATTCGGCTCACGAGTCTGGGTTGCTCACTGGTCACTACGGGGAGGCACATCGCCCCAGCATAAGCCGACAACTCGACCACGATGTCCCATACCACCATGTCCGGCTCATGAGTCTTAGCCGATCGAGGTACCAAGGTTAACGGGGTTGCACTAGTAAGTTTGGTACCTTAGGTTCAAGCAGTAGCATCCAAACATGGTGAACATACATTAGACAGATCGGGTTGCTTGACGAGCTCGGCTAGCTCGAGCGCACGACAAGTTGGGCGACATTAAGTGTATAAGCCCTTCGCGTGGCCAACCACTATCGCCAACCGAAGTACGACTTGGGTTCGTCAAGCGCATCACACGTGGCGAATGAATCTCAGCTACAAATTCAATCCTGTTACCGATTGCCTGGACTATACAATAGCCCCAATCACATTCAATTACGGAACAGTTAAAGCAGTAATGGATCAAGATTTCAAATCATACAATCAAATATCCAATATTGTCCGCTTAGGGCTGCCAGGGCTGTTGCACGGAATCGTTACACCACTCCCCCATCACCCTTCACGGCCTTGCTTTTGCATTTTATGGAATACAACTTAAACATGGATATTCCATTTCATCCATCTAGCATATAAGATACTCAAGCAGTAATGGAGCAATAATTCCATAATTACAATCACATGAACATATTGAGAGGTGCAACACAATCATGAATTCACACACATTCATTCCATAAATACTACAGACATCATATTGTAAACATACATGGAGAAAATCATATACATAAATAAGGTAGTCGAGATTCACATCTCAACCCTCATACAAAAACACTAGAAGTAATACTTAGCACATTCAAACATTTCTACAAACACTTAAACTACATACATCGTCATACATGATGTATGGGGTTTATACATATATTAAGCCAAATCCTTTCGCTAGAGGGTTGCCCCGCATACCACGTGCATGTACGCACGATGGGTAATCATGACGTGCATGAATCCCGGTTCCATATTCATTTGAACATTTTCACAAACACTTGGGCTACACACTTTAACACATATATCGTCTTTTTTTTTGCCGTGGCGTGATTTAGGGCAAGTCCTTTTGCTAGGGAGTTGTCGCATACATACAAGCATATAGTCACGACAAATAATCATGTTAAGCAAGAATCCGTATTTCATACGTATACGGTATTTTCTACAAATACGAAGAATATAGTATATTCAACATAGTTAACGTATAACCGAAAAATGAAACGGACAGCACTTTGTACATGTGCAATTGCAGGCAGATCATGAATCTATTATTATCTGACATTGAAAGTTTTGAAAACCATAACCTATATGTTTAAAGTCCGCACCTTATGCCGTAGAGGCGTAACGGAGTTGATAGAATCTCTCAGTCTTCATCTACGGCAGCATATCAACCTATAGCACGGGATACATTAGCTATTTCGCTACTTGAATCAATTCAAACCCTAAAACCGGTTAGAGTTAGGGTTTTCTTACCTAGAAATGAAGTTGGAATTGCCCGAAAAGCGATTAGAAAGCGATGGTTAAGCCTGTAGATCGACAGGGTAGAACGGCAGGAAGAATTTTCCACTTCTCTCACACTTTCTCTCTCTTTTCTCTCTTCTCTCTCCTAGGTTTTTCTCAAATTCGTATGGGATGAGAGAGTGAGGATTTAAGGTCCTTATATTGGCCCAAAACTCACCAAATTAGACTCGGGGTCAAGGTATACTTAGGTTATAGTCAAAGTGGGTTTGTTCCGTCTCAACAAAGCACTTCTGGTGGCCCCTTTTCAGTATACGGTCGGACTTAAGCTCACTAACACTGGATCTAGGTTCAACTGAGGTTTCGTTCCAGTCGGGTTTCCAGATCTCATGTGGCGTACCAGTTTCAGTTCAACAGTCAACGAATCTCGATCGGGAATTTCAAGTACATTGCCATGTATATGAAATGTTTCCTGATCCGAGGGTGTATTTGGGTCAGATTCCGACGGTCCGATTGCTTATATTTGGCCCTCAAACATCAAGTCTCAGATTACTTAAATTTTATTTAACTTCTAAAGAAAATCATGTTTTCTCACACTCCTTGCTCCGGGCTCAATCGAATAGCACTGGGACACTATCTGGATTTGATTTTCAAGATGGTTGTCAAGCCCAGCAAGGCAATCCTAATCCTATAACTTTGTATTATTCGGACTTCCGATGTGCAGTCCAGATCTGATACGAAGTTTCGTGATGCTCCCGAGAGCAGCCGGGTAATGAGATTGATCCTAGATTTTAGGGTAATATAGCGTCAATGATTTTACAAGTTTTGGGTCCTGCAGATCGTATTTAAAGTGGATCAAGCGGATTTCGTAGCTAATCTAGTTTAACACTTAGTTACTTTTGAAGGATAAGGTAGTGAAAGGTGAGATTTGTGAAGGAAAAAGGTTAAAAAGCGATTTTAGACTGTGGGATTGAGTTCTGACAAGTTAATAAGGTGTTAGGGTCGACCCATTGCCTAAGGACATCTAATTCCAGGTTAGCAAAAATCCGGGATGTTACAATCTACCCCTCTTAAAAATAATTTTATCCCCGAAATTGGCTAAAGGTAATAAGTAAGACTTCTATTATTTCATTTGCTTAAGACTTATTAATTTCAAGTTTATATACGCGGTAGGGTGTATTTTATGCATGCTAGTCTAGTACATTTTAGGCACTACCCCCCTTAAAAATTTATTTATTTATCCCTTGCTTATTCCCTAATAGGTTGATACAATTTATTCCATTATCTATTTGACGTCTTGACGACAATTCCCATCTATTTAGAGTAAGATAGTTGTTTTCAATGTTTGACCAACATGGAGAGATGGTTATAGTGGGCTTGATCCTGATACATCGATCATCTACCTGGCCAAGGTAGAAAGCTCATCGTATCCCTTCCTAGTCCTGGTAGATCCGGTCTTCTGCTCGGCCAAGCAGTGAGTCCATTGGTAGTCGCCTAGGATTGAGAATTGGGTCAAGTCACAAATACTTCGCAGTTGTATATGTCAGTAACTCCATAGTCCGATCACTCTAAAAACGTAGGGAGTGTCCATCATTGAAAGGTTTAAATGTCCTATTTCTCGGGTTGCCCTTTAGGTCTTGGTCTAAGAGAGTCCTCGATATTATCTATGTCCAGGGAAATGGTGAGTCAAATCTTACTAGATCATCCTAAAACGGTTTCTCATAGTAGAACTTGCTAAGACTTCTATTATGTTCGTATTCAACGAGCACAGTTGTAGATACGTTGACCTTGGCTATTGTAATTTAGTTCGCACCCGGCCTATTCTGTACTATGAATTTGTTTAATACTTGAACCCTAATTGATTTCCTTCGATGACTTCATTACTGGCATTCTAAGGAAGATTGAGATCCTATTTAATGACCTAACCTTGCGTATAACTGGAAGTAATTTCTTTTGATCCTGGGCCAGTGGGGTAAGGGCCAACCATGTTACAACTTCACCTATGAGCGGGTAGACGTGTATACCTACCTAACTCAACTGGGTTCATAACTTGTCTACCCCCCTTAAAATTATTTCTATTCTCAGGGTTTAAGAATTTGTACATCGATCTGTATGTCAGAACGAGTTAAAATTTGAGACCTATCTTTGGTATGACATGGGAAGCGATTTAGCAATACATTGGTCTTCTTTTCATCGATGATGTGTATTATGGCATTGGTACCTATGTTTACAGAAAGAAGCTAAAAATGATGGGTGTTGCGATTGATTCCAGGGACAAGTGTGATTTTGTGGCAAGATGCCTAATTCTACTAAGGAGTTTTGTCATGGTCCAGACTTACCCTATTTAATCATGTCTAGCTTAACAGGCAGGCTATCTTTTGAAGTTCATATGCACAATATGTATGCCAACATGACATATGATTTGGGACCTAATTCCTAACTGTCGGCTGCCCATTTGGGAAATTCCTTGGGCCTAAAAAGAAAATCTCTATTGGCTATATATTCCTTAACACGTCTCAAAGATGAAGTTATGAACTTTTAGTTGCAAGTGGTCAGGCTAACACGGAAGAAAAGTTGTATAGTGGGTCTAAGTCGGATACATGGACCTTCTGCCTCGCGAGGACAGAAAATTTGTCGTATCAGTTCTTAATCCTAGTTGATCACGACATTCTGCTTGATCAGAGCATAGAGTTCATTAGTAACTACCAGGATTGAGAATTCAATTCAAACCGCGAATACCTCGCTTATATATAGTTCTTTACTCTGTGTCCCCGATTGTAATAAGTCTTTGGGTAGGCAAGTCTAAGGGGTGTGTTGTTTTGACCTAACGTTCAAATCCAAAGGATATATATGTTTTCTATGAGCGTGATTAGTTTCTACGTCAAACAACCTTCCTAAGAGTTATTAAAGGAGCCTTTGAGTACCAAGGGGATTCAACGAAGGAATGGGGTCTCGCTCCAACCTAATCAAGTCAACTAACTAAATCTATCTTTCAATTGTCTTAACATAATCGGTGTTTTACATTCCTTAGTATAACCAACCAATAGTTGTAATCCAAAGTCTATGCTTATACGTTAGGTGATTTCATGCCCTTTCTAATACAAGAAATTATTTATCACTTAGGGTCAAGCGTTGTCTGATTAAAATCAAGTTGCCCGAACTTGAATGTAATCAAGATCGAGCATTACACATATGCTCGTACTATCTAGGGAGGTCATAGGGTTCGCGTTATTAGTTTATGTGATTTCCTATATTATCAAATTCTTTGAAATCTAAAAGTACCAACTTTAAGTCCAAAACTCTAAGGGCCTATTTGGGTTAAATGGGTTGTGTTGCTAATCCCGCCTCGGGATTAGAAGCGGTATGTTTGGTAGGAGGGTGGGTGGGATTAAAATTAATTTTATAGGCTTTGGAAAATGAGCCTTGTATTGGAAAGTGTGAGATGGGATTTCCAAATCCCATGATGATGAATTTCTAAGTGTAAATGAAAGGAAATCTCGGAATTTACTTTTAATTGCATACATTCCAAACATGGTGTTGGAAAACATGAGATACACCCAATCTAGGGACAATACCCTGCACATACATTTATTGTTACTTTTACAATTCTATCCACCATAATCCCACCGAATGCAGTTGGCCGAACGGGCCCTAAACGTCCCAACATTTGGAGGTTGTGAAAGTTATGGGACACAAAAATGTGGATCGTTGTGCCCATATGGGTGCGAAATGGTGAGGCCAAGAGGAGTAATGGTGGAGGGGTGGAAGGAGTTCACACTTGTCAAGTACAACTCCGACTTGTCAAACATTCTACACATTCCATCAACATGAAAACACAAAGATCCTAACGCAGCAACAAACAACTACGAGACAATGGCATGGATGACTACGCATCCGAATTTGGCGACGAAGGGGCACCCTTTCTCTTTCTCATGAGAGAGAGAAAAAGGTTGAAATCGAGAAAACGGCCGTAATGATCTCGAAAAAGGCCATGGGAAGGGAAGAGAAGAGAGAGGAGGGGCTGGAGTTTTGGGTTCTCCACGGATTTGAGCCTCAATAGAGGTTATACATGCCCAAATGACAGAGATTAAAGAAAGAAAATGGAGAGATGGGAGGGGTCACTATAAAAAAGAGGGTTTTTAGCGACGAAACTTTTAGCGACGAAACTAATTTTCGTCGCTAAAAGTGAGCTTTTAGCGACGGAACTTTTGGCGACGAAAATTTTCGTAGCTAAAAATAGTGCATTAGACTTTTAGCAACGAAAATTTTTGTCGCTAAATACTCCAAACATTTTTAAGCCCCGTGGAATAAATTTCTTTTAGCTGCGAAAATTTTCGCAGCTAAAAATACTGTATGAGACCTTTAGCGACGAAAATTTTCGTCGCTAAAGACTCGGAACATTTTCTTAAACTTTTACTGAAAGAAAAATTTTCGCTTTGCTAAAGTCTTGTCTGTACAAGACTTTTAGCGTATTAAAATTCACTTGCTAAAAGTCTTGTACTTTACAAGACTTTTAGCAGCGAAAATTTTTACTGCTAAAAATAAACTAACATATCTTTTAGCGACGAAAATTTTCGTCGCCGAAGGTTTCTTTTTAAAAAAAAAATATTCCAGTTCAAAATCTGTACAAAATTTCTGATATACACCTGTTAACATTATATTTCATCATATTCATCCTGATATAAACCTTTCATCATATTCACTACATAAACTTTTAGCGACGAAAATTTTCGTCGCTAAAAAACACTATTTAAAACTTTTAGCAGCGAAACTTTTCGCGACTAAAACTTTTCAAAATATTTCTGTTTTTAGCAGCGAAAATATTCGCTGCTAAACTAAACTAGCATATCTTTTAGCGACGAAAATTTTTGTCGCCAAAAGTTTCTTTTAAAAAAAAAATATTCTAGCTCAAAATCCGTACAAAATTCCTGATATACATCTCTTAATAATATATTCCATCATATTCACATTTACATCCATCTAAACCCAAACTACATAAAGTTTTAGCGGCGAAAATGTTCGTCATTAAAAAATACTATACAAGACTTTTAGCAGCGAAAATTTTCGCTGCTAAAAATAAACTGACATATCTTTTAGCAACGAAAATTTTCATCGCCAAAAGTTTCTTTTAAAAAAAAAAATCCAACTCAAAATCCGTACAAAACATATTTATTATTTTTTAGTGATTTAATTGCTTATGGGAGATATGTAACACTTTAAAATGCATCTCCAATCAAGATTTTGGAATTGGGGTTTGATGAAATGATTGCTGATTTTATTTAAATTCTTCTGTTTTTCCTATGCTTATGGTTCTTTTCAGTGATTGAAATGCATATGTATGTCTTTCTTTTTTTCGTGCATGTGAATGATATAAAGCATTATAATTCAAGGTTCTTGTAGTCTAGGTCTGATGAATTAATAGCTGGGATTGTGTGATTTGTGCCATTGCTATGATTCTGTTTTTTCATTTTTTTTTTCTTATATATATATATATATATATATATATATATATATAGTGATACCAATGCTTGTGGGAGATTGGCATAGCTCTTTATAGTACATCTAAATGCCATAAAACAACTAAATTCATGGCTTTACTTCTATGGGTCTGATTGAATGAAAAGGATTTCTATGAACTGTTAGTCTTTCTATCAAAAAAGAAAAAAAGAAAAGAAAAGAAAAAGGAACTGTTTTTATCTGGCTCTCTCTCTCTCTCTCTCTCTCTCTCTCTCTCTCTCTCTCTCTCTCTCTTCTTCTTCTTCTTCTTCTTCTTCTTCTTCTTCTTCTTCTCAGTGATTTTAAATGCTTTCGTGCGATGGTTATGTAGCTGTTTTTAGTACATGTAAACACTATAAATTAATCCATGGGTTTACTATCTAGATCTAATGAAACAATGCCTAAAATTGTATCGATTCTGCTATTTTTGTTACAATTCTGTTTTTTTAGTTTTTCTCATTTGAGGATGTGTTTAGATGCACAAGTGAATTGAATTGTCAGTGTTCAGTTTGATCAAGAGGAAATGACAGAAAATAACCATGTTTCCTAGTATTTGTATTGAGGGATTAACCATCAAATTCCAGTTACATTCATTTCAAGTCCAACTTGAAACTAATGAAATTGCAATTCCTCATTAGATGAATAATTGCAATTGAAAGGACCTAAAAATGATGAGAGAAGACCATAAATGAAAGGACTAAGAAAAGGAAATGGAAATCAATTAATATATTGAAATGAATAATCATATAGCTCAATAGAGTTTAAATAATTAAACATTCAACATATAAATCCATGTTTCTAAAGTTACTTAATCAAGCCTACATTTACTTAATCAAGCCCATCACGATGGTCCTTTCCCATTCATGCAACTCATTACCTCATCTTTATTTCATTATACAGGTGAAATACCATGCCTCATACATCTCAAGTCATGGTATGAACATTTACGAATATCCCACAAAAAAAAAAATAAAATTGACGGCAGTCACCAATTGATCATACAAGTAAAATACCATATCTCAAAAAAGCAAGTCAGAGTCTGAATATTTACAGATATCCCACCAAAATAAAAAAGAAAGAAATTTTGAAAGGCAATTACTGGTCAACAACTTCTCTAGAATCAGGTGAACAATACTCAACAATATACATCAAGAAACTTCACAAATTGCTCCCATCAGACTTGCACTGTAATGTCATAATCATTATCATCTCATAATAGCAAAGAATTATGAAAAAGATGATACTGCTTGGAGAGAGAAATTACAGTAATGTCATCTTTCTCATATTTCTTTGCCATGTTCATCAGCTCTCTTAAATTTGGCAGCTGTATACAAAACCATGAAGAACAAGAGATGCACACCTACACATGTGCAATTGTCTTCATCAAAGAGAAGAACAGTGGAAACTTACAGCAGCTTTATCTTGATCAAGGAGTGACACTTTGTATTGCTCTGCCACAATCTCTAAGGTGATTACCATGGGAATCAAGCAGTCTTTAGCATCTTGGTTTGGACAGATATGAACCTGCCCCATCAGATGCATCGGAAGATGGGTAATGGTAAAAACTGAAATTGTTTTGAGCAATCTCTTGAAGAAAGAAAATTAAAGAGCTATAACCTAATCAGTCATTCATAATGCTTATTTATGATGAGGTATACAAGGTACCCCAAAAATCTTCGATTCAAGTAACTATGGGCATATGGGTGATGCAAGGATAAAAATAACAAATGGTAAAAGCAAATAACATCATTTGATGTGCATGACTCCATCACAGTCAGTCCTATAATGAGAGGCATTAAACCTCGAACTCAAAAGGGTTAATCATATAATGCACATTACCCCAACTAAATTAAAATAATTTCACAAGCTTTGTGAAAGCCAATAACATCATTCAACATGCATGCATTCATCACAGTCAACAAAGCATTTCCGAACCTTCTATTGTTGGGCCCCATGACATATGCGGCACAACCCAAAAATCACACTGGTTGGGTGATCCAAGCCACTGTTTGGATGCTTCTGAGAATTACACCTCCAGCCAAATATTATCAACATTATATAAGAATTATGTCCCTTGATCAGCAGCTAAGAACATCCAATTTTTGGAGTATGGCACATTCAAGGCAAGGACAACAGATGAACAGTCCAGATCTCATACGAGGTTTCATCAAAATCCCATAGCATGTCATGATGTTTTAAAACTATGGAAGAGAATTACCAAAGCCACATCCCACCATCATCCTACCACCCATCCCACCCCTTCCAAAACCTCTTCCAGGGCCAAATGCTTCCTGATTTTGCTTGCGAAAGACTAATCTAAACTAATCAGAGAACAATATAGAAATCATAACCCAAAATCATATTAGAGCATCAATGAAAGGGAGATGTCTCACCGTGGCCAATCCAGAGCAGGCGTATCAATTAAGGCCTTGATCTTGCTATCCTCTTTTCAACGAGTCCGAGTCCGGTTTAAGTACATAACCAAAAGAAGGTTACATGACATGTGAATAGCAGGAGAGGCACCAACAATTTATTTTTTACCAGCACCTAATTTTCATGCTTGCAACACCATACACCTAATTTTCAAGCTCATTCCATCAATAACACTAATTACACCATGAAGACAGAATAGTACCAGTTCCTTCATAATCATACCTGCATCGTAGTAAGATATTCAGTGTTTCATGAACTACTGAAGGATGCATGTACTTAAGTGTGGCACCTAGTGCTTGAGCACAAGTTTTCCAAACAGAGGCAACAACCTGATCAGAAACATAATCACCAAAACTGCATCAACAAATCAAGGAAAAGATTTACTAAATGAAAATCACTCAACAAAAAGAAAAAGAGCAAGAACATAGACAAATGCAAGAGCACTTTAATAAGAATGAATCAAAGCGAGGGAAAAAATAAACATTTGAAAAGCTCCACTCGAAACCATGAAAGTAGCATTAATTATGGTTCTTTCCTTTATGGAGTCAAATATGTTTTTCACAAACATAGGCAAAGGAGGCAATCAGAACTCAATGATGTAACGAAAATACACTACCTTAATCTCTCACAATAAACGCATGTAGTTTTCATTGTTTCGTCAAGTCCTGGATGAAAAGTTTAATCGACACAACAATACGAAAAAAGCACAAATTTACAACCAAATTCCTGAATCAAGAGCAAGAGAACAATGCCAATGATCTTTGATTTACCTGAGTCGAAAGAACAATCTTGCAACCCTTTCTCAAATCATCACCATCTCTAAGGTTGTTCCTGGGCTAGTTTCTATTTGCATATTCAATCTATGTATGGTAGCCTTAGAAATGCATCTAAGTCTTCATAAGAATGTTTATGCTCGATTTGAGTAGTCTTTGAGCTACGAAAGGCGTGTGGAGGTCCGTGGTGGTAAGAATTCCCGAACGGTATTAGGTGGTTCTCTCAGTGACAAAATTCTTTCATTTGTATGGCAATGCATTCATTAAGGCACTTGTCAATCTCGACATGAAGATGGTTTCTCTAATTTATATGGATTTTTATTTTATTAAAATTATAGGTGCGATGGTAGAAAGGCATAAGCTACTGACATTAGCCCAAACCACGGCTAAGACTTCAACTTGGGCCAAGCTCAAGCCAATCCCACTTGCCTAACTCCGATTCTTCCAAGGTGGGGATATTTAATTCTCTATCAATGCCCTTAGTCAACTTGAGTTGGGTTAGGTGGTCTGGGATCGGGGTCCTAGCACATGCCAACCTAACCCAGTTTTCAATCTTAATTAGTGAGCTATGGAATTGAGATTTGGATAGGCCCAAGTAACCAAATACATAGCCCACATTAGCTAAATAAGGCCATTGAGCCCATCCCCAGATCAACTATTTTACCTGAACTCAGGCACAAATGCGAGAGACCACATGGGGCCTAGGCAATGCAAACCCAAAACTTTGAAAATGCAAAGCACCGCATGTGGGGCAGCATCGATTCAAAATATGGGCTAGCCTACTTGAATTGAAGGTTTTCCAGTAAGTATCGATTAGGCGTCGTGGGATCTGGATTGACGCGATGGGATTCATCCAATACAACATTGTGAGGGCCCACATTATTATTACGGAACCGGACGCCGATTTCCTGCTAAAGACTCTCGCAGGAAGTTCCTGCTCGAGGGATGGTGGGTGGGTCTCACGTTGGAGTTTGTGAGAAATCCACTGATCTATGCTTTCATCAACCCAAGCATTCAAGCTGATCCACGCAGCATGAGGCTTATACTGATCTATGCTTTCATCAACCCAAACCCAAACGTTTGTGTGCTTGCAACATCACAAGAAGAAAAGAGAAAAAGCAAAGACAGATGGAAGGACTTATGGAATAAAAACAACAAGAAGAGGAACAATCGGCGAGGAAAATAGGGGATTTCGAAAGAAGCTCACCTATTTGAGATGAATCTTCAAGGATTCAAATCTCTGGCGAGGAAGATTGTGCCGTTCGAAAGAGGGAAGAGCTCTCGCAAGGAAGAACGCCCATTCGAAAGAGGAGTCGTGCATTTGAAAATCCCTCATCTGAAATGAGGAGATAATTTCAAATCCGTTAATTATGTGTTTACCATCATTTATAACATATACATTATTACCATCCGTACATGTAATGGACCATTTACTGGATGGTTATGATAGTTTTATATAATAAAATTATATACATATTACCCATCTACAGCTAGACCCATTATTTAGTTAGTCTGGATAACCCTATATGATTACCACTATTGATATAAACAAGCCACCACATTTTTACAGAAAATGAAAAACCCACACACATTTACAGTTATAAAAAACGCTACCTTGAGCATAGGATCTGGTAAGGCTCTATGGGCCCCACCATGATGTTTTTCCTTCATCCACACCGTACATCCATTTCTAAATATTCTTTTAAGAATTATGACAAAAAATGAAGTCTAAATAAATCTAGGTTGAACAACACCACAGGCTTAAAATAGCATTTGGACGTCCACCATTTTAAAAACTTTCGCTAAGATTTAGATAGTTTTAGTTACACCCTTTAGCCGTCAGAATTTCTGACGGATTTTATCCGTAGCCGATACCACCCCAAGTATGTCAACTTTGCCCAATTTTTTTGTAGTGCCTGTAATGCTATCCATGGGAAATAAACAACTTTATCATGCTGAGGATGCTGGGTGGGGCCCACCACCATGGTTGTAGAAAATCTACTCCGTTAATCCATTTATAGAGCTCATTTTAGAAAATTATACCAAAAACTAAGTGGATCTAAAACTGAAGTGGGCACACAAGATGAAATAGTGGGGATTCAGTGAAAATCGTTGAAAATTCTTACAGCCATAAAAAGCTTAGTTTTAGGCTCTTTTTTTTTTCTTTTGTATTTTCACTTCATCCCAGTATTAATGACCTTATCAACTGTTTGGATGACATATAAATACTAATGTGGGCCGACAGAGCACCGACCACCAGCCACAGGGCTAGTGGCAGGGGAACTATTCATCCCATTTCTCGCCAAACGAAGGAAATAAATAGTTGACTTACATCAATAAATTCTATAGGTCCCATCATGAGGTATGTATTATATCCAAACCGTCCATCCAACTGGCAAGCTTATCGTAAGGCTTGAGACAAAAAATGGATGAACAGTGTGGATTGATCCCAAATTTATTTTTGACTATTCTTGGGCTGATGCCTACTACAGGTTTATGGCGCTCAATATTATCCAAAGTTATCCAAAGTTATAATGTTGTGTTCTTTTCTCTTTGGTAGATGTGAATGATTGGGATGGGAAGCCCGCCATGTTTTGTGTTTGCCATACAATTTATTTATAAGACGCGCCCCACAAGGATGGATTAACACCTAAAAGATCAGACCATTCCAAAACTCAAATGAGCCACACCACGTAATTTTAGCGGGTTTGGGCATGATGATTTTATATGGTGTGACCCACTCGAGTTTTGGGACCTGCCTGATTTTTGTCCTCCAAAAGGAAAATGAGGGGGCACACATGATGGACAATGGAACCTTGCACAGATCAAGATGGGCTCCACACATATTGTAGAATAAGCTTATTCTACAAATGTCACTTTGGAAGTCAGTCTAGTTGTAGAATAAGCTTATTTTAGGTGTGGTCCACCTGGAGATTTTTATGTGCTTCGGCCTTAGGAATTTTTGATGTTAAGTGTTTAATAAGCATTTTTGATGTGGTGTGGTCCACTTGGTTTTTGTGCATCATTTTTTAGACCATTAAAATGAGCTGGAAAAATGGATGAACAATGGAGGAATTTGCATCGTCTCTTTACCATTTAGTAAAAAATTTCTACTTTCTTACATCATCACTGACATTGTCAGCAGCATCACGTGTGAGGATCTACCCCCACCTGTTCGGGTCTCAGGACAGGCAGAGACTCTAAGGGTCACTAAGGAGCCACTGTAATGTATGAATTTTATCCACAACGTTCATCCATTTTACATATCTTTTTAGATTATGGTCCCAAAAAAGATTTTAAAGGTGGGCATCCTTTAATGATTGATTTGAGCGGGTCAAAGCTCTTCAAAGGACATTTAGATTGGGTAGGCACATTAGGAAATCCCAAAAAGGATAGAGACAGACCTTCAAAGGACAAAGCTCTATTCAAAGCTCCATCCAACCTATTCGTAATATCACAAAGACATAGATGAAATGAAAACACAAATATCAGATTAATCTAAAACTTTTGTGGCCCCCATGAAATTTTCAATGGTAGATGTTAAATTCACACTCTTTTCGATAGTGTGGTCCATTTGAGCTTTGGATATGCTTCATTTTCAGCCCACAGTGATGTTAGTGTTTTATCCACACTGTCAATCTATTTTTCCAGATCATTTTAGTGGTTGAGCCCAAAATTAAAGCATATCCAAAGCTCAAGTGGACCATACCATAGGAAATAGTGGGAATAATGATTTCCACCGTTGAAATCTTCCTATGGCTTACAGTGATTTTTCTTTATCATCCAACTTGTTCAATAGATCACAAATACATGGATGAAGGGAAAACTAAAATATCAACTTGATCCAAAACTTCAGTGGCTTTCCAAAATTTTTCAATGGTAGATGTTCAGTTTATACTATTTCCTATGATGTGGTCCACTTCAGATTGTTATAGGCTTCATTGAAAAATGATGTACGAAGTGGATTTTACACTGTCATCGTAGTTGGCCCACAATAATTCATATATTTTTGTGTTTTCTCTTCATTCATATCTTTTTGATATTATGAACATGTTGGTTGTCAAATAAACATTACTATGGGCCCAAGGAAGGTATCAACAGTGGAAATCATTATTCCACATTGTTTCGTGTGGCATGGTCCACTTGAGTTTTGGATTAATCGAAAATTCGGGATCAACCCACATTGTTCATCCATTTTTCGAGATCATCTTAGAGAATTATCGGAAAAATGATTCATATCCAAAGATTAATTAAATGAACCACACCACAAATAAGGGGAACAAATAAGGAAGGTTTTAAACTTGGTGACGTCACCGTAGGGCGTCCAAGAGGGAAATGGATTGGCTACTCCCCCTGACACCAGCCACAGTGGTGGTGGTCGTGCTATGTGGGTCCCACCACGATGTATGTTTTTCATCCATGCTGTCCATCCATTTTTACATATCATATTAGGGCTTAATACCAAAAATGAGAGGGATATAAATCTCAAGTGGACCACACCACATGAAAACAATAGTGATTGGATATCCACCATTAAAACCCTCCTAAGGCCCACTGTACTTTTTATTTGACATCCAATCTGTTGATTAGGTCATATAAGCCCAGATGATGGGAAAAAACAAAAACCAGCTTGATCCATTCATTAATGGTGGCAAATAAATCTTACATTGGACCCTAGGAAGTTTTAATGGTGTGGTCCACCTGAGATTTATATTGCCATGTGATATGTCCAGAACTTACAAGATCCTCCAAATTCCCAAGAATATTTGATATTATTAGTTTTAATTTCATTTTTAAATCCCAATTAAATAATTTTATTTAGTATCATTTTTAAATCTTAATTTCATTTATTCTGTGGGGCCCACCATGATGTATGTGTTTAATCCATGTCGTCCCCATGAGGTCAAGCTGTGTGGGTCCCACCATGACGTGTGTCAAACATCAACACCATGCATTTGATGGGTCCCCTTTAAATTATGGGATATCCCAAAAATCAGCCGTATATGGAACTCCAGTGGGCCATACCATCTAAAATCATGTGAAGACACGCCTAAAACATATAAAAGCATTTGGTGGGCCCCACCTAAAATTTGGAGGCGTCTGAAACTTGGTATGACCCCTCATCCAAGTGGCACACACACAATGGATGGGCTGGATTTATGGACCACATCTCTATGGGCCCAAAAAATAATTTTGAATGTTTTTATGGAGGGTAACCCCTCTCAACTTTTGTATGTGGTGTGGCCCACACAGGTCATAGATTGATTTGATTTTTAATCCCTGAGCCCACCATGGGATGATGCATCTGACTGATGGGGTAGATGTTTGACACACATCATGGTGGGGCCCACAGAGCCATAAAAAAAAAAACCCAAATTTGGGCACGCTCTCAAAACAGAGGCCCGCCCAAAAAAAACTCATCTCGCTCTCTCTCTGCGCCTCTCCCTCTCTCTCTCTACGCCTCTCCCTCTCCCTCTTCAGTCACCTCTCTCTCTATCTCTTTGTTTGATCTAAAGGTGGGAGACAAAACCCTAACCCTATCACAACCAAACGCCCCATGAAATCTAGTCATGGATTCTATCCAGAGACGAGAAATCCACCAACAATCATCGAATCCAAGTATCTGGTTTGAGATCTTTTGGGTTCTTCTTGTGCGTTGGTGCATTTACCCTATTTTGGATTTTTTTCTTTTTTGTACAATTATGGAATGAAGTAATTGAAAATCTTATCTAGAGATTCACTGGGATTTAAACAGAATACCCATTTTAGATTAATAGTCCTTATTTTCCAACCAGGCTCTAACCATTTTTTTCATTTCTTTCATGCGGTGTTGGAGATTAATGCTAATCCTCACAGATACTTGCGAAATCTTGCTCGATTTCCATATAAATCAGCCAAAATCATCTACAAATGTATCAAAACAAGTTGTTGAAAATCAAGTCGCGGTGAGAAACCTTTGTGACGATTTTCTATTTATTTTTATTTTTTATTAATGTAAATTTTCCTTTACTTTCTATGTATTAATGTCAATTTCCAAATTTGAGGAATTCGGGGTAGAGAATGGCTTTCGGGTTTTTGTTTTTTAAAATGGGATTTGAGGCTTTTGAATTGTGATGCATACCAAATGTTTGACGAAATGCCAAAGGAGACGTGCATACCAAAATTTGACTGATTACATGTCTTTGCCATTTACCAAAAATGTAAGTTTCACTATCTAGAGTCGAGCATTCATTTGGAATATTTTCTCATAGATTTAATTGTGGACACTTGTTTCTTATTAAGAGAAAATATCAGGTTTATAGGCCTTCTACCATTATTCAGCGTCTTTCCAGGTTTATAGGCCATGGATATATAGAGGGTATCGGTTTTGTTATGGGCCTCATATGTATGTAGATACGAGTAGATGCTATAAAAGCCCATGTGTGTTGGCTGAGCCAAGTAATAGTTTCAACTCTTTTACTGATGCGGATTCTTTGTAGTCATATCCACAAATTGATATTTGGAGAAACATGCAGGGTTATGTCTTTGCCACTAGAGATTCTCCCACAGTGAAATTGTAGTCAATCGCAACACGGTTTGTTTTTGCACATGAGATTAGGAAATAGTTTGGTTAAGGAATTTTGTTGTTGGCAACAATGCCAATGTGTTCAAACTTACTGCTATAAAAAGAAAGAAGAAGCTAATGTCTTCATACTTGTAATTTTGTATGGATGAACACATTCAATACTTCAAACATGAACACATGCATCGGTAACTAATGGCCTGCTTTGCATGGAAAGTATCCAAGCAAATTTGCATTTGCCAAAATTCCCTAGCAATATGTTGCCCAAGAGTATATGTCACCAAACACATGGAGAAAGCCTTTCATGTGTTTGAAAGTATGCCCCACAAGGATTTCATCTCATGGAATTCCGTGATTAATGGGTAAGCAATCATGGAATTTCATGATTTGTTGATTGTTGTGGATGGAGTGGGATTCAACAGTTTTGGGCAACATTGTATTCTTTCTTGCCAGCTTTGGCACTTTGTGAATAAAATTTTTGTTTCTCCAAAAAAAAAAAAGAAAAGAAAAAAAGAACATGTTAGTTCATACATACGTATTCAAAAATATCACCAACAAACTCCATATATTTTATGGTTGTCATTGTGTACTGAAGCTAGGATGCTTTTTAATTAGTGGCTATTTGTAAGTTTGTAACTTAAACCTTCTTTTTAATAAGATTCTATTAATTATGAGAAAAAGTACTTTTAATCATATCTCATAAGATGTTTTTGCATAGTTTTTTGCAAATGTTTTTGAATATCTCAGTTCCTTTCAATTTTAGTTTACGAATTCATGAATGCAGATCACATCTCTTTATGGTGGGCCTTTGGAATTCTTATTTGTAGTTGAAAGTACGGAAGATCCAGCTTACCATGCTGTATCTCTGTTGATCAAAGAATATGAGGTAAATAATCTCTTTCTCATCTAACTCAGCTATCATGACATTTAAGGTTAGGTAAGTCCTTCGATGGATCTGATTTTCCTTTTCAACTGTTAGTCATAGAGTGACAGTACTTGTTTCAATTTTCTTGGATGGATGATGAATGTATTTGCGAATGTAAATGAAAATAAAGAACTTATCATATATATATATATATGTTATCAATGGAGGATACCTTGTTTAGGGGGGTCATGAAATTCTTGTAGCTTATGGTATGGTGCCCCAATATTGGTTGTATGTTACTAGTATGTAGTAGATAATACTAGGTTCAATAGTAGATAATAATAATTCCAAAACCTATTCTCAAATCCCAAAACCTATACCTATAACCTTAACCTAACAAGTAGAGATAATAATTCCTTGTTGAGGCTATTAGTTTCATAGCGGTCTAAGGTAATATGTGAGAATCTTGAGAATGCCTTATGATTGGTGGACCACATTATGAATCTTTTGGAATAGAGGATTTTTGCTAGAAGAGCAGTGCTCCAAAGAACTGCAGGTTAGCCTTGTTGTAACCATCTTCTTTTTCATTGTTTAGAAGTCCTGAAATAAATAATTAGATGTGTATTTTTAAGGATTGTTAGGGAGCTTTCAAAATAATTGGGAGGAAAATCTTTTTCCAAGAAAATGATTTACTTTTTGCTGTTAAACTCATTTTTCCACAGCTTTTCATATATGAGATAATGTTAATATTTTATGGTAAAAAAAAAATAAAGTTAACTTTTTTGGTATAAAGTAAAATATGATTCTATTTGGGAGCTTCAAAAATTAAAGGAGCGAGTGGAATTTTCTTTGAAAGACATGTACCAAGAAAGCATTTGGAGAGTGGGGAAAAAGGAAAGGGTAGTTTTTTTTTTTTTTTTTTTTTTTTTTTTTTTAAAGACTTGCACAACTTTTTATCAAAAAATGCCATCTTTAGGAGCTTAGAAAGTATTTTGGGTGGAAAAATATTTTTCAAGAAAATGACATTTCACTTGATTGGAAGTTCACATTTGTGTGCAAAACATTTTCTAAGATAGCTTTTTCATAGAAGAAGTCCTAAAAATATTTCCATGTGCCCCCTAATTTTTTTTCCTTCCTAAATGCTTACTTGGAAAATAGCTTTAAAACAAATGTCACTCTTTCTTCTTTCATTTTCCAAGCTTCCAAGGAGCTTATTTGGGGGCTTAGAAAATAAGATGGATTTGCATTTTCTTTGAAAATTATTTTTCAAGAAAGCATTTGGAGACAAAATTTAAAAGAAAAAAAAAGTAAACTAGAAAATTGGGTGGGTGGAATTTTTTTTTCTATAAAGCCATTCTTGGAAAATGTTTTCCACTGATAAGTGAATTCGCAATGAAGGAAAAATGTCATTTTCTTAGAAACTATTTTTCATGCAAATACTTTTCAAGCGCCCAAACAAGGCTACAAGAAATTTATTTTCTTAGAAAATCCTCTCTGAAAATTTCTCACATATTCCTTTATGTTTTTTAATTCTAAGAAAATTTTGAACTCTCGTGGACATCAAAGAATCAAGAAGGTGAGATCAAAGTGAATTGTGTTTGCAATAATTTTTCCTATAAACGGTCAAAGCGAATTGTTCATTCTAAGTCCTTGTAGAGTAAGTTTATTTTACAATGAATGACCTCGCAAATGATGCGATTGCAATCCTACTTCCTTCTAATATTCAGTATTTACCCTTGATTTTTCTGGATCAGGCTTATCTGGTGGAGATTATGTCACCCTGGTTAGCATGAGGTATGATGGCCCTTGTGATTTCTTTAATGATTCTCTAGTTTCAATGCTCAATTGATTTTCTTTAGTGTTTATTCTTGTTGTTTGTCTGCTGTCAGAAAGATGATCTGAATACAATGGTTTCTTTTCTACGAAGCAACTAGCGATTTCATGCATAGGGCTTTGGGGATGATCAATGGTTGCCGTCACGAGGTGGTTATACATCATCCTCTATTCAATGATTTCTTACACTGCTAAACTCATGAGGCATTCTTAATTAATTTTACAATGAAGACGACTTAATTAGTTTTACAATGAAGACGGCCATTCCAATTGTAAAAAATATGTATTTGTATCATATTATGAGATGGTGAAGTAAGGAATTCCCACATTGGCTTAGCATCAGTATAATGCAATAGTAAGAAGTGCTCCCTTGTTGCTTCATTACTTGAGAAAGAAAAGGAACTTCAACTTCTCTCTGACTGGTCCAATTCCTCCTGCTTTGGGTAATGTGACCATGCTCAAAATTTTGTATTTTTTTATAAATCAGATTTCAAGTACAATTCCTATAGAATTAGGGAATCTCAAGAATTTGGTTGAGTTGACGTTGCAACGAAACAATCTGATTGGTCTGATTCCTCATGCTTCAAGTAATTTGAGAAACCTTACATTGTTGTTGGTTCGATTCCTCCTGCAGTAAGCTTGCAACATATAATTTGTTTATAACTGCAGTATATGTGTAGCTTTTTGGATTATTAATAAAATTCCATCATTTAAAAAAATGACACAACTCTGTAAATATCTAGGATGATTACATAGCTGAAATGAGAATGTTCAGATAGATTATCAGATATTTCTCATATTATTTATGTGAAGTATATCATTTCTCAGATTTTTTTTTTATATTTGATTTAAAGTTAAAAGAGGTATGTTTCTTACTCTTAATCTCGGTCAATGAATTCTATTTCATTTTGATTGATTTTACTTTTTTTCGTTTCCCTCTCTTTGAGAGGTCTGTTCCTTGCAACGGCGTTGAATAAGCTTGTTCGATAACTATTTCTTCTGTGGGGCGTTCTATGGTCCTTATGGCATGGGATCAACCCCATCCAATCTATCATGTGGGCCACCACATTTCAGTGGTGCTTTTTGAGGATGTGTATTGATTTATATGGTGTGGCCAACAAGGAGTTGAGATGGTTTCCTATGGGATTGCCACCAATTGTGTTGTAGTGCTGATTTTGTGTTTTTGTTTGTGGCCATGTTTGGATTGTGCTTCTAAGGGTTGCTTGTAGGCTGGGGTTTTTTTTTTTTTTTTTAAATATTATATATATATATATATATTTATTAATTTTACACACTCACACTCACACACACCCTACACACTCACGCTAGTGGAATTTCACCACCCATGGGTACTCGAACCCTTGACCGGGTGTTGAAACTCTTGAGAGTCTACCACCCAAGCAAGAGTAAGGACCCACTTGTAGGCTGGTTATTTGTAACCAATTATGGAAAAATGCCAGCACATTATCGGTTTCAAGAGGGGCCTTAAAAATTCACTTCCTCTGGTTTTAGTATTTTCTCTGCCTTGAGGCTCGCAACATGTGAAATCTTACCATCTAATCACTTGTCCATCTTTTTCCTAAACAATTTATATTTATATTCTATATTCTTTGAGAGAGCTTATCAAATTAAAGTTTATATCTCACAACTACGGCCACATTTGTAATAGGTAACAGGACACTTCAACCTAATATAAGTAAGGCTCAAATCATGGGCATACATGTACTATTCCAAACTCAAACCATGGGCCCATCTTTAGACGGGGCAGGGCTTCAAATCCATCTCACCATTTGGCATTCTTGCCAGACATCGCATCAAGCCTTGTGTCACCCCATTTGCACATGAGCCATGTCTACTAGTGTAGGGTGACAGTTGCATTGCCTTAGTATGTAAGCATTGGCTTTCTTTTCTGCTGCTTATTGTTTTTGTAAGTTAATATCCAATTGTAATTTTGGAATGACAACAATCTATAATTTGTAGCTGAATTGGGCTTTCTTTGGAATTCTTATTTCATTTGGAATTTATAACTACCTTTTAGTATCTCTGTTTAGAGCACTAATGTTTAGAGCCAATTCCAATGAAGGAAGGAATACTAAGACTGTTTGTGTAGGATTTTCCTTCTATTATCTTGGTGAATTCTTCATTATAGATCTTTTGCTTCTCACTTTAATAAAATGGATATTACAAATGTACAATGGAAAATTCTCCCATTCATGTATTGCATGCTATTGTGTTGTACCTTACTATGGAGGTAAACAATGTGGAATAAGCCAGGGAAGGAAGGAGTACCAACACTGTGTTATGCGTAGGATCTTCCTTCAATTATCTTTGGTGAATTCTTCTTTACAGATCTTTCATTTTTCACTTTAATAAAATGTATGTTACGATAGAAACATTGTCCCATTCAAAAAAGAAAAAAATGAAAAATTCTTATTGTTCCATGTTGTGTAATGTTGGGTTTCATTTTCCATGTTCATAATTTATTAATTGCGTGTGTACTATCATAGATGCTATTTATTTGCATCGTAGCTTTCTTTACTGCAATGCTTGCTTGCACGTGATTTTTCCATGGACGAAGTAGGCGAAATTGTTTTACATTAACTGCCATTTCTGGGATGAGTAAAGTGTCTTTTGTTTGTTTTTTTACCCCAGTGTGGAAGATGCGCTCGTGTCGTGAGGAATTCCAAGCACAAGACAGAATTAGATTTTTCATCTCTCCGTTCTCGCTAGGTCCTTTAGCATTGCATAAGTATTTCCAATTCCAATGGATTTCAATTTATTCAAATTTTGTAGTAGATAAGTATATCCTAACATATGTACTCTCATATCGATTCTTCTTTGTATTGATATGCACACATGGGTGTTGTTTGATACATTTTTATCTAGTTGGCTAACTTTGTCATGGATCATTAGATTGTTCCATTGAGTCCACTTTGTAAGCATTTCATTGTTATCTTTACCATTTCTTTCATGCTAGCTCGGAACCGACTTTGTGATGAGCATTATCGGAATGGCATAGGCTACTTGATGACGCTTCTATTTATTTCCTTTTCTTTCTTCTTTTGTCCTTTCCATTGGTATACTTCCTCTGTTAGGATTCTGATATGGGACAACACAGATTTGAGTTTTTGGGCATTTATGGCCAACTATAAAGAAAATATACGAAAATTTATGTAGATACAAACTCCATCAAATAGAACTTAATCTCAGGCAGGATAATGAAATACAATACAATAAATAGCCATAGGGATAGAGAATATGATGCAGGAGATGGAATGAATATGATGAAATATATTGTATAACAGGTGTATATCAGGATGAATATGATGAAATATATTGTTAACAGGTGTATATCAGGAATTTTGTGCGAAATTTTGAGATGTATATTAAAAAAAAAGAGACTTTTAGCGACGAAAATTTTCGTAGCTAAAAGTTTAAATGTTTTGTAATTTATTTTTAGCGTCTTGGGTATTTTTTTTGCGGCGAAAATTTTCGCTGCTAAAAAGTCATGGGATTTTTTGGCAGCGAAAATTTTCGCTGACAAAAGTCTTAAAAATTTTGCTACTAAAAAGTCTTGGGTATTTTTTTTTGCGGTGAAAGTTTTCGCTGCTAAAAAGTCATGGGAATTTTTTTTGCAGCGAAAATTTTCGTAGCCAAAAGTCTTAGAAATTGTTTTTTTTTGCAGCGAAGAGTTTCGCTGCTAAAAGTTTTCGAAATTTTGTTGCTATTTTTTTTGCGGTGAAAATTTTCGCTGCTAGAAAGTCATAGGAATTTTTTTTTACAGCGAAAATTTTCGCTGTCAAAAGTCTTGGAAATTGTTTTGGCAGCGAACATTTTCGTAGCTAAAAGCCTTTGAAAATATTTTTAGCGACGAAAATTTTCATTGCTAAAAAGCATACATTTAGCGGCGATTTCTTTTTTTCGCCGATAAAACCCTTTTACGCCGGTCTTTTAGCAACAAATTTAGCGACGAAAATTTTCGTCGCTAAAAGTTTTTAGCTACGAAAATTTGACTTTTAGCGATGAAACTTTTCGTCACTAAAAGTAGTATTTCTTGTAGTGGGTTGAGAGCTTACATGATTTTGAGCCACAAATGGAGGATGTGAGGGCTCAAATGAGAGAGAAAGGAGAGGGTAGGGGGGTAGGTATGGCTGTAAATGTTGGACGTGCATGGGTTATGATCGAAAATGAAGGAATGGGTGGTTGGAGGGGAGGTTTGAGAGAGAAAATAGAAGTTTTGAAGGAAAGGGAGAGCTTGGAGGGTCACTTTGTGAAGGAAGTACTAGTTTGGGGGGGTTTTAATCGACGGCCCATACACCAGGGGGGGCCCTAATACCCCCAAACATTATTGGCCCGAGCCGCAGGCCTAGCCCAGACCGCTGACCAGCGAGTCCTCGCCGACCTGGCGAGGGCCTCGCTACTCCCTGCACCAATTGGCGAGGGCTCGCCATTTTGGTGAGGCCCTCCTGTCCCCCAGGCCCCAAAAACATGTGGGTCCCACCCTGGGTACCCCTAGATTAGCGTGAGTAGGCCCACGACTCCGTTTCATTCCGTTTCGGGTCAGTTCAGGTGTTTTCTGGTACATATCAGCATTTACTGATTTTTAACGGCTGGGATGGAGTGAATTGTGGTCTAGACCCGTCATGTGATGGTCTAGAAGTGGTTTGGGGTGGCCTCGTGCGGTCACGGATGAGTACGGACTCAATCAAAGTGATCAATTTCGACGAACTTCGCCAAATGGCGAAATCGGGCTACCTATGACTGTCTCTATGTTCCGTCACTCTCTCCTAAGTCAGAGTGCGTCAGAGTGCGGCGTGTGACCATAACCCAGGCCCGGTTTAATCCAAATCATGCTCTGATACCATCTTGTAACGCCCTGAAAATCAGGGGTCGAGTTTCAACGCATCACTTATGTAACACAGATAATGATGATTATCATGAGAGCATTGAAACATGAATGAGATTATACCAAAATAGCATATCATACTCCAGAGATAGTTAAATTGCAAGCGGAAGACTGTGATAGATATATAAAATATATAAACTGTGGTGAGTCTCCAGAGTGTGATAATGTTACCAGGTTAATTAATTACAAGAACAATTCCAAAATATACCAAATTGTGTAAGGTCATCTAGTCGACATCCTTGTAACCCCGTCGATCAAGACACGTCTCACTTGAAGCCGTCAGAATATGTCATATGCGAACAAGCATCATTCTCATCACAAAGGTCCGGCTCCGCCTCAGGAGTAGTGTCGCCATCTGCAATCAGACAAAGTCTGGTGGGTGTCTGGAATACCATCCCATAACGTGGGAGTGAGTGATCAACTCAGTGGAACAGTAAAGCATAGGTTAACATGTTATCAAAACAGTCAAGCAGTAATGATAAAGCAGTACAATCAACAATCCTAAGTACTCTTGTTAATGCAAGTATGAAATGTTGTCATGATGCATGCCCTCGCCAACATACTCCCTCATGCGACACCATCTTACATCAGCGGCATGCTTTCATCCCTCAGTGCTCCACATCTTCCAGGCACATGCAGTGCGATGATGAGCATGATTACTGAGTTGTTATTAGTCCTTTTCAAACAGCGGGATTGGGAAACTAAGGTACCTCCCTTATATCATTCCCAAATAATGATCCATTCTAGGGTCATCAGTCCTAAATAATCTCATACGATGATGCGGTTCTAGGTTACTGTAAAGGGCTACCAAGGCTATTACACGCACTCGTTGCACCGCTCCCCCATCACCTTATCAATACAGGCCTAGTTTATACTCTGTTTACTACGGGAAGGCTTATCCAGATTTAGAGTATGCTCGAGGTCACTACACCGGGTACGGTTAGGGCTGCCAGGGCTATTACACGCACTCGTTACACCACTCCCCCATCACCCATCAAAGCAGTATAGGCCGACAGCTCGAATACAGTGTCCCATACCACTATATTCGGATCACGAGTCTGGGTTGCTCACTGGTCACTACGGGGAGGCACATCGCCCCAGCGTAAGCCGACAACTCGACCACGGTATCCCATACCACCATGTCTGGCTCATGAGTCTTAGCCGATCGAGGTACCAAGGTTAACGGAGTTGCACTGGTAAGTTTGGTACCTTAGGTTCAAGCAGTAGCGTCCAAACATGGTGAACATACATTAGACAGATCGGGTTGCTTGACGAGCTCGGCTAGCTCGAGCGCACGACAAGTTGGGTGACATTAAGTGTATAAGCCCTTCGCGTGGCCAACCACTATCGCTAACCGAAGTACGACTTGGGTTCATCGAACACATCACACGTGACGAATGAATCTCAGCTACGAATTCAATCCCGTTACTGATTGCCTGGACTATACAATAGCCCCAATCACATTTAATTACGGAACAGTTAAAGCAGTAATGGATCAAGATTTCAAATCATACAATCAAATATCCAATATTGTCCGCTTAGGGTCGCTGTGGTCAAGTTGCACTAATCGTTACACCACTCCCCCATCACCCTTCACAAATTGTTTCGCATTTTATGGAATACAACTTAAACATGGATATTCCATTTCATCCATCTAGCATATAAGATACTCAAGCAGTAATGGAGCAATAATTCCATAATTACAATCACATGAACATATTGAGAGGTGCAACACAATCATGAATTCACACACATTCATTCCATAAATACTACAGACATCATATTGTAAACATACATGGAGAAAATCATATACATAAATAAGGTAGTCGAGATTCACATCTCAACCCTCATACAAAAACACTAGAAGTAATACTTAGCACATTCAAACATTTCTACAAACACTTAAACTACATACATCGTCATACATGATGTATGGGGTTTATACATATATTAGGCCAAATCCTTTCACTAGAGGGTTGCCCCACATACCACGTGCATTTACGCACGACGGATAATCATGACGTGCATGAATCCCGGTTCCATATTCATTTGAACATTTTCACAAACACTTGGGCTACACACTTTAACACATATATCGTCTTTTTTTTTTTGTCGTGGCATGATTTAGGGCAAGTCCTTTTGCTAGGGAGTTGTCATATACATACAAGCATATAGTCATGAAAAATAATCATGTTAAGCACGAATCTATATTTCATACATATACGGTATTTTCTACAAATACGAAGAATATAGTATATTCAACATAGTTAACTTATAACCGAAAAATGAAACGGACAACACTTTGTACATGTGCAATTGCATGCAGATCATGAATCTATCATTATCTGACATTGAAAGTTTTGAAAACCATAACCTATACGTCTAAAGTCCCCACTTTACGCCGTAGAGGCATAACGGAGTTGATAGAATCTCTCAGTCTTCGTCTACGACAGCATATCAACCTATAGCACGGGATACGTTAGCTATTTCGCTACTTGAATCAATTCAAACCCTAAAACAGGTTAGAGTTAGGGTTTTCTTACCTAGAAATGAAGCCAGAATCGCCCGGAAAGCGATTAGAAAGCGATGGTTAAGCCTGCAGATCGACAGGGTAGAACGGCAGGAAGAATCTCCCACTTCTCTCACACTTTCTCTCTCTTTTCTCTCTTCTCTCTCTTAGGTCTTTCTCAAATTCGTATGGGATGAGAGAGTGAGGGTTTAAGGTCCTTATATAGGCCCAAAACTCACTAAATTAGACTCGGGGTCAAGGTATACTTAAGTTATAGCCAAAGTGGGTTTGTTCTGTCTCAACGTAGCACTTCTAGCGGCCCCTTTTCAGTGCACGGTTGGACTTAAGCTCACTAACACTAGATCTAGGTTCAGCAGAGGTTTCGTTCTAGTTAGGTTTCTAGATCGCACGTGGCGGACCAGTTTCAGTTCAACGGTCAACGAATCTCGATCGAGAATTTCAAGTACATTGCCATGTATATGAAATGTTTCCTGATCCGAGGGTGTATTTGGGTCAGATTCCGATGGTCTGATTGCTTATATTTGGACCGCAAACATCAAGTCTCAGATTACTTAAATTTTATTTAATTTATAAAGAAAACCATGTTTTCTCACACTCCTCGCTCCGGGCTCAAGCGAATAGCACTGGGACACTATCTGGATTTGATTTCTGAGATGGTTGTCAAGCCCAGCAAGGTGGTCCTAATCCTATAACTTTGTATTATTCGGACTTCCGATGTGCGGTCCAGATCTGATACGGAGTTTCGTGATGCTCCCAAGAGCAGCCGGGTAATGAGATTGTTCCTAAATTTTAGGGTAATGTAGCATTAATGATTCTACAAGTTTTAGGTCTTGCAGATCATATTTAAAGTGGATCAAGCAGATTTCCTAGCTAATCTAGTTTAACACTTAGTTACTTTTGAAGGATAAGGTAGTGAAAGGTGAGATTTGTGAAGGAAAAGGGTTAAAAAGTGATTTTAGACCGTGGGATTGAGTTCTGACAAGTTATTAAGGTGTTAAGATCGACCCATTGCCTAAGGACGTCTAATTCCAGGTTGGCAAAAATTCAGGATGTTACATTGGTGCAGCCCATACACGAGGCCCATGAGCAAAGACCACCTGTTGTGTATTTTCGGCCCATATGATGCGGCCCATTATGATGTGTATTAAGCCCACATGTTGCAACTCATAGTGATGTATGTGTGGCCCGTATTTGAGGCCCAATGTGATGCATATGTAGCTCATGAGTGAGGCCTATCGTGATGTATATTAGGCCCTTGAGTGAGACCCATGATGATGTATGTTGGGCCACTGTGTGAGGCGATGGGCCCACTATACGTTTGGCTCTATGTGGGTCATTCCTTGGGAGAAATGATGGTTAAATGTCTACATTGATGGGCGATGATGGTTAAATTTCTACATTGTGACCTTCCCTTAAGCCCTTTGTTAGGCGAATTGTCGATTCTGATTATCGAGGCCGATTCTGATTATCGAGACTAATTATTGAGGCCGATTCTGATTGCCGAGGTCGATTCCGATTGTCGAGGCTGATTGTTGAGGTCAATTGTTGAGGTAGATTTCGATTATTGAGGCTGATTGTCTTGGCCGATTCCGATTGTCGAGGCCGATTGTTGAGGCCAATTATAATTGTCGAGGCCGATTATCGATGTCGATTATGAGTATGTGACAGCATAACATCATAATACATGCCCATACGCATCATCTCCATGTTTAATATGATATGTGGTTGACCATTGCAATGTCATTTGGCATGTTGTTATAAGATTCCCAGATAGGTGGAGATTGTCTCACATAAGTACACGATATGCGTAGGATTGATGCATGACTAGATTGTATGACTCAAGCATCTTGCATTGTGTATTGTGATTACTGTACGCCCTAGCGACATTAGGGCCGTAGCCTCCATAAGCATATCGTGGATGGTCAGATGGGACATCGAAAATCTGTTACTAGCATCAGGCCACCATAGATGGCCCTAGGTGAAAATTCTTAAACTCTCTTGGTACCAGAGGATACCCCAACGTCAAGACCGAGTGAATACATGAGCGCTCAAGTGTCGAATATCAGGAGGTCGCATCTCTCATTATGTCGTGGTCGTTGAGAGGGGGTGTGGCCTTACCCGCCTGAGGTAGTAGGCAATGCTAAGCTGAATCTGACCATCTCGTAAATGGGTCCACTATCGACTAGCCAAACCGAATTGGTAGGTGGATAGTGAGGTCTCTTCCACTTACCTAGTTGTACGCTTGATGGGGTGGCAAGCTGGTGTAAAGTGTACTAGACACCACTAATGATCCCAGAGATGTACAGTACTGATTTACGGAGAAGGAGTTGCATACTCAGCATTATATTCATTCATTCATTCATTCACTATCCACTCGGGCTGGTGGTGCACAACTAATTGTTATGTGTACTTTCATAATGTCTAGGATTTCGGTTGGGGCGCGCGACTAACCTGAGATCAGGAGTTTACCACATTGAGTCTGACTATCCAAATTTAGGTATGGGACTGGTTTATATAGAAGTCCCTTGTGGTGGACCCCGTAACCTGCGATACTACATACTATCATTCCGACTGCACACTCCAGGTTGGTCATTTCATTCGCATAGCATATTGCATTACATCCGCAGGCATATGGCATTTTGGGTTGTTGTGTTTCTGCACTTATATGGCGTACACGGACTTAGCAGGATTTACATATTGCACTGTACCATCGGCATCTGATATTTAGCTTTATTTGACTCCTCATTTCCATAGCTAATTTGTATTGTGTACTCTGATATTGTATGACTCATGGACTTGTCAGTATTTCTGCTTATCTGATATTGTATGGTTCATGGACTTATCAGTATCTCCGTTTACTCTAATATTACATTTTGAGCACGCATATACTGGTCACACACTTAAACCATCCTCTAAGCTTTCTATAAGCTTATGCATGATAGATGTGTGCAAGTGGCATTAGGTCGCAACAACATTGAGCTTGGAGCGTGCAGCTGTCTTCTGAAGCTTTGATTTTGATATATATATATATATATATATATATTTCCCTTTAAGCATTGTATCAAATGATTATATTAGTGGATATGTGATGGTGATGTTGCCTTGTGATTTGGGTAAACTTATGGATATGCCTATTATGAGTTAAATGTACATTGAAAAATCCTCCTTGTAGGATCCCAGGATCAGAATCTAGTGTATAGACGCTGGGAGCCGAGAATGGGGGTACTACGGAGGCTGTCGGCACCAAATTCAGCGATTAGGAATTTTGTGAGCCCGATTTCTGAGTTTGGGACGTGACAATTTAGATATGCATAAGGGTTATAATAAGATGGATAGAATAATTAAAAAATGAAAGAGAAAATCTATTAAACAACTTAAGTCTGTCTAATGTTATAACAGTGAAGGTTATAAACATCTTGCCCTCGATTACCTTAGTAAAATAACATATAAAGGTAAGGCTATAGCGGTAACTTGGGATGATACCGAGAACTCTGAATCCGCTTAAGAGGGCCCCTCTAGTGTTGAAGACCTTAGTCACTTATGTGTCTTAACCACCTACACCACAACATCCCTCTCTAAAGATTTAAAAGACCATAACACCTTAAGAAGGCCCATTTGAGTTGAATTGTAAAATCAGAGGATTGATCCTCATTTTATAACCTAATTGAAAATTAAAGGATTTTAGCCGCATATTTGTGATATATAGTTAAATCTGAGGATTTTATCATCATATTGTGCTTGTTGGTAAATCTGAAGTTAAGCCTCATTTGTCTTGATAGTTTAAACTTTAAAGTTGCTGAATCTTAAACATCACATGTTTTTAACTTAAACTATTATTGATCATTCTCATTTTAATTAATATATCTTTTGAATGACCATAATTAAAATGCTACATATTTTTAATAATTATATGCATCATTTAACCCATGTTAGTATGTGCCTTATAACTAGTAAATATATAACGTATGAATTTGTTTCATACTATATTTTTATTGGTACATTTATTGGAACTAACTCTTTATCAAATACTGACAAAAATAGGGAGAAAGATCAAGTCCCACCAAAACAATGAATTATGTCTTCTAGGGTTTTTTTTTTTGTTGTTGCAGGGATTGATGAGATATGGGGAGAAATTATGGGTGAGCATGACAAGTGTTACATGTCTTGTTTGTATCAAGTTGTAAATCATTTGTAACTTGACATGTAATATTTTGGTCATTTTGGTATGTCATGAGTATGGACTATGAAATGGTCTTAGGTTAGGTTTTTGTCACGTCATTGACAAAGGAGGAGATTGTTAGTGTACTATTTTATGCACCCTATTTGTTAATCACATGAGTCATTATGTCATGTAGTTGATTGAGCCCTTGGACGCTGAAGACTGGAGACACATGTGAAGTTAAAGCATCAAGGAATAAAGAATAGGTAAATATGGTGCTTTGGTGACCCTGATCATTGACCGAAAACAATAACCTTTAAACCAATAGATGATCCTTAATCATACAGGTAAACCTTATTGATCATCTGTTACCCATAGGAGTCAAAATTGATCATCCTAAAATTGGCTTTAGAGGTTAAAATGGTCAAAATTAGGACAAAAAGAAAATAAATATTCCTGAAATTTTTGATCCATGGATGGACAATTTTGATAGGTCGAAAGTTAAGTTCGACACATCAAAACTTAGGGTCGACAGGTAGAAAGTCTAAATTAGACAGCAAGAAAATCATGTACCATTAAATATTTTAACAAGTCAAAGGTCAAGTTTGGCCAATCAAAAATGAGGGTCGACAAATCGAAAGTGGAAAAAATTGGACATCGAAAAATACCATGTGGCATTGAAAATTTCGACAGGTCGAAACCTCGGGTCAATGGGTTGAAGGACCTTTCGACCAGTCGAAGCCTCGAGTTGACAGGTTGAAAGTTACCCATTTCTACCTGTTTTATAACTGTTAGAACTCGATTCCTTTATATAGAAGATCCGATCTTTTGTCAATCCAAAGGGTTTTTGGTGCAATAGAAGCTTAGGTGATTATATAATCATATCCCTCTTCTCATGCCTCTAATCCAATGAGTTCCAAGTCATTTTCCTTGAGATTAACACTATAATGAGGATTCCAACCTTCACCTTGAAGATGTGCCTGAACTCCACCATTTTAGAGATATGAAACTCAACCTCTATAGTAACACCATTGTTTAAATCCTCTAAAAGTCTCATTATGTAGAATCTCCTAGGCTTTACAACTTCTCATTATTTGTAGGAGATTCTACTTAACCTCTCATCACCTTGGTCATTGCATCAGAGCATCACATGTAAGGTATTTGACCTTGGAGTTGAAGCCTTGGCAAAGCACCGTCATGATGATCAGGGGAGCAAAGGGGAGCTGATTAAGCTTGGGAGAGAAGGTTGAAGCGATACCGTGCCAAAATAATGACCATCGCACGGTCATTAAATTTCTAAAAGAAAACATCCTTTCTCAGTTCAGTACACCTCAAGTCATTATCAATGATAAAGGGTCACACATTTGTAATAGGCTATTTGAAACCTTAATGAAGAAATACGACATCACATACAAGGTGAGTACCCCCTATCACCCACAAACAAGCAGTCATGCTGAGATTTCTAATAATCAAAAGATTTTGGAGAAAATGGTAAATCTCGACCATAACGATTGGTCGATCCAATTGATTGATGCTTTATGAGCATACCATTCTGCATACAAAACCCCTATAGGAATGTCTTCCTTTAGACTCGTTTATGAAAAAGCCTGCCACTTTCCTGTGGAGCTAGAACACAAAGTCTATTGGGCAATAAAAAAGGTGAACTTCAATTTAAACAACATCGGCTTGTTGTGCAAATTGTAAATCAATGAACTCAAAGAGATCTAGAACGATGCTTATGAAAGTTCCAGAATTTACAAGGATAGGATAAAGAATTTCCATGACCGGAACATTCTTCGGATAACATTCGAACCACATCAAAAAGTTCTTCTGTACAATTCTAGACTTCATTTATTTTCAGGGAAACTGAAATCTCGGTGGACCGGCCCCTTCATTGTCAAATCGGTTTATCCTCACGGGGCTGTCGAGATTGAAAATCTAATGAATGGTAATGTTTTTAAAGTAAATGGACATCATCTCAAACCATTCGTTAAGAATTTTAATTCAAAGGATACATTTATCCCTCTAATTAATCCTGTGTACTAGGACTAACCTCCTAGTCTGATGTAAGTGTAGTTAGGTTTATTGTTTTCTTATGATTTAGGATTAGGATAGTTGTTTTATTTTGTTTAGTGTTTGTGCTAACTCCTTTTACATGATGAGAACTTTGGAACTGCTTCAATTCTCTTTCTTCAGGTATTATCTTTCCATCACTCCTCTTATATTTTCGTTGCCTCTTGTTAGATTGATTGTTGACATTTTTTTTATATTAAGGACAACATAGATTTTTGGTTGGGGGTGAGATTAGGTAGAATAATATGTATTTTCCTTTCTAGTTTTTGAGCTAAAAACTTTGAAAATTTTCAAATTTCAATTTCAAAACTTGTTTGGAAAGTGAAAATCTATGTAATTGAGCATGTTTTGAGTACGATATAAAGTTGAATTTTTGAAGATTTAAAGTTTAATCAATTGAGTAAACTATTTACGAAGTTCTCCCAATTATTTAACTAAAAGAAAGTTTAAACATCAATCGAACGTAATACACCATTCACATTTGACTTATATTCTATGAAGAATAATAGAATTTCTGATCTTAGCATGTTTATCACTAAAAGGTGCTAGGATCCTTATCCACCTTAAAAATAATGGAAAAGAAGACAATCCTGTTAAGAAACAGTTAGATCGAAAAAAAAAGCTATACATGTATGTATTTCAATGAAATTTCACTGAAAAAGAAGAAGAAAAGACTGGACTTAATATGAAAGAAAGTCATCGATATAAAATCCATAAGCTGGAAAAAGAAGTGGAAAGGGGATAGGTTCGGAATTAGTACTTGTATTGATCTGTCTACCTTAAGGTGATGAGCATGATTGACATTATGAACAATAGTATCTTCTTTGAAAAGTTAGTTGGGATTCATTGAGAACACTAGGAAGTTAATGTTTGAATGTATTCTATTGATTAATTGATGGAGGACCTAATTCATTTGCTTACCCGTGAGATTAGGCTTTGGGTTGTCTAAGTATTGCTCTTTTATCTTGAACTTTTACTCATTCATGCGTGTGTACAGACTTCTATTTTCTGAAAAAAGTTTAAAATTTGGAAATTTGAATGATTGCTTCACGTATGTTTTGCTCAGGACTAAAAAAATGTTGGTTGGGGGTGTGTTGAGTGTGAAATATTACATATTTCTCCTTATTTAGACCTTGGTTTTATGAACATGATAGTGCTTAATCGATCTATTTTATGCATGTTTTGTCTTGCAAGGTGATCTTGAGAGCTTAAGGTGAAAAGAATATTAAAAGTATGGAAATTGGTGCTCAAGAATTACCAAGGCAAGGATGGATCTTTGGTGATCAATGTTGAAGATTTCAAGAGTCTAAGATCTAAGAAAACTAAGTGAAGAAGGAAGAAAATCGAGTTTGCAAAGTGTAAAATTCAAGAGCTGTTGAACTTGATTGTTCTATGACATCTAACATACTCGATGCCATCGAAGTAAGTGTTCAATGCCATCGAAGGCAGCTCTATCACATCGAAATTTTAGAGAAAATTCAAGTTTGGTTATTGGACACAAAGGAGCAATTCTTGATTTCATCGAAGACCCCTCTGATTCCATCAAAGAGTAGTTTGATGTCATCGAAGCCAGTTCGGTGGCATCGAGATTTTCAGGAATTCCAAACTCAACTCGTTGGACACTTTTGGGCAATTTACAATGACATCGAAGCCAGTTTGATGGCATCAAAGGTTGGACGATGACCTCGAAGACTTACACAGTGCGAAAAGGCAGACAATTTTTGAATTCAATTCCAACAAGACTTCACACCTTCGATGACATCAAAGTCCCATCAAAGGTGACATCGAAGCTGCACAGAGTGCATAAATTTGAAGTTGTTTACAAAGTTAGTCAAATAAAGCCTATTTAAAGGGATTCTTTGAAACATTCTAAGCATGAATTATAGTTAGAGGAGTAGAGCAAGGGGTGTAGTTGTGGGACTTATCTAATATGCGGAATTGGCCCACGGACCTAGTTGTGCATAGAACATCATGATCAAGAGGAGAAATAGGGCGTACCTATCTGAGATGTCATAGATGAGATGCCATAGATGAAGAAGTAGAATACCAGAATATCATAGATATAATGCTAGATCTTCCTCTCCTTAACACCGTTATAATAGAAGAATTGATGGGACTTTACCTTCTATGTGGTGGTGTAGGATCAGGGACCTAACCTTCTTTTATACATTGGCTAGGGTGTAGAGAGTTTGAATCCCATCACAACTCTCTCCCCACGGCTCCACATATTAGCATCCTGGTAGTCTTCAAACAACTACTGCGTATTGTAGTTATAACATTCCACCTCATATGTATACTTTCGCAGACACACTGTGCAAATCACACTGAAGTGGGGTCTACTGGTTTACCCAAACATACAGTCCAACCCATAGGATAATCCAGACCGTTGATCAATAAGGCCCACCTTGTAGAGTTCTTATATTCTCCCACTTGGGCCATATTGAGCAATGTCAATGATTAATATGTTCAAATACTTTTGAAAACGGGTTTTGATTTTAAGAAAACATCTAAATGGTTAACCAATGCAATTGTTGGACAATATGAGTAATGCTATCCAATCTGGTCCATCAAGACTGTCAATATTGAATCGCAGTAGTCGCCACAACATTTAATTTAAGCGAAATGAGGCTAAGCGCGGTCTCAACTACTATCAATCTTAATGACATAGATCAGGTACTAGGAAATGTGTTATAAGGATTACACACTTAGTGTGATGATGTGTGCTTATCCTTAAGAGGTCCTGAAGCTTTTAAATGTCTCCAATGAGACATGACTGTAGTTCTACTTACTCAAATTTTATGCATATATATAGAGAGAAGTATAAATGAATCTTTATATTAAAATCATCAAACTTTATCAAATGAGATCTTTAGAATGTCTATGAAAATCAAAATATGCTCAACTCCCACTAACTGAAAACATTTGTGTGATCAATGACTCCCATGGATGTTACATGCTCCTGAAATGGCGTGACAGGGATCTCTTTAGTAAGCGGATCTACAATCATCTATTTGGTGTCGATTAATTCCACAGACACCTGACGATTCTGAACTCTTTCCTTTATAACAAGATATTTGATGTTGATATGCCTCGACCTTGATGAATGCTTGTTGTTACTAGAGAAGAAAATGACATCTGAATCATTGCAAAATATTCTCAATGGTTTCAGGATATACTCTAGTACCGCAAACTTGAGAAGAAACTCTGTAACCATAATGCCTTATTAGATGCCTCGTGATAGGCAATAAATTCAGCTTCCATGGTGAATGTGGCTGTGGTAGACTGTTTCACGCTTTTCCAAAACACAGCTCCTCTAACCATCATGAAGATGTATCCTGAGGTAGACTTCTTACTGTCAACGCAGCTCGCGAAGTCTGCGTCTGAATATCCGATCAACTCCAACTAATCGAATCTTCTGTATGTGAGTCCGAAGTCCTTCGTTCTCTGTAGATACTATAATACTTTCTTTACAGCTATCCAATGTTGCATTCCTAAATTAGATAGGTATCTTCCCAACATTCTAACAACAAAGGCAATATCTGGTCACGTACAGACTCGATCATATATAACGTTCCATACTACTGATGTATAAGGAAATTCCTTTATTCAATTCTTTTCTAAATCATTCTTTGGACATTGAAATAGGCCAAATTTGTTGCCCTTCACAATGGGTGACTGTCTGGAAGCACAATTTTACATGTCATACCTTTCGAATACCCTGGTAATATAGACCTTGAGCAGTCCATGAGATTTGTCTCGGCGAATCTCAATGCCAATGACATAAGAGGCGTTACCAAGATCCTTCATTTTAAATCTTTGAGATAAGAATTTCTTGGTGTCACTCAACATCCTAATATCACTGCTAGCCAACAGAATGTCATCGACATACAAAATCATCATAATGAACTTACTCCCACTAATTTTAATGTAGATACATTCGTCTGCAATGTTTTCTATAAAACCATATGAGAAAATTACTTCATGAAACTTTAGGTACCACTAACGCATGCCTATTTCAACCCATAAATGAATTTCTTTAGTTTATAAACCAAATGTTTTGAGCTATTAGTTACAAAACCTTGGGGTTGTAACATGTATACATTCTCATTTAGATCCCCATTGAGAAATGTTGTCTTTACATATATCTAATGTAACTCTAAGTCTATATGACCTACTAGAGCCATTATAATCCTTAATGAGTCTTTTTTAGATACTGGTGAGAAAGTCTCCTTAAAGTCAATGCCCTCACTCTGGTTAAAACCCTTAGCAACAAGTCTGGCTTTATATCTCTTGACATTACCCTTGGAGTCCCACTTGGTTTTAAATATCCATTTACAACTAATCGGCCTTATTCCAATGGGTAATTCAACAAGATCCCATACTTTATTGTCCCTCATGAATTTTAACTTATCTTTCATGGCATCAAATCAATGAGAAGGATTAACACTTTGTTTGACTTATGAAAAGGATTCACGATTCTTTTCCACCCCTATGTCAAAATCGTGCTCCTATAAGTATACGATGTAATCGTCTCGATTTACTGGCCTTCTCTCTCTTTTAGATCTTTTTAATGGTTCAGCTTGTTGGGTGTGAATTAGATTTTTATTTTTCTCATCAGTGGTTTGTATATGAGGTTCTACGTGGTGTTCTACAGTGACTATAGGATTGACTACATCATTAATATCCATGTGATCTTGAGTGACTATAACTGGAGTAATAGTCCTTCGTTTCTCAAATACAATATTCTAATGTTCGTGCTCCCACTATTTTCAGTGTCCTCAATGAATCTGGCATTCCTAGTCTCAACAATCCTAATAGAATGTGAATGATAGTAGAATCAATTGCCCTTTGATCTTTTTGGATATCGTATGAAGAAATAACTTACGGTTCTAGGATCAAGCTTCTTTTCATGTGGGTTATAAATTTTAGCCTCAGCAGGACAACCCTAAACATGTAGATATCGAAGACTTGGTTTTCTCTCATTCCATGACTCAAAATGGGTTTTGCTTACTACTTTACTGGGGACCCTGTTAAGTATATGAAATGCGGTTTTGTCACCCCATAGGTATTCAGTAATGTCGAATTGTTAATCATGCATCGCACCATATCCATAAGGGTACGATTACGCCTTTCAGTCACACCATTCTGCTCTGGAGTACCAAGCATAGTGTATTGGGTGGCAATGCCACAATCATGTAGGTATCTAACAAATGGCCATGGATTGCGTCCTAATTTGTCATATCTACCATAGTATTCACCACCACGGTCAGATCTGACAACTTTAATCCTTTTATCGAGCTGATTTTCAACTTTGGCCTTATAGATTTTAAAAGCATCTAGAGTATCTGATTTCTCACTAATAAGGTAGAGGTACCCAAAACGAGAGTAGTCATCTATAAAGGTAATAAAATATTTATGTCCACTCCACGAAGCTATAGGGAATGGTCCACAAATGTCCGTATGTATCACCTTTAAGAGACATACACTCCTGGTTGCACCTTTCTTTCTAGTTCTGGTCTATTTTTCTTTTATTTAATCAATGCACACTTTATAGTTGAAGAAGTCTAGAGAATGAAGAATTTCTTCTCGCACAAGTCTGTCCAATCTCTCACGAGATATATGACATAGTTGTTTGTGCAACAACATGGAAGAATTCTCATAGTCTAGATTTCATTTGTATCCTACTTTATTTCCACACAAGGCATTAATATTATAGATGTGTGAGGCAATCAAGTCTAACTGGTAAAAGTTGTTTACTATAGAGCCAATGCCAACTTTAATCAAATTAAAATAAATACTAAAACTTTTATTTCCAAATTGAAATGAATATCCCAACTTATCCAAACAAGAAATTAAAAATAAATTACACCTTATAGAAGGCACACAAAATATATCTACTAAATCTAAAAAATAACTAGACTCTAACTTAAGCATATAGACTCCAATTGACTTCATGTCTACTTTAACAACATTGCCTACATATACTGAGTGCTCCGCATTAGTTGGTGGCTTGACATGTAATAATTCCTGCATAGAAGTGCATATGTGAATAGTAGTTCCCGAATTTATCCACTAAGAATCTGCTGACACATCGGTTAGATTAGATTCAAAACTAACAAGAACAGAATGATTACCTTTTTTTATGAGCCATTTCTTATACTTTTCACAGTCTTTCTTTAGATGACCAACCTTTTTGTAAAAGAAGCATGGATTGCCTTTGTCCCGTTTGTGTTTCGATCCATTTCTAGATTGATTCCCATTGTTATCTGAGAATCCATTATTAGAACCTTGGTTCCTTTTCCTTTTTCCCCTGTATCTATGCCCATGTCCTTGTCCTTGTCCTTGTCCTGAGGTTACCATGTTTACATTTTGTACTGTACCTGAATGTCTGATCCTATCCTCCTCTTGAACGCACTGAGTAATCAGTTCATCCAATGTCCAATGGTCCTTTAGAGTGTTATAGTTCACATGGAACATACCGTATTGAGGGGGTAGGTTGTTTATGATTAAATGAACTAGTTGATCATCAGTGAGTACAAGGCCTAGAGAGCGGATCTTAGAAACAACCTCGATCTGCTCTATAATGTATTCACGGATATTTCCTTTTCCATCGTAGGATGAGCAGGTTAATTTGTTCAAAGGAAACCCACTTCAGCTTTATCTGATTTCTTGAATCATTTTCCCATTTTAGTTAGGAAAGCTTTTGCCTTATCTACTTTAGGTATAACACCTTTAATGGATTCAGAGATCGAATACTTTATGACTTTTAGGCATGTGTCATTCGATCTGGACCATGCCTCGTAACGATTAATCTCTGCTTCAGAGGCATCCTCAGATGGTATAGGGGGTTCGGGTTTTATTAGGGTAAGATCTAATTGCAGGTAGCCCAAAACAACTTCAATGGATTCCTTCTACTGAGCATAATTAGATCCATTCAGGGTAGGAACATGATGTGTGTGAGTTGGAATCCCGACTGAAATGGAAGAGATATGTACTCACATTAGTACTTTATTTCATAAAACAATTCATGAATATAAACAAATATCATTCAAAGATAATCAATTTAGTTTGCTAAGGGAGGCATCAACTGAATTATCCTGGGTGAAGATGGGCCTAACCATCACATCTTGGTGAGAATTGTTACATCATCATCATTCCTCTTGTAGGAGGTAATGATAACATGTCATTGATCCTCCTGAACATGAAGCTAAGTGATGTCAGTTATGTAAATCTGAGACACTCAACACCTGTGGGTGAGATGAGTCTTTCAACCTTACATCACCACCATCATTTACTTCACTCGTTCATGTGACTGCCAAGTTGTAATTGTCTGTGTTTTCGTTACCATACGCATGAAAACGTGAATGTAACTGTATGCAATTCTCCTTATCCCAATGCCACAAGTCTGTACTTGTAAAATTTTCATCAATTGAGGTCATTATGGTGGCTAACACAACCGAATCCAACACTATAAATATAGACTCAGGATTGCGATTATAATCCTGTCCTCTGCGGATTATATCTAGATTAGTCTAAAACGGCCCATAAGTTGGTTGGTACTGACCTTTTGGAAAATGAAAGAAACTTAAAATGAAACTTAGGATAGGTTTCACATTGTATATTTCAAGGTCCATATCAACTCCCAAGGATGGGTCATGGGCCAAAAATAGGGTCAAATCAGGACTCTTATGTGATCTGTACATGTTTAAATGAGCATAACTAAATTGAGCTCCTGACATTCTCATGATAGATAGTATATGACTATATGATTTGATGGATAGTTCCATGCATGGGTGTTCAGAAGATGGACAGATTAGATGAGAGGTCACTATGTAAATCATCTATCTAGAGAATGAGATGGAAATCTTAATATTCATTAGATGAGAGGTCACTATGTAAATCATCTATCTAGAGAATGAGATGGAAATATGCCCATGTCTGGAACAATAGAGTGTCCAGATCAATGCTCAGGTGTGGAATAAAGTCCAACATTCCAAAATTGATTAATGAGCTCAGATAATAGGTCAGGGCCCACCATTATTGATCAGTGGGCTTAGATGATAGGGGGTCAACCCCCTTTTGTTCGTTGGCCCTCCCAAATGGTCTTCTATATGGCCTTGGGCTTCTATTGCATATAAATACAATTTCTCTTTTGGAAAAAAAAAGGTTAGGGCCCACCATTATTGATCAATGGGCTTAGATAATAGATCAGGGCCCACTAATATAAACTAGTGGTTGATAGCGGGTCTTAAATCGGGTCCGCTGACCCGATGGTTTCAAATATCCAATGCCCGAACCAAAAAAGAGAAGAAATCCCTAATCCTGACTATTTCACTCACTCACTCTATCTCTCTCTCTCTCTCTCTCTCTCTCTCTCTCTCTTTCGGCCATTGTTCAGATGCTGGAAGGGAGAAGATGATGGACGACATCTCCATATTCTCTGGTGATACGCAAGTTGTAGATGGGTTGGATAACGAGTCGCAGATTCACCGGAATCTCCAGAAGAACGCCGAATAATGGAAGAGAGGGAAGATCAAGAAGAGAGTGGTCAGGCTAAAGATTGAGCTACTGTTATCCTCAATCACGGTCAACATAGGCGGCACCAGAGGATGCAAGTTCAAAATCTGAACTTGTGATATGGGTATTTCGAATTCCCTAATCCGTGACTAAATTTTAGGTTGCGAAATCCTTGATGGATGCCGAATTTGGGATTTGAAACAGAAATCATTGACTACTGATATGGGATTCGAATCAAAATTCCCCTAATTACTGATTTGAGATTCGAAATCCAAAATCCCCAATTTGAACATGGGAAATAGAATTTGAAATTCCCAATTAAGATTCGGGTTTTCGAAATCCCTAGACACTGATATGGGATTCGATTTTGAAATCCCTAATTACAACAGGATTTGGGGTTATAGAAATGAAATCCCCAATTCTGGATTTGGGATTCAAAATCCCTAATTCGAGATTTGGGATTAAAAAAATTCCTAAACATTAATACATGCTTCGAATTGAAAAATAAAACCTAATTTCCAATATGGGTTTCAAATTCAAAAACCTAATTCGAATCTGAATCTATAATAATTGAATTTGATCATCCATACCTATGCACAATGGCTCTGATACCAACTGTGGGACTTATCTGATATGCGAAATTGGCCCACGGACCTACTTGTGCATAGAACATGATGATCAAGAGGAGAAATAGGGCGTACTTGTCTGAGACACCATAGATGAAGAAGTAAAATACCAAAATACTAGAGATATAATGCTAGATCGTCCTCTCTTTTACACCCCTATAATAGAAGAATTGATGGGACTTTACCTTCTCTGTGGTGGTGTAGGATTGGGGACCTAGCCTTCTTTTATAGATTGGTTAGGGTGTAGAGAGTTTGAATCCCATCACAACTCTCTCCCCACGGCTCCACATGTTAGCATCCTAATAGTCTTCAAACAACTACTGCGTATTGTAGTTATAGCATTCCACCCCATATGCATACTTACGCAGACACACTGTGCAAATCACACTGAAGTGGGGTCCACTAGTTTACCCAAACATACAGTCCAACCCATAGGATAATCCAGACCGTTCCCACCTTATAGAGTTCTTATAGTGGCAACTTCCAAGGAGTTCTTTCTTATTCTCTAGTTAGTTTTTCATATTTTTCTTTAAGAGTTTTTAGCTTAATCATATCTTTGGTTGGCTAATCTATTGGCTAGAGCTAAGAGGTGAAGCTTATAGTTTATTTTAATGTCTTTCTTACTTTGATTCATGTTCATGAACTTCATGTTGAATATTTCATAGTTTATGGTTTGAATTTAAGAAGTATTTTGGTTATTACTTTGATCTACCATCGACTCCAAGCACGGTAGATGCTTTGGAACTCCATGAATGCTTTCTCTTCTATTTGTGATTGTTTGATCTGTAGAATTCTTTGATCCACCATTGACTATGGGCATGTAGATGCTTTGAACTCTCTATGATTAATTCAATAAGATGGTTATATGTGGAACCAATACTATGAATGTTTAGAATCTGTTTTGGAATTATTTATGATGTTTTAACTGCTCTATCTTCCAAGTAGATAGATTAAGACTTCAATTCCAGTTCAAGTATTGATCGAATCAAGTAATGATGTATTAAGATGGCTACAAGTAGATCCTTGGCGCTCTAGTGTTTCTTTTACTGATAGTTTCACTTCACAACAATATCTCTTTAATCACAATTTAAAGTTTAGTTTTTAATTCTAATTCTTAATTAGTTTAGAAATTTACACATATTCAGTCTCTATGAGTTCAACCTTAGTCTCACCGAGATTATTACTACATCGCAACCCTGCACTTGGAGTAGAAGCAAACATCAACTTGTGAGAAAAAGGGGGAGAAGTGCATACATATATGTTTAGATGCGCTAATATGCTATTATGCTTAAATTCGATAATGACTAATTGTTGAAAAAATTGAGAATTTTTTGATATTATGCATGTATGTATCTTGTGTATGTACTTAGAGAACAATCTTAAGTATATTTCTGAGGGGGAGTAACAGGTGGTTTGTAGATTTGATGTTAAAAAAGAGTTTGATATGAAGTTTTAAGTTAATGGTTGAGTCCATGTGCTTAATGTAATTATGTATAATGTGATGTGAATGTATGATGGAATGTGTATATATGTTTTGTCATTAAATTGATAAAGGGGGATATTGTAAGTGCTTGTATTTAAAGAACACATCTAGTTGTCAAATTTCATACACAAAATGAAGCTAGTTATATCTCAAGTACACTCCAGTCCTCTACGGCACCTCATGATTTCAAGTTGTAGTTAAAGATCAATGTGTATGATAACCATCAAGATGAATGACCCTAGAAAAGACCTTAAGTTAGGTGTTTTTGAAACATGGATGTAAATGTTTAAAATATATAATTTATAGTGTAAAGTCACTAAAGTTTGGACAGCCTAACCAAATTCGTCTAATCCAACTTCAGATTAGGCCAAGTTTCTAGATTTAACGAAAAATCTGTTGCAAGTATGGCTAGTCCAACTTTGGGTTTGGCCAGCTGAACTTGGGATTGGGCTAACCCAAAGGTATCTCAGGTCAAGTTTCCAGCAATGAAACTTTTAGATTTCAAAGGGATTCGGCCAGCTGAACCCTGAATTCGGCCAACCAAATTGGAGATTCGGCCCAGCCAAATTTTTTATAAATCTTATCCCGCGTAATCTAATAGCTGTTGGAATAGAATTGTTAAAATCTGACCAACCAAACCTATTTTTAGGCTGACCGAATTTCTAAACCCTTTGGCTATAAATAGGGACCTTCTCTCATTCATTTTTATAACGAAATTTAGTGAATAAATCTTTTACAAGTCAGAGAGAAACTCAAGTTCTCCTAAAGCTATCCGTATGGTAATTCTCATTTTATTTTAACTTATTCAATTTCCTCTCTCAAGTAATTTTAAAATGCAATTAGAGAGTAATCTATACTCTGCTTGAGAAATAGAGAATTGAATATACAACAGTCAAGGTTTATATTCTTTGAGAAATATTAGATCCTTGTATTATTTCTAGTTGAGCATACATTACTTCATCGACATTCAAGAAAGAAGATCACTGCTCGAAGCCTTGAATTCATCTTCAAAGCGATGTTGTCTTCTAAAGATAAGCATTGTTATTGTTTTATTTCGTTTGGGTTTATTGAGATAGCCTTAAAATCTCATTTAAGTTGATTTGTGGTAAGCACGTGAAAATTGCAAATAAGGTTTTATTATTGTAAGTTATGAAAATCATAAGAACTATAAGAGGTTGTTAAGGTGAACCTGTGAAAACCTTGATATAATGGAAAACCAAAATTACGAGGGTAGTAATTTGTGGAGTGGAGTAGGTGTGTGTTAAACATTGAACCACTATAACTCCTTATGCATTTGTGGTGATTGATTTATTTGATTATCTGCCTTTTATTATTTTAAAATATTGATTCTAAGGATGTCGTGAAATAAGGTTGTCATGCTTAAAATAATAGGTAAAGGTTGCCATACAAATTAATTGGAATCAAGGTTTCAATACATTATGCAATTGATAATATATTTTCTACATTTTATTATAAGGAATTAATATTGTCCTATTCACCCACCCCTTTAGGACATCTGTAGCTCATCTTTCAGAGCCTCCAGTGGGAGTAAACGTAGGTCCTTAGATTAAGACTGAGGTTATTTATTAGCTCATAGAAAATCAACTAAAGTCTCTTATGGGAGCCTCCAGTGGGACTGTACGCTAGGGTCCTTGTGTATTGTTGTAAAGGTTAGAGGTGAACCTGATTTAAAACCTCCAATAATGAAATTTGGTATACTCATGAGTTTAGTATATTCACCAGGATTGGAGTAGGGAAACCGAAACACTATACATGCTTGTGTTTGGGATTGTTATTTGAGCACTTGTTTAATTATTCTTATGTGGTGAATGTTCAATTATATGTATGTATGATTAGATAAATGCTAGGAGTTGATAGTTAGCACATCCCACACACACATGTACACTATCATGTTATATACTAGTTACTTAATTGCCACATCCCTTATAGTCTATATGATTGGACCCTCTAATGGCTTGGAAACCTTAGAGTTAAATGCCTAGCTTAGTTTAAATTGCATATTTGTTTAAGTAGGCAATCATTTTTAAAATACATAATTTTTAATTTGGTCCTAATCACCCCCCTAACACAGCTATTATACCTAACTATGTCAAGTTTCCGCGCATGGCTCATAGGCCCTCCACGTGCAATTTCAATTGATATCAAAGCGGGTAGCTCTTGAAGGGCTTAACCGTCTTGAGTTGATACAGGGGGCTTAAGAATGATGTCTACCTAAGAGGGGTGTACTGTCACACAACTGTCATATTTTGACAGATCAAACTGCATTTATTGAAAGGTGAGGATGATGGTCCTTCTAAGATTCCTTGACCCTATAGTTTGATCTATTTTCAAACAAGAATAGACAAAGCCAATAAAATAAGTCGTGGTTGATGTCAGAACCATTAGCATTCCAAAAGATAAATCCACATAGAGTACTAATGAAAGAGCGCGGTATACCTATGATGAAAAAGATCTCAATGCCATTAAGTGTGTAGTTTCCCCCAATGAATTTAAACGTACATGCACATGTCAAATATGAAAGAAGCGTGGGACATATTAGAAGTCTCCCACGAGTAAACTATCACAGTAAAGAGATCGAAGCTTCAACTCTTAATGACCTAATTTAAAAATATTAGAATGGATGAGTTTGAATGTTTTATAGAGTTTTATTCAAAGTTAAATGATATTTTATATTTATAACTCCATGTGGGGTTTAAAAGAATAAATTCGGGAATGGCGTATATGTAGGAAAATACTTAGATCTCTACCGGATAGACTCACTCCCAAGATAACCTCAATAGAAGAGTGTAGGAACATATATGAGATGAAAGTAGAAGAACTTTTAGGTTCCTTACAAATATATAAATTACACTTCAAGACCCCCTATAGAGCAAAGAAACTTGTTGTCCTCAAAACATTTCTTAGGCATTCACATTTGCCTAAGACAATTAAATCTGAAAGTAATAGTGATGACGAGTGTGAGGATAAGGAATTCAAAAGAAAATTTAAGAAATTCCTCAAATCGAGTAGAGGGAAGAGTTGTGACAAGAATGACAAAATAATTGAGAAACGAAAGGAAAAATCTATTAAACAACTTAAGCTTGTCCAATGTTACAATTGTGTGGGTTATGGACATCTTACTTCTGATTGTCCTAGCAAAACAAGATATAGAGGTAAGGCTATGATAGCAACAAAGGGTGATACGGAGGAGTCTGAATTCACTTCAGAAGACTCCTCAGTGTTGAAGACCTTAGTCACTTACATCTCTTAATTACCTACACTACAGTATCCCTCCTTAGAGATTTAGGAGAACATAACACCTCAAGAATGTAACCTTAGAAGGTCCCTTTGGGATGAATCGTTAAACTAGACAATCAAGCCTCATTTTTTTTTAGCCTAATTGAAAATAAAAAGATTTCAGCCTCATCTTTGTGCTTTATAGTTAAATATGATGATTCTACCCTCATATTGTCCTTATTGGTAAATCTGAGGATTAAGCTTCATTTATCTTGATAGTTTAAACTTTAAAGTTGTTGAATCATAAACATCACATGATTTTAGCTTAGACTATCATTGGTCATTTTGATTTTAATTAATACATCTTTTGAATGACCATAATTAACATGCTCCATAACTTAAATGATTATATGTACCATTTAACCCCTGTTAGTATGTGCCTTGTAATTTGTAAATGTATGACATATGGAGTTGTTTCATACTATGTTTTCATTGGTACATTTATTGGAACCAACTCTTTGTCAAATACTGAGAAAAAGGGGGGAGAAAGATCAAGTCCTATCAAAATAATAAATTATATCTTATAAGGTTTGTTTGTTGTTGCAAGGATTAATGAGATAAGGGGAATAATTATGGGAGAGCATGTCAAGTGTTGTAAGACCCGACCCGAGTGCATGTGTGTGTGCATGTGTGTATAAGTGTGCATTTCATTTCTCTTGTTCCCACGGTCCTACCAGTCGAATCCCGGCTAGCCGCGACCCCTGGATACTGTTTGTGGTCACCCTTAAGTTTGGTCATATAGACTCGACTCGGATCGAGCCGAAACATATGACATCTTGTTCGCATCGTCGTTGTGGTTCCGACGCCATGTCTTGTGCGTCTATCTGATGTGTAGATCATAAGTTGTGTGCATCTCATTTTCTAGCCCTTAATCATGATCATGTAGCCCACCTAGTGTGAAGAGCATGTTTTTCAAGGTAGCCTACTCCCTCTTGTGCAATTTCCAATACACACCACCCATACACTACCCAAAGTTCCATATCCTACACTACCCACCACCAAAACACCACCCATCCCTAGTCTATAGCCTCCATATAGCCCTTCTTTTGCTAGCCTATGATGAGTTTCTCTACCTCATGCAACTCTTCACTAGAGAGAAATGATGGAATTCTCTTATCTAGGTGGTCTCTTTTAGAGAGACCATCATTGCTTTTCTATAAGCTCTTTCCTCTCTCCTCTCCCTCATTTCTCCTTTCTCATTTTCATTCTCTTGCTAGAGAGAGCTTGGACGTCCCACCATTCCAGCCCCTTCTTCTCTAATCTCTCTTAATCCATCCATCCTAATCCCATTTGATCCATCAATCTCGATTCCTTAGAGCATTTAGAGCTTGGTGATCTAAGTTTTGGTGAAGATCTTTAGGTGGGTGCTCCTCTATTTCATGCAATTTCTTTCTCATAGTATAGATCTTCTTCTTCTCTCATTTGAGAAGTGTAGGACCCACCAATCAATGATGGAGGTTCTACACAACCCCTTAGATGTGGCCATTTGGCCTATCTTATGCATACATGTCCCATGCATGGAGTTTCTCCTCTATGGACCCCATCATGGTGGTTTCCTTTGATTTCATAGCGTGATGGGTCATCTAGACCCCATCATGGTGGTTTCCTTTGATTTCATAGCATGATGGGTCATCTAGACCCTTACATCATGGTCGGGATGGCATCTCAACCATTCATCTTAAATATAGATCATGCACGAAGAAGATCCATGATGTAATATGAATGTGAATGAAATGTGTGGGTGTGATTGTGTTCGGGAAGGCTTAATAGTGGCGGAGCCTTCTCCTTATGGCTAGGATGTTCTTCCTCTTCTTTCTCTCTTCTTCTATTTCTAATGATGATGAGTGTGGCCCACTTAGTGGGCCTGGATAGTCCAGAAAGTTCCGCTAGAGTGGGACGCCCGTACCCACCTAAACTATGGTTTTGGGTGTCCCATTTGCTGACTATTAACGATGCATATAAGTGTGGTAACTTTGGGATTTGATTTGGATATTTGTGGGGCCCACTAGGGTGGGCCATAGCACCTAGTTTTTGGGGTAATTTCCTTTTTAATTAATTCATACAACTAATTTAATCCAAGTGTATGTTGTTGTCCAGAATTTTCTGGACAGCTTCTGGTTATTTTTGAACTAGAATTTGGGACTGTTTTGGGGACTTTTATTACCCATCAAATATACTTTTCTGAAATGTAGGCATCCCATCTTGATGTCTCCCAAATTTTAGCCCCATCTGACATTGATTGAGGTCCCAAAGGTGTGGCCCAAGTGAGGTGGATAGTCTGGATTTTCTGGACTGTTCCAGTAACATGTCAATTTGAAAATCTTTGATTATAAAATATCTTTTGCATTGGTGGGCCACTTCTGTGGACCCCACCCTGTGGCATACATATGAGGGGATGTAAAAACTATTTTCCCCAAATTTTGGAGGCCTTTAATCCATACCATTGGAAGCTCAGATCAGGGCCAGTCTAAATTATGCTCTAACCAGATTTTTGGGCAGACAGTTTCCTTTTAATTTAAATAAATATTTTCCTAATTCAATAAAATCTAAAAAATTTTCAGGAGGTCTCCCACCCATGATAGGACCCACCTACCAAATTTTGGGGCCAACGGACCCCTGAGCAGTCTTCGGCGAAGGCTGGACCGGCCCGCCAGGCTGGACGCTCAAGGCTAGGACGTCCAGCATGGGCTGGTCGTCGACCATGTTTTGGCCCACCTTGATGTGTTTTGTATCCACACCATCATCTGTAGTGACGTGGCCCACCTCCCTGTGGGACGTCCGCTTATGGGGCCTACTTCGATGTGTTCTGGGAGCTGTCATCCAGGCCCCCCTTGACCATCCACCAAGGACGCCTAAGCCCATTGGGCTACTGTTGGATGTCCAGTCCAGCAGCATGGCCCACTTGATGTATGTGTTTTACGCACTCCATTCATCTGGTGGGGCCCACGATGATGTTTGCAGGTCACTATAAAATTATAAATTTTATAAATTGATTTTATTGGACTCCAGTAGGCCCAGAAAGCAGGTGGGATGGAATTTCAGTAATAGACCCAATGTTGCTGCCCATAATTGTGTGTTTAGGGGCAGCATGGCCCATCAGATCTGAGGATGTTTTATATACATATCTTTCCTTTTTTCCTTCAGTGTTTTTGGGCTTAATTAGTGCACTCTTGAGGCCCACCCCAGTTGGGTTTTATTGGGACCATATTTCTAGCTAATTGTTAAACTTTTAGGCCCATTTGTCCTCAAACTTTCTAAATAGTTCCCTTGACTTTTGGGCCTATATTTTTCTACTTATTGTGATGGGTTTGTGGCCTATAATATGCAAGTAGTTGGGCCCTTATTTGCCCACCAAAATACCCATTGTACTTGGGCCAAGTTGTGAGGCCCAACTCACTTGAATTAAGTATAAGGATTGCCCTTATGGTTGGATTACTGGGCTGCCCATTAGGCCCACCACAATATGTGGGTTTATGACCTTTATGGTTGGGCCCAAACCTTGCTTGAGGGCCCACCATATTGCCTATGTGTTGGGCTTGGTGTATAGCCCACTAGGCCATGGATTGCTTAGGCCTTGGGCCTTATTTCATATTTGAGTAGTAGTGGGCTACCTTTTGGGACTCAGTTGAGGTTGGATGTCCTCCTTGGTGGTCCTAAGGTATGACCACAGATTGCTATGAGTGGTTTAAAGCCCACCATAGGCCCTCGTTAGGGCTGCTTATTCCTTTAGGCTTATATATTGCCCTCCTTAGCTTTGTGGGCTACCCCAAAGTATTGGGCCCCCACTAGAGGATTGCTCCTTAGATTAATTATCTAAGTACCTAGACTTAATTCCCTCCTTGGGAAGGAGGAGTATGTTCTAAGTCATCATCGCTGTATGGCGCACCCTCATGACCCATATGCATCATGGTGTGTTTTGGATTTCATTTGTGCATAGTCATTGGGTTGATATGATAGAGGGATGAAGTTCCCCTCTTATGCACATTGAGTGCTTAGAGATGGTGTGTCACGCCCCAAACTCGGAACCGGGCTCACAAAATTTTTGATCACCGAATCTAGCATTGACAGCCTCCGTAGTGCCCCATTCTCAAATCCCGACACTCATATGTCAGATTTCGATCCTGGGAACCTGCAAGGAGGATTTTCAGTATGATTTTTTTTGTAATGGAGAATAATCACAAGCATAACCAAGTCATAAAATAACATCACCACATATCCACTATATCAAAAACTTTAAGTACAATGCGAAAAGGGAAATACAAGGTGATAAAAAACTCTAAAATGATCTGATGTTCTCTCCTTCCTCAGCGCTGTTGTGATCCAAGGCCACCTGCACGCAATGGTCGTGCATAAGCTTACAGAAGCTTAGAGGGTGATGTAAGTGTGTGCGCAAGGCGAGTGCCAAGTATACAATATCAGAGTAATGCAAAAATATGCGGTAAGTCCATGAATGTTATCTGCTGTACCAAAGTTATGTGGTGCAATGCATGAATGTTATCAGCCATACCAAGACCATGAAATGCGAGGCCTATGTAGACAAATGTCATATGCGAGATGTAAAGCAAGCATGCCAATGCTCATCAAGTACACAAATTAGTACAGTTCCTCCCTGGGATATCATCGGGGTCTAATACACTTCACACTGACTGCCTCCTCCCTAGTTGCACAGTCAAGCAAGTGAAAGAGACCACACTATCTGCATGACCAGTAGTCTGTCAATACCTACCCGGCTCATCGATAGTGGACTCATTTGCGAGCTGGTCAAACTCAGCCTAGCTTATAGCCCCCTCACTCGGGCGGATAAGGCCACACCCACTTCCAATCGACCACGACACATAGGAGACGCAACCTACTGGTATTCAGCACTCAGGCGCTCATGTATCCACTCGGTCTAGACGTTGGAGCATCTCCTGGTACTAAAAAGGTTCTGGAATTTTCACCCAAAGACATCCTAAGTGCCCACGATGCTAGAGCCAATATTTTTGGTATTCGATACGACCATCCATGTAACACTCCATATTTTTCAGTACTTAGGATGTTACCATCGTAGTCCAAGTTAGCAAACTTGTGTGAACGTACACACCCAACATATGATATTCACTAACAATTGATGATCCAAAATCCGTTTATCCCAACTATTGATCCTTGATAAGGACAATCGCATTCTCTTAAAAGTGGACCTTGAGTATCAGATCAAAATCTTAGATCATAGATCCACTATTCATTAGAGTCTAACTTGAAAGCCTTACACCTGTTCATCGCACTTAGACCATCAGACCACTAATCCAACCATGAACCTTCATCTAGATGAACCTTAGGACCCTTAAGACCGTTGGTAGAAATCTCCATCCTTAAATTAAGTGATCCAATCGTTAAACTACTTAAACCATCCAAATGTCAAAAATTAGGAATTTGACGTTCGTTTGGAGTGGTCCGCTTTAATGTAAAGAAACCCCAATATTTGGGCTTGTAGCTAAGTGACTCATGGTGAGTAGTCCCCGTAGCAACTCATGCTTTAATCCTAACTTAGAGTAGAAGTCGAATAACTAAACTCCCTATGCGTTACAACAGTTAGACCAGCCACCTAATATCATAAAGCCACGGTCAAATTTTACTTAAAACAAACCCTGAAGGGATCTGATGGCTCTAATCTTCGCAGAGGATCGGGTGGGACCCACTTTAAATCATGCACGTGCACTGAACCATGTGCACCGGCTATGCATGGGAACTAAATACGGGTTAAACAGAGTTTGACCCGATAATTCTTGAAATTTCAAAACTTCCTCCAGAAACTCCCCCCGTCACGTATTCAAACCTGACCGTCCGTTTGACAGTGTAAATGGCCATCCTTCCGAATACAGAAGATAGATCCGGACCGTCCATCTGATGGACAGGGTCTCACTGACGTTGACCACATTGTCGCCTTAGATTGAAAGCTCCTTGCAACAACTCGATCAGTGACCGATCAAGTGTCGATAGGAAAGGGGTACTGTCGGGTGGAAAAAAAAAATCCACATCCGTAGATGTGTTAGAAGATCCAGCCGTCCTGATTAGTCAGTTGCTACCCACGCACGCGGGAGAGTCCCCGTCACGCCATCCATTTGTGGAAACAACGCCTCCTGTAGCAAAAAGCGGAAAAGATCTTTCCGTTTATAGGTAGGAGCCATCTCATATGGCCATTGACCACTAGAAGCTCCTCTCGGGCTGATCTGGAATGTCAAGATTAGCTTTCAACAGTTAACTCCTGGTAAACGAGACGTAGACGAGAAATTGAAATAGCGGAAGGTTTCTCGCCTGTTGAACGACTGTCTTAATCCACGGCCTATCTTGCACCATGAAATGGACCCCACACTACTTCTAGGCCCTATCAAGACCGTCCAAACAGCCTAATCTGAAGATAAGCCACCCATTCGAAATCTACCATTTTTGCACCTCATCTTCCTCGAACCAACTGAGAAACCCACTTCCTGATAAGTTGGACCCATTCCCTGATCTGATTCATTCATCATGTGGACAACCACATTTAATGTCCATCAGAGACAATTAAATGGACTCATGCACAAGATCAAAGACAATAAGAGAACTTGGAGCCAAATCATTTTCAATTCACATGAATAATCTTTGCACTAATCCTTTTAATTAGCAGTGGATGTCTCTGAAAAAGGAAATAGCTATAAATAGCCGACATTAGGGCGAATCCCAAGGAGAAGAAAAGGATAAGAAATGGAGAGTGAGGGAGAAAGAATTTTCGGGCACCATTCGAACAAGTTGCAGGCCTGGTAGCAACTTGGCTTGGTTGGGTCATCCCTGCTAAAGAAGAGAGAAAGAAAGAGAGATAGAGCAAGACGGCGAGGGTACAAGAGGGAGAAAACATGTGGCTGATGTGAGGTGTGGTCGACTGTCCATAGCCGACCCATCTCACTGACTGTGTTGCTCAAATCCTCGACCCATCACGCCACATCCAGGCTCCTTTCAACATCCAAATGCCATCCCTGGTCAGGTACCCATACGCCTCTGTCTCTGTTGTTATCAGATTTCACCTAACCCACCGGCTGGTTTCGCAGTCAGTGCAACTCGGATCCGAGCTAGGTGACTCAGCCCCATTTTAGCTCAACTCTAATAAAGATGACCTGTCTGCCTCCATGGAGGTGGTCAGTTTTCCTCCTGGAGGTGGACCGATGCTACTAGTCTAGCTCTGGTTCGCAAGATGTTGAAAGTTGCATTACCTTGGTATCGTGGCACTACCGAGTCGGTAACTCGGGTTGCAGTGTTGGGGTTTGAGAACTGACTCGGACTGAGCCCATGAACTAGTCCCCTGACTAAGACAACTAAGTTAGATGGGCCTCATCCAACCTGAGCTCTAATGCTCTTGGGGGCATGTGGTGTGGTGAGTTCGGGCTGAGTCGTTACTGAGTTAGTGACTTGGAGCAGGTGTTGAATAAAAAATTCTGACTCAGTGGGACCTGAGATACAAATTTCCCTGTTAGGCTCAACCCCCAACTCGTGGCAATTGAGATGTGCCCATTTTGGGGCTGAACCAACTATTTTAAATTAACCGAGTCAACTCTACTCTCAGTACAAGTTGGCTCGGTCAGTTTTTCATCTAACTCCAACCATTTATGTATGATCTGATCAGGGTTGGATAAATTTGAATTATGAATAAGGCCTAGAAGTGAATTAAACCCTTATAACTAACTCGACTCGCTATTAGTTAGAAACCCCGATCGAGTCAACTCGGTCATGACGCACCAAAGTCTTACAATGTTTCACCCAGGTTCAACCAGCAACTGGTTACCTTGGAAGACACTCCATCCTTCAATCAGTCCAAACCAGTAAGTGGAAGTTATATTTTATGTGAGTTTAGATTAAAAATTAGAACTTACACTTGTTCGAATTTTAGGATCATCACACTCACCACTTAGGAACAGTGCAAATCAGAGAAGATACTCCCAAGGTGAGGAGCATCCCCCATAGCCTCTCCCTTTCACTAATCTCCATGTGGTTTAAATCTCAACCATGTAGAATTTTAGAAAATTACAAATTCCTAGCTATCTTGACTTTCATGGAGTAATTGTTTAAATGCCATATTTCCTCATAAATATGTATATGATATGTTGTCTTATAAACTTCATGCCATATTTGTAACTATTTGCCTATGAGTACATCTCAGTTAGACGTGGTGGGAAAGGAAAACTTTCATCCTAAATTATCTGTGAATTGGGTAGAGAAATATCACCTTCATGATTTTCTCTATTGTCTAAATTAGTTGGCACTATCATGTGGATCTAAGATAAGGCAAATGAGAATTTGTTCACATGTAACGTACAACGAAATGATTGAAATTTCATCCTTCATAGTTATTATTGTTTTGCCATGTGATAAAGTTCCTCTTGACATCTTTACATCATGAACATAATTCTAATAAAATGACTTGAGATTTACAAATTCTTATTTCATTATACATTGTGAGTAGTATGAAGAAGGATTATGGGAAGAGTCCTTAAGGGACATAGAAGGACTCTTAGATAATTCAAATGATATCACTTGTAAATGTACACGATATATGGTGAGCCCTCCTTGAATGTAAAGAAATTATGGAAATCCATGTGGAATGTATAGTTGGATATTTCCTATTTGAAAATTGAAAGTCATCCCTATTCTATCAAAGTAACGTATATATGTGTCATGGTGCATAACATTCACGCATGACATGTGAGCTTTTCCGAGTGCTTAATGTAAGCCACATTCTGCTCGATTTACTGTAGATCAGTTGAATGACCAAAGTTGCGCATTTGAGTCACTTTGGGTGCTCTTATTTTACATGAGGCTTTTCTGAGTTTTTTATACCTCCTCGAGCATACCCTGGGTATTTTTCCAGGAGGTCGTTCTTGGGCGCACTCAACTTCATGGCCTTTTCCAGGTAGTCTACCTACCATGGGTGGTCTTTTATTTCGACATCTGGATTACATACCTAGATTTGTGACTTGAACATACATTCATATACCTATACATACATTTATAATTTCATGATTAGTCTCCTTGGAATTTGATATGTTGTATGTATTTGAATTACCCCGTGAATTATATATGAATTGTTAATCTATTTTGGGAATGATGTGTTATGGTTGAATCTATGAGGGAAATTCCCACTGAGTTATCACTCACCCAATAGTGCGGTTGTACGTGGAGACCCCTAGAACGAGATTCCAGGGACGGTTGAGGTGGAGATTGGCAATGAGGGCCTTTACGCCGATGTAGTTGAGCCGTTGGAGTTCAACTGATATCTTAAGATATTACTGTATTTCATGTTTTGTTTGAATTGTAATAAAATATTTTCCCTGTTGTGGGATTTCATTTCGCTTCCATTTACATGTATCAAACTTCCTTTTTGTTACTCTTATGTCCTTAGTTTATGCAATGTTGTCTTCCTCCATGTTATAAAATTTGCCGCTATTTAGACATATGTTAGTCCACTTCATAACGTAATACTCGGGTTCTCAATGAGGAGCGACTATCCTCGGGTTTCGAGAACCAGGGTTTTACAAGATGGTATCAGAGAGAGAGTCTAGACAAATCTTGCCTTTGGGAAACAGTGTTATACCAACTGTAAATATCTTAAGTTAGGATGTTGAAATTAGGTGTTGGAACTTAGGTGAATCTCCCCTAGACTTAGGGAAATTTTGAGAACACAGAGACCTAAACTTTGGTCCCATTTGAAATTATTTTAATCACTTGGATGCAGTGGAATTCCCTTAGAATTAGGAAAGTTGGTGAATGTAGATATCCAAACTTAAGTTCCCTTTTGAAATTGATAGGAAAACCATTGAATTTACCTAGAATTCCTTGATAGTTAAGGAAATTTTGAGGACATAGTGTAACATCCCGAAAATCGAGGGTCGAGTAGTAACTCAACTCCCGAGTTCTAGAACATCACTTATGCAACAAAATGAATGATGATTGAATGTTGACTGTATTAGAGTAGTGAACATGAGTGAGATTAAGCCAAAACAGTATATCATACTCCAAAGACAGTTAAATTTTCAAGCGGAAGACTGTGATAGATAGATAAACTATATAAACTATGATGAGTCTCCAGAGTGTGATAACATTACCAGGTTAAATAATTACAAGTACAATCCTAAAATATACCAAATGTGTAAGGTCCTCTAGTCAATATCCCAGAAAGCCCCGTCAATCGACACGGCTCACGGAAGTCATCGAAGATAACCAATACAAGTAGACATCGTAGTCATTGCAAAGTTCCGGCTCCTCCTCAGAAGTAGCGTCATATCGACAATGTCCGGTGGGTGTTTGAAACACCGTCCCGTAACGTGGGAGTGAGTAGCTAACTCAAGTGGAACAATAAAGCATAGGTTAACATGTTATCGACTCGGTCAAGCAAGAATGATAAAGCAAGATACAATCAAACACTCCTAACTACTCTTATTAATGCAAGTATGAATGACATGATGTATGCCCTCACCACACCCTCCCTCGTGCGACACCATCTCACGTTCGCGGAATGCTTTCTCCTCGGTGCTCCACATCTTCCGGCACATGCAATGCATGGTGAACATGATTACCAAGTTGTTATTAGTCCATTTCAAACAAACAGGATTAGAAACTAAGGTACCTCCCTTGTATCATTCCCAAACATGATCCATTCTAGGGTCGTCAAGTTAATATCGACGATGGTGTGTTTTCTAGGTCACCGCAAAGGCCGTCGTATATTACGCACAAAGGTTACACCACTCCCCATCACCTCTTAAACGATTCATCACTATGCGAAACAGAGCCTAGTTCATACTCTATATACCGCGCAAAACTCTATGGCTCACCGCGATTTCGAGTATGCTCGAGGTCACTACAAAGGGTCAGCTGGTACATTGTTCGCATTCGTTGCACCACTCCCCCATCACCTTATCAATGTAGGCCGACATGAATATAGTGTCTCATACCACCATAATCGGCCACAAGTCCGGTTGCTCACCGGGTCACTATGGGGAGGCACGTGGCCCCAACGTAGGCCGACAATTTCGACCACGTGTCCCATACCACCATGCCCAGCTCATGAGTCTTAGCGGATCGAGGTACCATGGTTAAAAGGGTTTTCACTGGTAAGTTTGGTACCCTAGGTTCAAGCAGTAGCGACTAAACATGGTGAACATACATTAGACACATCGGGTTACTTGATGAGCCTGACTAGCTCGAGGGCACAATCAATTAGAGGACATGAAGTGCATAAGCACTTCGCGTGGCCTAACCACTGTCGCTAACTGACGTACGACTCGGGTTCGTCAAACACATCCCACATGGTGACATGAACCTCAGCCACGATCTCAAATCTGGTACCGACTGTCTGGACTATAGATATAGTCCCAAACTCAATCAATTCTCATCCATAGCATGTGGAGTAAAGCATGATAAATAAAGTAATTCAAGCATGCTAGTAGGCATGTTATAAGGCATGTTATAAAGCATGATATAAAGCATGTTGCAAAGCACTACATCAGTAGGAATACAAACACACATATTGTAAATAAGCGGTTTAAGTAGACAACCTCACGGAGGTAATCATATATGTCTCTAGGGTAGTTGAGAATCCCATCTCAACACCCTCCTAAGGCATCAACATTCAAACACTTGCTCACACAAGCATTTTCACAAACACTTAACATACACTATTTCAACATACATAGAGTATGTTAACAAACATGTATTAGGGCAAATCCTTTCGCCAAGCAAGTATTTTATGTACACATAATATATTTATACAACAATTAATCATGGCAAACACATCTCTAAAATATATATGTATACGGTACTTTTATAATACAGTATTTCTACATACATAGTGTATATTAGTAAAACATGTATTTAAGCGAATCCTTTCGCCAAGCAAGTATTTTATCCATATATCGTATATCCATACAAAAAATAATCATGTCAAACACATTTCCAAAAAATATACGTATACGGTATTTTCTATGAATACCTAGAATATGTAAAATTCCATATTCTACAACTTTAATCGAAACAGAAAATGGAAAGCACTTTGTACATGTGCAATTACATGCAGATCATGAATCTATCATTATCTGACATTGAAAGCGTTGAAAACCATAACCTATACACCTAAAGTCCGCACCTTGTGTCGTAGAATCGTAACGGAGTCGATAGGTTTGCTAAGCTTCCGCATTCGGCAGTTTGGCAACCTATAGAATGAAATAGGTTAGCTATTTCATAACCTACAACTGTCTAAACCCCAAAACAGATTAGGGTTAGGGTTTCTTACCTAGAAAAGGAGTTGGGATCGCCAGGAAATCGATGAGAAAGGGGTGGTTGAACACATATAGCAGCGGCAGGGAGATGCTCCCACATCTCCCACACTTTCTCTCTTTTCTCTCTTTCTCTCCTAGGGTTTTCTTAAATTCGTATGGTTACAATGAGAGAGGGTTTAAGGTCCTTATATAGCCTAAAAATTCACAGAATTAGACTTCTGTACAAGGTTTACTTAGGTTATAACCAAAGTGGAGTTTTTTTAACTCAACGGAGGACTTTTGGCAAGCCTCCTTGAGCCAAAGGTCGGACTTAAGCTCACTAATACCGGATCTATGTTCCATTAAGTTTTCGTTTCAGTCAGATATCCAGATCACGCGTGGCGGACCAGTTTCAGTTCGATGGTCAGTGGGTCTCGATCGGAGATTCCGAGTACATGTAAATGTGTATGAAAATTTTCCTGATCCGAGGGTGTATTTGGGTCGATTCTGACGATCTGATTGCTTAAAACTGATCCGTAAGCGACGAGTCTCAGATTACTATTCAAGATATTTTGTAAAGGAAACAAGTGTTTTCACACTCCCTCGCTCCGGACTCAAGCGAACAGCCGTGGGACACTGTTTGAGTTTGATTTTCGAGATGGTTGTTAAGCCCAGCGAGGCGGTCCTGAGTCCCTAACCTCACATTATTCGGACTTACGATGTGTGGTCTAGACCTGATACGGAGTTTCAATGCGTTCCCGAGAGCAGTCGGGTAATGAGTTTGATTCGAGATTTTAGAATAACCTAGCGTCAATGATTCTACAAGTTTTGGGTCTTGCAGATCATATTTAAAGCGATTCAAACGGATTTCGTAGCTAATCTAGTTTAGCGCTTAGTTACTTTGTCTCATTTCTAAAGGATTTAGTCCTGTAAGATTTTTGTCTGAGGTGGTACTTAGTCCTTTGCAGTTTATATATAAAGTGATCCAAGTTATACTACTTAGCTAGTTTAAGATAGTGTCTAGGGTGAAAGTTCTTAGAAAAATTGGAAGATCAAGGTGGTGAAGGGTGAGATTTGTGAAGGAAATGGGTTCAAAGGCGGCTTTAGACTTTGGGATTCAGTTCTGACTAGTTAATAAGGTATTAGGATCGACCCATTGCCTAAGGACATCTAATCCCAGGTTAGCAAAAATCTGGGATGTTACACATAGAGACCCAAATTTAGGTTCCCAGTAATGGATCCCATAATCACATTGGGTTTCATAGATATACACTCACTCATATCAACGCCCTTATTTCAACTGCAATTAGCTATAAACATCTTGTTCTTTAACTAACAAATATTTCTATCCATAACAACATTACTAGTTCGATAGCCTCCTATAAAATTTGACTTTCAATTTGAGTAGGTACACCGATTTCATGTTGTCCCGCAATTTAAATTCTGTTATATCATCTTTCTTAAACAGAATGAACTGACAGTATTGTTAATTGAATAATCATAATCTCTGATTTATGAAACTATAATTATTAAGCGTGTACTGTTAATTTCATTTCATGAGGAGAATTCTCTTGATTTTAACTAATTAGTTGATGATCCATTTCAGTCTATGTATTATTTTATATACCATCTAAAGTAGGGATCATGGTGCATGTTTTAGACTACACGTGACATGTTATAATTTCTAATGCTTATTTATTATTCACCACTAGATTATTGAAGGTGTCTCTTTTATTCATTTTGATGCATGCAGTTAAATTTTGATTTTCTACTATCCTTTAGGACATCAATTGAGGCCTGCAAAGTGAATGTTAAGATCATCGGTTTGTAGACATGCATATGCGTTTTGGGTAGAATACATGTATAGTGGATCATCTAATATTGTTAACAGACACCACAAGAAGGACATAATTAAATGACTAAATTGTGAAACCAGCCACTAATAATTCAAAATTCGTATTTCAGAAAAAAAAAAAAAAGTCTTCACATAGGCAGACACTTGTTTCTTAAGATATGATCATTGGATATTTTCATTTTTACAACTGTCCAATGAACGTCCACCCCATCAGGTTGTCTGAACATAGAAATTAAACTTTAGGCTCCGTAGGAAAGTTTGAGTTTGCTTGTTCAAATGCAGAAATTAAATTTAGGTTCCCATTGCGAACTACTAGTTGTCTGAACTCAGAAACTAAACACTATCTCCCCTTAGAAAATTTCTAGAAAAGCCGTTTGAATTTATTTAGGACTCCCATAGAATTTAGGAGAATTTTGGACATAGAGACGTAAAATTTCAGACTCCTTTGAAACCTCTAGATTTAGTTATTTGAATTTTAGAAGCTAAATTTATGTACCATGTGTGAACAAATAAACGTTGTGATGCACAGGAGATCAAATGAGAACATTCCTTGAACCTAACTTCTAAAAAAAAAAAAAAAGTCTTTGGCGATATAAAATTAAATTTTATCATTGTTATCATTATTTTCCTTAGTCGGAATCAACATTACCACAACACTCATCAAGTGAAACAAATTTAGGCATTTTAGGAAATTCTTCACCACCATAAACACGATTCACCTAACTAAAACACTCCCTAAACTTGAGGAATCACACTACGAATCACAATCTTAACTCTCCCAATACGTATCTTTAGTTAGAGGTAACATTCCTTATAAATTCTAGCACCTAGAATCGACTAAAGGAGAAATTATAGAGTTTTGGGTAAACTTTTAACCTTGGACTAAGCATATTAGGACTAGATTTGAAAACTTAATTGAAATTAGAAAAATTTTGAAATCGAATTTCCATGTAGAAACCTGAATACTGAAATTTCAAGTAATACATTAGGTGATCAGAATGCGTAGTAAAAAGGTGTTGGTCATTAGGGACTATTTCACCTAGATTCCAAACACTCTTATTATGAAAAAGAAAATATCATGATATTCCCAAGTGTCTAGGACAATCAGGACCACGAACTGATGGAATCATATTTTAAGCAAAGCATATGTGGTTTGATCCAAATTTTAATCCTAGAAAACCTCAATGATCTCAATGCCTTGATCAAGTAGAAGACCGAGATTTACCAGGATTGGAAAATGATATTAGTGAATCCATTGTTTTGCGCAACCGGAGGATTGATGTATCAGGCTCAAACCTACTATAACCATCCGCTTGTGTTAAACTCGAATATGAAGATAGAAAATTGAATTGTAATTAGAAAAATGGGGAAACTATTATATATTAGTTAGTTGTCAACTAGATGAACTTGTAATCCTGATAAAACTATAGGAAATTGTGATGTCATTAGGTATTTAAATAAATCCCTACCTTCGGTAGATGTTAAAAAGATCTCAAATCTCTAGAACTTATGTACATTACTTGACTAGAGTATAAATATAAGAGTTGCAGTGGGAAAGCTAGACATAGTTTGTTTACATCTATGACGTGGTAGCATGATTGGAACATAGATGAGTCAATATGATTTCACTACTTGTCATGTTAATCATTACGTTGCATATTACTAAATCTCGAGGACGAGTTTTCTTTAAGGGTGGTAGATTGTAACACCCCGTACTTTTCAGTACTCAGAATGTTACCATCGTAGTCCAAGTTAGCAAACTTGTGTGAACATACACACCCAACATATAATATTCACTAACAATTGATGATCCAAAATCCGTTCATCCCAACTATTGATCCTTGATAGGGAAAATCACATTCTCTTGAAAGTGGACCTTGAGTATTGATCAGAATCGTAAATCATAGATCCGTCATTCATCAGAGTCCAACTTCAAAGCCTTCCACCTGTTCATCGCATTTAGACCATCAGACCACTAATCTAACCATGAACCTTCATCTAGATGAACCTTAGGACCCTTAAGACCGTTGGTAGAAATCTCCATCCTTAAATTAAGTGATCCAACCGTTAAAATACTTGAACCATCCAAAAGTAAAAAATTAGGAATTTGACGTTCGTTTGGAGTGGTCTGCTTTAATGTAAAGAAACCCCAATATTTGGGCTTGTAGCTAAGTGACTCCTAGTGAGTAGTCCCTGTAACAACTCATGCTTTAATCTTAACTTAGAGTAGAAGTCGAATAACTAAACTCCTTATGCGTTACAACAGTTAGACCAGCCACCTAATATCATAAAGCCATGATCAAATTTTACTTAAAACGGACCCTGAAGGGATCTGATGGCTCTGATCTTCGCAGAGGATTGGGTGGGACCCACTTCAAATCATGCACATGCACTGAACCATGTGCACCGGCTACGCATAGGAACTAAATTCGGGTTAAACAGAGTTTGACTCGATAATTCTTAAAACTTCAAAACTTCCTCTAGAAACTCCCACCCGTCACGCATTCAAACTTAACCGTCCATTTGACGGTGCAAATGGCCATCCTTCTGAATACAGAAGACAGATCCGGACCGTCCATCTTATGGACAGGGTCCCACTGACGCTGACCACGTTGTCGCCTTAGATTGAAAGCTCCTCACAACAACTCGATCAGTGACCGATCAAGTGTCGAAAGGAAAGGGGCACTGTCGGGTGGAAAAAAAAATCCACATTCGCAGATGTGCTGGAAGATCCAACCGTCCTGATTAGTCGGTTTACACACGCACACGGGAGAGTCCCCGTCAAGCCATCCATTTGCGAAAACAACGCCTCCCATAGCAAAAAGTGAAAAAGATCTTTCCGTTTATAGGTAGGAGCCATCTCATCCAACCATTGACCTCTAAAAGCTCCTCTCGGGCTGATCCAGAACGTCGAGATTAGGTTTCGACAGTTAATTCCTGACAAATGAGATGTAGGTGAGAAATTAAAACGACGAAAGGTTTCTCGCTTGTTGAACGGCTGTCTTAATCCACGACCTACCTTGCGCCGTGAAATGGACCCCACACTACTTCTAGGCCCTATCAAGACCGTCCAAATGGCCCTGATTCGAAGATAAGCCACCCATTTGAAATCTACCATTTTTGCACCTCATCTTCCTCGAACCAACTGAGAAACCCACTTCCTGATAAGTTGGACCCATTCCTTGATCTGATCCATTCATCGTGTGGCCAACCACATTTAATATCCATCAGAGACAATTAAATGGACTCATGCACAAGATCAAAGACAATAAGAGAACCTGGAGCCAAACTATTTTCAATTAATGTGAATAATCTTTGCACTAATCCTTGTGATTAGCAGTGGATGTCTCTGGAAAAGGAAACAGCTATAAATAGCCGACATAGGGCGAATCCCAAGGAGAAGAAATGGGTAAGAAATGGAGAGTGAGGGAGAAAGAATTTTCGGGCACCATTCGAGCGAGTTGCAGGCCTGGTAGCAACTCGACTCGGTTGGGTCGTCCCTGCTAAAGAAGAGAGAAAGAAAGAGAGATAGATCAAGACGGTGAGGGTATGAGAGGGAGAAAGCATGCGGCTGAGGTGAGTTGTGGCCGATTGTCCATAGTTGACCCATCTCATTGACTGCGTTGCTCGAATCCTCAACCCATCACGCCACATCTAGGCTCCTTTCATCGGCCAAACGCCGTCCCTAGTCAGGTATCTATGCGCCTCTATCTCTGTTGTTATCAGATTTCACCCAACCCACCGGCTGGTTTCGCAGTCAGTGCAACTCGGATCCGAGCTAGGTGACTCGGCCCCATTCTAGCTCTACTCTAATAAAGATGACCTGTCTGCCTCCATGGAGGTGGTCGGTTTTCCTCCTGGTGCTAGACCGATGTTACTAGTCTGGCTCTGGTTCGCCAGATGCTGAAAGTTGCATTGCCTTGGCATCGTGGCACTACCGAGTCAGTAACTTGAGTTGCAGTGTTGGGGTTTGGGAACTGACTCGAACTGAGCCCATGAATGAGTCCCCTGACTGAGACAACTTAGTCAGGTGGGCCTTATCCAACCTGAGCTCTAATGCTCTCGGGGGCGTGTGTTGTGGTGAGTTCGGGCCGAGTCGTTATTGAGTTAGTTACTTGGAACCGGTTCTGAATCAGAAATTCTGACTTAGTGGGACTTATGATACAAGTTTCCCTATTAGATTCAACCCCCCAACTCGTGGCAACTGAGATGTGCCCATTTCGGGGCTGAACCAACTATTTTAAATTAACCGAGTCAACTTTATTCTCAGTGCAAGTTGGCTCGGTCAGTTTTTCATCTAACTCCAACCATTTGTGTATGATTTGATCAGGGTTGGATAAATTTGAATTATGAATAAGGCCTGGAAGTGAATTAAACCCTTGTAACTAGCTCAACTCGCTATTGGTTAGAAACCCCGACCGAGTCAACTCGGTCGTGACTCACCAAAGTCTTACAATGTTTCACCCAGGTTCAACCAACAATTAGTTACCTTGGAAGACACTCCATCCTTCAATCAGTCCAAACCAGTAAGTGGAAGTTATATTTTATGTGAGTTAAGATTAGAAATTAGAACTTACACTTGTTTGGATTTTAGGATCATCACACTCACCACTTAGGAACAGTGCAAATCAGAGAAGATACTCCCAAGGTGAGGAGCATCCCTCATAGCCTCTCCCTTTCACTAATCTCCATGTGGTTTAAATCTCAACTGTGTAGAATTTTAGAAAATTACAAATTCCTAGCTATCTTGACTTTCATGGAGTAATTGTTTAAATGCCACACTTCCTCATAAATATGTATATGATATGTTGTCTTATAAACTTCATGCCACATTTATAACTATTTGCCTATGAGTACATCTCAGTTAGACATGGTGATAAAGGAAAACTTTCATCCTAAATTATCTGTGAATTGGGTAGAGAAACATCACCTTCATGATTTTCTCTATTCTCTAAATTAGTTGGCACTATCATGTGGATAGTCCTAAGATAAGGCAAATGAGAATTTGTTCCCATGTAACGTACAACGGAATGATTGAAATTTCATCCTTCATAGTTATTATTGTTTTGCCATGTGATAGAGTTCCTCTTGGCATCTTTACATCATGAACATAATTCTAATAAAATGACTTGAGGTTTGCAAATTCTTATTTCATTATACATTGTGGGTAGTATGAAGAAGGATTATGGGAAGAGTCCTTAAGAGACATAGAAGGACTCTTAGATAATTCAAATGATATGACCTCACTTGTAAATGTACACGATACATGGTGAGCCCTCCTTGAATGTAAAGAAATTATGGAAATCCATGTGGAATGTATAGTTGGATATTTCCTATTTGAAAATTGAAAGTCATCCCTATTGTATCAAAGTAATGTATATATGTGTCATGGTGTATAACATTCACACATGACATGTGAGCTTTTCCGAGTGCTTAATGTAAGCCACATTCTGCTCGATTTATTGTAGATCAGTTGAATGACCAGAGTTACGTATTTGAGTCACTTTGGGTGCTCTTATTTTACATGTGGTTTTTCCGGAATTTTTATACCTCCTCGGGCATACCCCGGGTATTTTTCCAGGAGGTCGTCCTTGGGTGCACTCAACTTCATGGCCTTTTCTAGGTAGTCTACCTACCACGGGTGGTCTTTTATTTCGACAACTGGATTGCATACCCAGATCTGTGACTTGAACATACATTCATATACCCATACATTCATTTATAATTTCATGATTAATCTCCTTGAAATTTGAATATGTTGTATATGTATTTGTATTTCCCCGTGAATTATATATGAATTGTTAATCTATTTTGGGGATGATGTGTTATGGTTAAATCTATGAGGGAAATTTCCACTAAGTTTTCACTCACCTAATAGTGCGGTTGCACCAAATAGATGCTAGATTGATAACAGGTGGAGACCCCTAGAACGAGATTCCAAGGACGGTTGAGGTGGAGATTGGCAATGAGGGCCTTTACGCCGATGTAGTTGAGCCATTGGAGTTCAACTGATATCTTAAGATTTACTGTATTTCATGTTTTGTTTGAATTGTAATAAAATATTTTTCCTATTTTAGGATTTCATTTCGCTCCCATTTACATGTATCAAACTTCCTTTTTGTTACTCTTGATATCCTTAGTTTATGCAATGTTGTCTTACTCCATGTTATAAAATTTGCCGCTATTTAGACATATGTTAATCCACTTCATAACGTAATACTCGGGTTCTCAATGAGGAATGACTATCCTCGGGTTTCGAGAACTAGGGTGTTACAATCCACGATGTGCCTGTGGAGGCCACGACCCTGATGTCGCTAGGGCGTGCAGTGATCATGACACACAATGCGAAATGCATGAGTCACACCGTCAATCCTGCAGCAATCTCACGCGTACCATGCGCTCATGTCGATAACTCCTATCAACGAGTCCCATAAGTAATCTGCGCAATGGCATATGTTATGATCAGTCACTACTCATATCAAGCATACATATGATGCGTATGGCATGAGGCATGGAATTATACTAAGCATGTTATAAAGTGATGAACTATCTTCACAATGAAGATGGACCTAAACGACCTACACATAATAAGTATGGGCCTATCAATGGGCCCTAGGGAGAGTTGTAATGTGGACATTTAACCAACATTATACTTACAATGTGGGCGTCAAACCATCATTGCTCCCAAGGCATAGCCCGCTATAAAGGTCAACACATAAAGCACGGTGGAATCACATTCAATGGGCCTTATGTACATCCCATTGGGCCTTGACCCATGGGCCTCCAATACATCAAACGGGCCTCATATATATTAAGGTGGGCCTCAACAACAGGCCATAAATACATCAAGATGGGCCTAATCACATGGGTCTCATATATATACCAAGGTGGGCCTCAATGGATGGCCACAAGTACATTAATATGTATAATATATATATATATATACACACACATACACACACACACGCACACACACACACACATAAATGAATCATATCAAAAGACCAACTGGACTGCACTCCAAATAACAGTGGTGAGAATGATTTCCACCATTTAAAACTTTCGAGGCCCACCATAACATTTATTTTCTACCCAATCTAATCATAAGGTCACACAGACCTGAATTAAGAGGAAAAACAATTTTCCTAATGATCCAAAACTTATGTGACAACAAGGTTTCAATGGCAAACACTCAATCCTCACTGCTTTTGTTGTGTAGTCCACTTGATATAGGATCTGTCTCATTTTGAACTCAAGCTTTAAAATGATCTTTCAAAAGGGTGGACGGCTTGGATGCAACACATGCATCATGGTGGGGTCCCACCGACCTTGCTGATGTCAACAGAGTGGGACCCATTGTCCCTGTAGAATGGGTGGATGGCATCTATAAAACACATACCCCATGGTGGGTTCCACCGTCCATGGACGGTGGTAATAAAACACATACATCATTGTGGGTTCCACCGTCCACTATTGTGGACGGTGTGGATAGAACACATACATCTTGGGGTCCCACATGGGGCCCACCATAATGTTATATGCCGTCTAACCTGTTGATAAGGTCACGCTGACCTGGATGGAAGGAAAAATAAATTTCATATTGACCCAAAACTTTTGTGAAGACCCAAATGGGTTTCAATGGTAGTCATTCAATCACCATTGTTTCCTATAATGTGGGCCACCTAAGCCATGTACATGACTGATTTTTTGGGTGGCCCACTGCCCTGAGGGGGCCTACAAAATGGACGGTGTGGATATTCAAACACATCACGGTGGGGCCCACGTCCCTGGTCCCCACCCGCTACGCGCAGCAGTAGGACGCCGCTGCGTCCTCTGGTGTCAACGGCGGCGGCAAGCACTGCTGCCTCTTTTGGTTTTTTCTTTTTGAAAATAAAGTTTTCTTGGGATTTTTCCCATGTGGAGGCCCGCATTGGGTGGATCCGACCTAACCATTGGATTTCATGGCCCGATACCGTCTAAAAGAGCCCAATATCCAGTATATTTTGGTGTACCAAAATGTCAGGGTGGGTTTTAATGGTGAAAACCACTATTTCCTATGCTATGGCCTGCCAGAAAACTGGATTAATTTCATTTTTCAGCTCAACACCTAAAATAGGCTGAGGAATGGCATGGACGACGTGGATTGAATACATACATCAAGGTGGGGCCTGCATGAGCAGCCCACCCCAAAACCCAAAAATTTATCTTCTTTTTTATTCTTTTTTTTTTTTTACAATTCACGTCCAGCGTCCCTGGACGCTGGATAGCTTGAACATAATACATATATTTAAGGTGGGCCCCACGTGGACGTGGCCTGCCTAGATAAATCTGATTTTTGTGTTTTTCCCATCATCAGAGGGGTAGGGCCCACATGGCTTGGACAACCATAGGGTCCACTTAATGGATGGTTTGGACACCACATGCATTGATCATGTGGGCCACAAAATAATCAAAGGAAGGTGAGAGAGAGAGAGAGAGAGAGAGAGAGAGAGAGAGAGAGACATGAGTGATGGAGGGACCCTGACACTATGGGCCCTCCGTTCCATGCATACAATTATACATCAAGTGGGTCCCAATACATGTGGGCCCACCAAATCAAAAATCAATGGTGAAGATTCGTTCTCCACCGAAATATAAGGTCTAGATGACCCCTTTTTAAACTAGAAAGTAAACATCATGATGGGGTCCATGGAGAATAGCCCCACCATGGAATGATAATGAGAATCAAGGTGGGCCATCGGCCACATCAAGGGTCCAAAGTGAGATCCATACCATCAATCGGTAGGCCTCACTTGGCCCATCATAAAAGCATGAAAATATAGCCTATAGAAGCACCCACCGTTCGATCTTCTTGGTCTGATGGAAATCTGATCTCCTTGTGTCTCACTTTGATGGAGGGTGATGAGGTTTGAATGGCTAGGATGATGGTTCTTAGGTGGGAAGTGGGCCACACACAACACCCTTTTTCTCTCCTTAGAAATGTTGGACATCCACTCTTTGCTTAGGATTTATTGCTTGGAAATTACGAAGAGAGAGAGAGAGAGAGAGAGAGGGTTGTAAGGAAGAGAGAGTGATGGGCGATGGATGTGAGGTGAGAGACTTGTTAACTTTTGGGGTTTGGTTGACTTGTGGAGAAAGAAAGTATGGGTTGCTCTTATACTTGATATGAGGTAATTGATTGATTGATTTGAGTGATAGATTAATGGGACATGTTGTAGAGATTCTCTTGGGATTGCAAATGCGTGGTGTTTCTTCGAAATAAACGTTGGCCCACTTCTCCCTACCAAGGTATCAGATCGGTATACAAGACGCAGCGTTGGAACCATGGCGACGGTGCGGTTGCAATGGTAGAAGTCTTAGATTAAACCGACTCAAATATATGGGATATGACTTAGGGTCACGCGCAAACATTGATTATAGGTCGCAAGTTGCCGAAATTCGCTAGAAAGGATCGTGAAGTCAATGAAACAGTACGGACTAGGATACGGGTCTTACATGGTGCATATTGTAGTGTATGTGACCCATGCATCTGGCATCGCATCTCATGGACATTATCGCCCTTGCTTCATCAAGGCTATAGCCTTCACAGATACATCGTGGATGGCCATGATTGGACACCGAAAATGTTACCTGAGCATATGGGATGCATAGGATGCCCTTGGGTGAAAACCTCAAAACTTTCATGGTACCAAGGATCTACCCCAGCTTCGTGACCGAGTGAAAATCATGAGCACACAAGGAACTTACATCGTTAGGTCGTGACTCCCACTGTCATGTGGTCGGCTGGGATGGGGTGTGGCCTTACCCGCCTGCGAGAGAGGGCAATAGTTAGGTTGAGTTTGACCAACTCATGAATGGGTCCGCTATCGTCGAGCCTTACTGGTGATTGGCTGACCACAGGCGGGTAGTGAGGTCTCTTACGCTCGTTTGACTGTGTGGGTCTGGAGAGTGGCAGTCATCCTGCAGTGTACTTGACCCCGGTAGATTCCTTATGATGGAACTATACTTGTTATATATATTAGATATGAGGACTGACATCACTTTACATTGCATTTGCATCGACTGTATAAGCTTTATATTGCATCGCCTTGGTATGGCGCCTAGTACCTATTGCATTGTATAGCCTTGGTATGACTTCTTGTATTCATGGCAGCCTTGGTTAGGGCTATGGCATTGGCATCAATCATGTTTCCCTTCTGTATTTCCTATTATTCTCCTGCACACCATCGTCACATACTTTCACCACCCTCTAAGCTTCTATAAGCTTATGCACGATTGATGCGTGCAAGAGATCCTAGGTCACTGTTGTAGCAGCGGAGCTTGGATAGGAGTTGAGCCGAGGATCCCAATGTTGCAGATCTTTCCTTCTTCTGTTATCATTTGTATTTCCTTCAGCCATGTATTTAAAGCTCAAATTTATAGTGGATTTTGCGATGTGTGCCTTTATTATTTCTGAGATTTACTTGATGTGATCTTAGGTATGCTCGTATTGGAATGGATATACAGTTATGAAAATCCCCCTTGTAGGATCCTAGGATCGGAACCTGCCTTAGGAGCCGAGAATGGGGTACTACGGAGGTTGTTGCGGCCAGAACCGACTATCGGGTTCCTTGTAAGTCTGGTTACTGAGTCTGGGGCGTGACAATTGTTACATGTTTTATTTGTATCAACTTGTAAATCATTTGTAACTTGACATTTATTATTTTTGTTGTTTTGGTATGTCATGAGTATGGACTGTGACATGGTCTTAAGTTAGGTTTTTATCACATCATTGACAAAGGGGGAGATTATTAGTGCATTATTTTATGCACCATATTTGTCAATCACGTCAATCATTATGTCATGTAGTTAGTTGAGTCCTGGGAAGCTGAAGATTGAAGAACAAGTGAAGGTGGAACATTAAGGAGCAAAGAACAAGTAAATATAGTGCCTATGTGACCCTAACCCTTGACCCAAAACAAAAACCTTTGAACCTATAGATGATCCTTAACCATATAGGTAAACCTTGTTGATCATCCGTTAGCTATAGGAGTCAAAATTGATCATCCTAAAACTGGCTTTAGAAGTTGAAATCGTCAAAATTAGGACAGAATGAAAACAAATGTTTATGAAAATTTTAATCCATGGATGGACCATTTTGATAGGTCGAAAGTGAAATCTAGCTTGTAGATTTGTAGGGATCCAACTAATTCCTCAACCTTCATAGTATCGGTATCCCTTAATTCATGTATAGCAGTAACTTTTGAATTGAACCTATCAGGAAGTGATCGCAGTATCTTTGCACAATCTTGTTTTCTGGGATTCTATCTCCAAGACCCCACATAGAATTAACTATGTCATTTATTTTTTGTATAGAAGTCCATGAATGACTCGCTTTCTTCCATATGAATTTTCTTAAAGTTGGTTGTGAGGATTTAGATTTTAGATTTTTTTTAATAATGTTATTTCTTTCATTTGTCATTTGAAGAATATCCCATGCTTGTTTAGTTGTATCACAAGATATGATTCTTTTAAATTCATCTAGTGATAGAGCACATGTTATTGCATTTAAGGCTTTTGCATTTACACTACTTTAACTTTTCTGAGTAGTCGTCCAAAAACTATGAGAGGTTTCTTTTATGGACGTGGTTCCATTCTCAACTAATACTTCAATCATAGGAGGGATCCATTATGTTACAGTGGCTTGCCACACACTTTCATCAATGGATTTGAGGAAGATCCTCATCCTGGCTTTCCAATAAAAGTTGGATTTTAGCTATGCAAGATAAACTAAATCAGTTTGTTAGAAATGATGTGTGGTATCTTCTTCCCAGACATTTTGACAAACTTGTGATTGGAACCAAAATGGATTTTTAAAAATAAATCTGATGAACTGGGTAACATTATAAGAAACAAGGCACAATTGGTTGTGAAAGGTTACACTTAAATTGAAGGGATTGACTACGATGAAATTTGCACCAATTACACGCCTTGAATCTATCGGATTATTTATTTCCATTGCTTGCAATAAAATTTCAACATATATATACCAAATGGATGTCAAAAGTGCTGTAAGGCCCGTATTCTAGTCTGTACTGTTCCTTAGACTCCCACGATCCTCCCCGTCGAATCCCAACGACCCGCAACCTGTAGACAGTATTTGTGCATGACCTTAAGTCGCATCCTGTGGATCTGAGTTAACTCGACTCGAGACTTGTACCCTAGCAACTGCACTGTTGTCGTAGTTCCAACCCCGTGTCTTGCGCACCGATGCGATACCCAGGCTATGAGTAGTGAGCTCGCGTTTATTTCAAGGAAATGCCGCGCATTACGAATCCTGAGAGAATCTCTACCCAATCTATCACATTAATCAATCAAGTACAACCCATACCTAACTCATCCCTCCCTTACCAATAATGTAAGGCAACCCATACCCCATGCCACCTCATGCCCCCAAAAGTCAACATAACCCATGCCTCTCTTGTCACTCCTCTTACACCACCCATCCCTCTCATCTCATCCTTCTTACACAACACCATCACTCTCTCCCATCCTTCACTCCATCCTATCCCATTTCTCTACCCAAATCCCAAGTAACCAAGACCCCCAAATCTCACCATCCAACCCTTCAATCTTCATCATCCTCCATTAAAGAGATCTTAGGAGGAAAGGATTCTAAGGAGCTAAAGAAGAGGATCATAGGTGGGTGTTTTGTAGGATTAGATTGTAATTTTAGTGATGGGCCAAGTGGGGCCTACTGATTGATGGTATGGATCCTATTTTGGACCCAAGGTGTAGCCAATGGCCCACCATGATTCATATGTTTAATCCATGATGGGGCCATTCTCCATGGACCCCACCATGATGTTTAATTGATTATCAACATGTAGAGGTCATCTCGACCCTTGATTTTATGGTGGGAATGGTATCCCCACCTTGATTTACTATTTTGAGGGCCTACATGTTTGTGGGACCCATTTTGATGAATGTAATATAACTCAAGGGAGCTCATAGTGGTGGAGCTCCCTCCACTACGCATTTTTCTCTCTCTATCTCTCTCTTTCCCTATTGATGGCCCACCTTGATGATGTACATATTTCATCCATGTTGTCCATTTAGTGGACCACACCACTGTCCGCAAAGGGCCCACCTTGCTGCCCGTTTTCGGGTGGGCCTGGACGAAAGGGAAAACACAAATATTGGCTTGATTAGGAGTGGGGCGGCCCACCCATCCATGGACCACACCATGATTTATGTGTTGTATCCATGCCGTCCCGTTCAAGGGGCCCACCTTGCTGACGTTCGACGGACAGTCCCACCTGCCTGTTTATTTTGGATAGGCCTAGACAGAAGGAAAATACAAATATCAGCTTAGTCCAGCTGGTGGACCATCCACATGGACCCCACCCACTGATATATATATATATATATATGGTATCTCCACCGTCCAGCACGTGGACGGTGGGACCCACCTTAATGAATGTGTTGCATCCTCACCGTCCAATGTAGGGACAGTGGGGCCCTGATGCATACGTGTGGCATCCACACCGTCCAATGTAGGGACAGTGGGGCCCTGATGCATACGTGTGGCATCCACACCATCCAGCACATGGACGGTGGGACCCACCCGATGTATGCGTTTCATCCACCATCCGTCCGCGGGACGTGGATCCCACACTGATGTATATGTTGTATTTCCACACCGTCCAGTACGTGGATGGTGGGTCCCACAATGATGTATATGTTGTATTTCCACACCATCCAGCACGTGGACGATTGGTCTCACATTAATGTATATGTTGTATATCCACACCGTCCAGCAAAGGGACAGTGGGACCCATTTGATGTACGTGTTTCATCCACACCGTCCAGCATGGACGATGGGACCCTCCATGATGTATTTTATCCATGCTGTCTAGGGCAGCGGCCCACCTTGATGTATTTTATCTACGCCGTTCAGGGGCCAGTAGCCCAGCTGGTCCATTTTGATGTGATGAGGCCCACCTGCTATATGTAGGGCCCACTTGATGTATGTGAGGCCCATGTGGCCGTATGTGAGGCCCATTATAGCCGTATGTGAGGCTCGTTGTGGCTATTTGTGAGGCTCATTCTGGTTGTATGTGAGGGTCATTGTGATTGTATGTGAGGCCCACTTGTTGATGTGATGAGGCCCCATTCTATGTGTGAGGCCCCTTGTAAATGTATGAGAGGCCCATTATATGTATGAGGCCCAACTATGATGTATGGAGCCCATTGTGATGTGTAAGGCCCATGTGATGAGGCTCATCGTGATGTATATGAGGCTCATGTGATGAGGTCTATTATATGTGTGAGGCCCAATTGTGATGTGTGAGGCCACCATGAAGCACATATTATATACACACTATTCATCCGTTTGGCTAAGGCCATGAGGTCTCATTGCTTCATCAGGCCCACTGTGACACATGCGGCTCACTTGTCGTATATATGGGGCCCATCTACATTGGAATGAGGCCCATTATATGATTGAGGCCCATTGTGATGGTATGAGGCCCCTTGTAATTGTATGAGGCCCATTGTGATGTATGATACCCACCATGATGTGTGTGTTGTATGTACACTACCCATTCATTTATACAGGCCACCTCATGCAGGCCCACCATGATGTATGTGATACACACGCGGACCATCCGTCTTTCAAGATATTTGGAAGGCTAAGGGCCCCGTTGTGATTCTGATTCCAATCCCAAATGGACCTCACTTTAGGAAACAATAGTGGTTAAATGTCCACTATTGTAAATTTCCATAAGGCCCATTGTTAAGCCCATTTCCACCTTTACCTTATTGGGATAACTCAAACCGTTGGGTCCCCACCGATATTAAAAATACCTATTGGGCGAACCAAAACTGTTGGGCCCCCATTGATAATGGTGCTTTTCACCATGCCCTGTAGGATTGTCCAAACCTTGGAGCCTACATTATGTTCATACCGGGCATTTCATAGCAATGTGTCTCACTTAGCTATATGTTCTACCCAAGTTTAGTGACCATACCTAAGGCCCACTTAGGTGTTGAGCGAGCTACCCAATCCACTTAAAAGGACACATCATCCTAGATGTATGAACTCCACCAAGCCCACTTTGTGTATGTATCGGGCCCCATAAGGAAGCCCAGTTTATTCATGATAAGAGATTGAGGAAGCCTAATTGTTCACCCTTTTAGCTCACCCTGTGAACTCACCTCATTGTATACCCACTTGACTCACCACGAGAAATGTAACTTACCTTTGTCCCTCATATGTTAGGACCTCATAACATGTACATATCATCCACATCATCCATCTCCTTATTAAGACGAGTGTGAGGTTCACCCTTGACATTAGTGTGTTATCTAGGCCATCAGTTATCTGGAGGAGAGTACATCATCACCCCTTGACGTAGATGGAAGAATATGTGGTATCAGATTTGGTATATCCACTGTGTGGAGACTACCTTGATATATAGGTTAGATCCACTGTCCTTTTAGTAGACCTCACCTTAGGATATATGTTATATTAGTACCTTGAGTGAGTTATGATAGTCTAACATGGACCATTCCATATCTACTTCTATATGTCTAGTGGGACGTATCATTCAGCCCTTATTCTTATAAGTGACATACCGGTTAAGGCTGATCATCGCCTGCTATATCTGATAATCATGCTAGTGTACTTAGTCTAGTATGACATACTAAGAACATGCTTAGTATTACATCATGATACATGTTCATACACATCATTTATATGCCTATTGTAAGGAATGTTTGATCATAGCATTGTCGTTGGGCTGAGTTATTTAGGGTACTCCTTGTGAGATGGAGTTTCCCCACATGATTTCCCGGTACGCGTAGGTTGATGCATGACTGGATGGTATCACTCATGCATCTCACATTTTGTGTTACATAATCACTATACGCCCTAGAGACACAAGGGCTATGGCCTTCATGGGCATATCATGAATGACCATATGAGACACGAGAAATGTTTGCGACTTAGCATATGGGCACTTTAGATGTCCACGGATGAAAATCCCTAACCTCCGTGGCCAGGGAATGCTTTAACGTTTAGACCAAGTGGATACATGAGCGCCCGAGTGTCGAATACCGGTAGGTTACGTCTCCCATTATGTCGTGGTCAGTTGGAAGGGGGTGTGGCTTATCCACCTAAGTGAGGGGGCTATAAGCTAAGCTGAGAATAACCAGCTCATAAATGAGTCCACTATCGACGAGCTAGGTAGGTATTGACAAACTACTGGTTAGGTAGATAGTGAGGTCTTTTTCTCTTGCTGGTTGCATGGCCAGGGATGCGGCAACCAGTGTGGAGTGTACTAGACCCCGGTGATATCCCAGAGTATGCGGTATTTATATTATGATGCCCCGTCACCGTTGCACACATGGGCAAGCACATGTGGGCGGACGCTGACGTGGGAGGGGCCTAAGGGCCTGGGTGAGCTATTAGTGGTTGGCAAGCTACTGTGTATACAGTGAGGCAGAACCTTGTCCCACATCAGAAACATCGTGGCGGTCATATGTGGACTTGCCGAGCAAGAGTTGTGTACTCAGCACTTGACTCATTCATTCATTTATTCATTATCCACTTGGGCTGGTGGTGTGCAACCAAATTATTATGTGTACCTTTGCAATGGCCAGGATTTCGGTTGGGCGCATGACCAACCTAAGATCAGGAGTTTACCACATTGAGTCTAGCTATTCAAATTTAGGTATGGGACTGGTTTGGATAGAGGTCCCTTGTGATGAGCCCTACAGCTTGCGATAACACGTACTATCATCCCAACTACACACTCCAGCGTTGTCATTTCTTTTGCATTGTATATTGCATTACATCCTCTGATATGACAGTTGGTTTACTATGTTTCTCCATTACATGACCTAGATAAGGCTGATGATATTCGTGGACTTGTTAGGATTTTCACATTGCATTGCATCCTCAGCATATGACATTTAGCATACTATGTCTTGAATCACATAGCTTTGTTATGGTTGACAGTATTCATGGACTTGCCAATATTTTTGCTTACTCTGATATTTGTGTATTTGACACATGTATTGCGCACACACGCACCACCCTTTAAGCTTCTTAGTAAGCTTATGCACGACCATTGTGTGTAAGTGACGTTAGGTCGTAGCAGCGTTGAGGCAGGAGCTTGTGGAAGATTGTTTTGGAGATTTTGTTATTTATGTATTTCCCTTTCAGCACTATATTCTAATATTTAAATTAGTGGATATGTGGTGATGATGTTGTTCTTGTGATTTGGGTATACTTGTGGTTATGCTTCTTTACAAAAAAAATCACTGAAAATCCTCCTTGTAGGATCCCATATCGAAATCTTCTGGCATATGAGTGCTGGGAGCTGAAAATGGGGTACTACGGAGGCTGTCAGCACCTGATTCGGCGATCGAAAATTTCGTGAGCTCGGTTCCTGGGTTTGTGGCATGACAAGTGCTTTCTTAAACAGTGATTTAAACAAGGAAGTTTATGTTGAGCAACCTAAGGACTTTGAAGATCCCAAACTTCCTAATAATGTATACCATCTTTAAAAAGTACTATATGGTTTAAAACAAGCCCTAAGGGCATGGTATAGAAAACTGACTAAATTTTATCTTAGGTAAAAGTTTAAAATGGGTAGTGTTGATAAAACTTTATTTGTCAAAAAATGTAATGAAGATATCTTAATTGTTCAAATATATGTAGATGATATTATCTATGGATCAACTTACGCTAACCTCTCTTCTAAGTTTGTAGATTTGATGAAATCAGAGTTCGAAATGAGAATGGTTGGTGAGCTAAATTACTTTCTTGGACTTCAGGTCAAACAATTCAAAGATGGGATATTTATCTCTCATACCAAATATGTTATGAACTTAGTAAAGAGATTTGGTTCTGAGAATGGTAGGAATTTTAATACACCTATGAGTACCACACTTAGACTATCTAAAGATGAATCAAGTAAAAGTGTTGACTCTCTACTTTATTGTAGCATGATTGGTTGCCTATTATACTTAAATGCCAGTAGACCTGATATTTCTTTTGGTGTAGGCATATATGCTAGATATCAATCTAATCATAAAGAATCTCATCTATTTGTTGTTAAACGGATAACCAGATATATTGCAATTACTACTAACTTAGGTTTGTGGTATCCACATGATACGTATATACAAATAACTAGATACACTGATGTTGACTGGGCAGGTAATGTTGATGATAGAAAATCCACAAGTGGTGGATGTTTTTATATTGGAAATTGCCTTATATCTTGGATGAGCAAAAAGTAAAATTCAGTGTCTTTATCCACTATAGAAGTTGAATACATTGATGCAGGGAATGCTTACACGCAGCTTATGTGGATGAAATGCCTGTTAGCGGACTATTGTATTGATCAAAATACAATGACTTTATTTCGTGATAATACCAATGCCATAAATATATCTAAAAATCCTATTCAACATTCTCATACAAAATACATTGACATACGATATCATTATATATGAGAATTAGTTGAAGATCAGACTATCATGCTATAATACATTTAAACAGAAAAGCAGCTTGCAGATATCCTGAGTAAACGACTTGATAATGTCAGATTCTCTAATTTAAAGCATGATATTGGATTATATACTATTAAATAATTATTATATCTTTAATTCTTTTCTTTTCTTTTCTTTTTGCATTTTGTTTACTTATGTATAATATATGCATGAAAAGAAAATTGGAAAAAATCAAATTATATATATATTTTTGGATTTTTGGCCAGCCCATAGCTAACCGAAAAATTTGGCCAGCCGATCATGTCCTTGGGCTAGCCAAATCGGGTGTGGATTGTATCAAAAGGGGGGAAAATTCCCAAATTGTTCATTTTCCACTTCTTCTTCGGTTCGCCGGTGCTTCCTTCAGCTAGCCCACTTATCTAACTTTATTGTAAGTTAATTTTAAGCAATTTTCTTCTAGAATTAAGTTCTTAGTTGCTTGTTATTTGTGCATTTTTCATTTTCCTTGAATCTAGAATTTCCTTTTTCTGTGGTTTTACTTCAAAATTTTGATCTTCTCCAACCCACCTCCCATTTTATAATTTATTACTTATTTTCTTCCATGAAACCTAGATATAAATGTACCATTCGCAAATCTCATGATATGGTTCCTCATCCCGCTCCGCTCCTTAGGTTGTGTACTGTACACACACCGGATGATGATCCAGAAAATGTTTGGGATTTTCGATCTTGAAGCATTGTCATCAAGCGATCAGTTAATCTTAATCATATCACTCAATATGGTCTTCTCAAGCTCCTCTCTGAGATAGGATGGGAGAAATTTTTGAAATGGGGCAGGTCGATTTACTGGTCCATCGCTCAAGGCGTGTATGCATCTATCAATGAGGTTTCTATAGGTGATTTAACTTTTAATATTCAATTTTTAGAAGAAACCATCACAATAACACCTTTCACCATCTCGTCCTTGATGGACATTGAAATGGCAGATGATGGGATACCAATCTCTACACGTTCTAATTATATGAATAATTCAGAAAGAGCTTCTCTTACCCGTGTGTTATGTGGATTCAATGCTGAATAGTGGTCTGGTAATGCTCTCCCCACCTGTAATTTGTTTCCCAAATATAGCGTCCTTCACCACATTTTTAACTCGAATGTTTATCATGGTGCAAATAATAAGACTGATCTTACTCCCTTCATGATGAGAGCTATTCATGTTGTTTCCATTGGTGTTCAAATATGTCTTCCTTCTTTAATCTATTTTATAATAATTCAATATCCCTTACATCCTCGTCATGATTCTATTCCATTTTCATTTCTTATGACTTCCCTTGCTTTACATTATAGCGTTCAAATTCCATTGATTGAAGCATCGGAATCCGAACTTCCATTTAACAATGCAAATTTGAACATGATGCGATTAACTCCGCATCCTGAGAAACAAGGTGATCATGAAAAAGATCAAGAAGGCGATATCAATATGGATGACATTTTTACAGACCTAGAGGAATCTAGAGATACTAATGATTCTAATTTTCAGCCCTCTCAATTCTTTGATTAGTTGGTAGTCCTAGAGAAGAAGGTGGATGACCTACAAATATCTCATGATACATTATGTCAAACTCAAAAACAACATATGAGTACATTAAAAAGTACTTTCATCGATTTAGTCCGACTTTAAAAATTAATGATCCTGAGATGCCTGCTCTGTCCTCTTCTAAATCTGAATGATATCACATTTTTATTGGTCTGTAATAACTTTGAATATTTTTGGATTATTAGCACACTCTTGTTTCTATTGGATTATCTGTACACTCTTGTTTCTGCACTCTCTTTATTATATATGTCCTTATCTTTGATATTCATGATCTACCTTTAATTTTTATTTTACTTCTTCCTTTGTTAAATTGTGACAAAATGGAGGGGGTGGGATATATATATATATATATATATATATATATATATATATATATATATATATATATATATATGAGCACTACAATGCATAATATGAATGTTTGGAATTAGAATTGTATATTTTTTGTTGTGCATGTGTTTGGCTAAATGCTCAGGGGGAGAGCTACAGATGATTGTTCTGAGGGGAAGCTTCAAGCAAATGTACTACAAGTGGTGTACAGATGTTCACTGGAACCAAAGCTTCAAGATTGTATGATAAGTCCATGAGATGTTGTAATGTATGATTGTATGATGAGTTGTGTATGGTTGTGTTTTGTCACGAAATTGACAATGGGAGAGATTGTAAGTGCTTATATTTAAAGCACACTTAGTATTGTCAAATTTCACAGCTTTAGATGGATCATAAGCACACTCAAGTATTCTTCAACAACTCATGAAGATCACTTAAAAATAGGCTCAGCATCTCAAGATCGACTCAACATCTCAAGATCGGCTCATCATCTCAAGCGTTAAAGACTTTGCATGGTTCAAGACTAAAGCACTCTGTATATGTCAACCATCAGGTGTTATAGTCTTAGAATGACCCTAGGTTAAGTGTTCTCAAATTATGGCCATAAATATAACATATACAATGTAAAAACTCTGAAGTTCGGCTAGCCTAACTTCAAGATCAGCCAACCTAACAGTATTCGGCTAACCCAACATAATTCGGGCAAGTTTACAGCAATGATAGAATTTTTCGTGGCAAGTTCGGCTAGTCGAACTTGACCATTGGCTAGCCCGAGTTTTGTTCAGTCGAGTTTCCAGCAATGCAACTTGTCAAATTCCAGAAAAATTGGGTTAGCCAAATTTTGGCTTCAGCCAACTGAAAATCTACTTTTCTTATATCGCGGAATCTGAGAGCCGTTGGATCACAATATTTGAAATCCGGCCTGCCGAGCCAAAAATTGGGATGAACAAAGTTCCAAATCCTTTGACTATAAATAGAGGTCTTTTCTCATTCATTTTAACAACAAAAATTGGTGAATAACCTTCTCAAAGTCATAGAGAAATTTAGGCCCTCTTCAAGCTAGTTGTGCGGTAACTCTAATCTTTGTTTAACATTTCTATTCTATTTCTCAAGTTAGTTTTTAAATTATATTTAAGAGAGATATTCATACTCTACTTGAAACTTAGAGAAGTGAATTTGCAGCATTAGGGTTTTGTTTTATTGAAAATACTTTAGATCCCTTTTTATTATTTCGATTTGAACATATTTTGCTACATCAATTCCCTAAGAAAGAAGATCGTTGCAATCAAGCTTCAATTGCATCTTCAAATCAATATTTGAAGATAAGTACCATGTAATTACTTTTGCTTCATTTGGGTTTTTCTAAGATGGCTAGAAATCTCAGCGGGTTGTTTTGTGGTGAGCCTGTGAAAATCACAAAGTGCGTTTTGTTATGATAGCCCGTGAAAATCATAAGAACTGTATCAGGTTGTTAAGGTGATCCTGTAAAAACCTTGAAATAGTGAAAGCTAAAATTATGAGGGTAGGAATTTGGGGAGTGGAGTAGGTGTGTGTTTAAGAACTGAACCACTATAACTCCTTCTGCATTGTTTATGAATGATTAACCCTTTATTGTGAACGCATTATTTATTTTGATTGTCTCCTACAAGTTTAAAAGATTTATCTCAAAGACGTCATGAAATAAGGTTGTCCTGCCTAAATATTTTAGGTGAAGGTTGTCCTACGAACTATTTGGAATCAAGGTTTCAATACTCTAAGTACTTGAGATTAATTGTTTATTTATTTTGCATTATATCGAAATATTTGGTATTGTCGTATTCACCCCCACCCCCTTTAGGACATCGATAGCTCATCTTTTTATTATAGTATATTTTAAGGAAGATATATACATCCACAAAAGTGGACCACACATGAGGATAATAGAAGAAGGTGAAGTGGATCTCCGCTCTCTCTCTCTCTCTCTCTCTCTCTTAAATCACTATTTTTCCTTGCACTCACATGTTCCATAAGGTGGGGATGTAAAGGGCTACCTCTTCCTCTCCTTTGGGATGAGATTATATAAATAAGGAGGGGTTAGGGTTTCAGGGTACACCCAGTGTGGTGCTTCACCACCCTACGGAATTTGGTGTAACCTATTATGAAGGAAACCCATCAATCCCCTCATTCATGCATATACTCATGATTTAATCCCTTCATTGCCATGGTGTATCCACTAATAATCATATCCCATTCTAATAAGAAGTGGATCATCATATCTGGGTTATTAGGTTATAATCAAGTGCGATGAAAGTAGTTTTAATGGTTAAAACAAAACTTCAACAATTAAAAAACCTTTAAAGAACCAATTAAAATATTCAGAGTGCTAGGCCCAGTGAAAAAACTGGTTGATGGGTCCTTAATCTGTTCATATCAAAATCATAAACATATTTCTAGTCAAACTAATTTATCTCTTGTTGGCTTGTGTTAGAACCATCAACTCCTAATCGAATTGCTAGTTACGTCCACTTTATCAGCTCCTGCACGGACCTTGTAGGAAGAGCCAAAGCTGACCAATCAAGATCATGACTCTTACAAGTCTTCAGGTTTAAGGATTAAACCATGTTTCTTACATCATCAAGTCCTGATCTCATTATTAAGTCCAAGTAATGAGCCCCCTAATTGTTGACTTGATCTCGATCCACCAATGTGAGTGACCAAAGATCCAAACCTGAGCTTGTGCTTATAGCATACTCACACTCTTACGCAGGGTAAGGGCAAGGCATAAACAGATACCAAGTCATCTCCCGATGGTGAAGATTATCCATTCTAACCCAAGTCAGTCTCCTCACATAAAATGACCATACATCTCATGAACTGATGTCCACAAGTGTCACACACACCTGTGACAGTCATGGTCTAGTAGGGTACTTTGATCCATGTATCACGACTCTCATATGTTAATACTGTCATGTCCAATCTTAAGTTCCCAAGGACTACTATAGGAATCAGTCCTTAGCAAACCCAATGAACATAAGATAAGAGTAACACTAAATCTATCTAAAACATATCGCATGTCCAATCTAAGACCCATGATCACCATGATCAATGGCTGAGATCCACCCAATCATATCCACATGGCTAGTGGATTAAGGTTCATGGATGGTTTTTTAGGGCACTAACTCCAATACTATCTGATTATTCATTTAACTATCCATTCATGAGTTGGCTATTGATGCTTTTTTCTTGTTTTAATAAAAAGACAAATCATAATTTGTAAATATTTTGTTACCGATCTTCAATGTTTTAGAACTAGTTTGATATTAAAAAAAAAATAAAAAATTTATAAGCTATTAGGATTTGAGAAAAACCTTGTCATTTAAAATTTTAAACTTTTAATAACCATAAAACAAATCACGATTTATTCTTGATATGGAAAATTAGATTTTTAATTGTTGAGAATTTAATTTTTAAAGTATTTTTATTGAATTTAAATGGAGATATTTTCTTATTTATATAAAATAAGTTCACACACTTCACACACCACACGTGGGACTGTGGGGCAACACGTCCCATTCAACCCTAATATGTTTTCCCTTTAGGATACTTATGCATAAGGTGAGCACTGTGAGAAGTCTTTGGACTCTCTTATAAGGAGAGGGACCCTCCCATATTTAAAGAGAGGGGTTTTCACTTGTTAGAATTTGTAGAGAGAGAGAGAAGAAGAAGAAGGATGAGGAGGAGGAGGAGAGTTTGAGTCTCAAAATTTAAGGTGAGTGATCATTCCACGTGTTTTATTTTGCACCTTTCTTTTTTAGTTACTTTTTAATTTCTAATTCTAGTGTTCTTTTTTCTTATTATTCAATTTAAGAATTCAAGATCTTATGTAAGGGATCTCTCGTATCTCTCTCCTTAGTTGATTTTTTTTAATGTACATTTAATTAACCTTTTTCTTTGGGTTTAATATTTTTTCCCTTTTCTTTCACAAGTTTAGATTAATCTTGAGCTTTTATTGTTTCCTTCAGATTCAACCCTTCTTCTTTTGGGAATAGCTCCTTCTACATTGAGTGAGCAATTCCCACCCTTACTTTCTTTACACAAGTGTGGATTGTATTTCTCACAGCCTTGATTATTATTATTATTTTTTTTTTTGAAAGATTTCATAATTTTGAATTATTTTGTATCTTTTCAGTTTTCTTCCTTCATGTATAAGCTTTTGATTTATCTTTTTGGTGTCTTCCTTTAAGTTGGGTTTCTTTTTCTTTATATAGGAATATTTCTCAAAATTTTGGATTCATCCTTTTGATTATTGGTTTTCTTTATGTTAGCCATTTTGTTTAGGTATCTTGAATCTTTCTTCATTATCTTGGAAATTCTTGTTTTGAATATTTGAGATTATTCTATTTTCATTTCGAGGACTTTGAGTTTAGCTTTTGGGTGTTTAATTTCATTTCTTTCGCTACTATCTTGAATTCTTGGGAGTAGAATTTGTATTCTCTTTATCAATCTTGACTTTTTTTGATCGTCTTTGAAGAACCTTAATTGCTCTTAATCATCTCTCTCGAGTCTTGATTTATTTTTATTTTTGTATGGATCTTATTTTCCTCAGTTTATCCTTAAAATCTTAAACCCTCAGTGTGCTTTTCTTGAATTTACATAAAAATATGGATGTCCTCTTGCATGCAGATAATCCTCATACTTTGTTAGTTTCTCCTTTGAAATCATGTTTAAATAAGGCTGATTTTTTAAAGTTTTTTACATGATCTACATGACGTTATAAAGTATTTGGAATTTAGGTTGCTTGGTTAGTCATAATCATGGAATGTTTAGAATTTGGTTTTCTTGGTTGTATCATGATTATGGAGTTCTTGGAATTTGATTTGCTTGGTTGTATCATTATCATGGAATTCTTAAAAATTTATACTTAAAATTGTGGAATAATTTGAATTGGGTTTAAATGAAAATTAGTTCAGTGGCCATGTAAAGATTGCTCATTGGTGGGCATATAAGGATTGCTTGTTTCGTTAAATTGATTCGGTGAGCATGTAAGATTGCTCTTTTCGTTAAATTGGTTTAGTAAGGATTGTTCATTAGTAGGCATTTAAGTATCATTTCGTTAAATTGGATTAGTGAGCATGTAAGGATTATTCACCTCGTTGAACTGAATAGGCGAGCATAAAAGGATCATAAAAGGTTCTTATTGTTAAAGCCATGGGAGATCTTGAAAAAGTGATTAAATTAAAATAATCGAAATTAGATTTAAATGAAAATTAGATCTGTGGGCATGTAAAGATTATAAAAAGAATCATATTATTAGAGCCATACGAGATCTTGGAAATGTAAATAATTGAATCTAAGCATAGTAAAATACATAATTGCAAATGTCACTACATTCATGGAATTATTGCATCAAGATCCATTCATGTCATCATTATATGAACTTCATTCATTACATTATTAAATTAAGATCATGTTTAATCTTAGACTTTAAAAAAAAAAAGTTATATGGTATATGAAAAAGGCGAGTTATCGATATCATAGAGGGGGGTGAATAGGACAATGCCAAATAATTGAAATAAAAGCAGAATATATAATGAATACAAAATTTCAATCACCTAAGTATTGAAACCTTGATCCTAAATAATTCATAGGAGAACCTTCACCTAAAATATTAGGCAGGACAATCTTATTTCACGAATGTCTTTAAAATCAATCTTTCAAACTAGCAAGAGAAAATAAAATAAATACAGTATTCACCATAATAATAAAATAAATAACATTTACTATAAAAAGAATAAAGCATTCACCACAAGGCACAATGAGTTATAGTGGTTTGATGCTTTAAAACAACCATACCTACTCCACTCCCAAAATTACTACCCTCGTGGCTTTCACTATAACAAGGTTTTCACAGGTTCACCTTAACAACCTTATATAGTTCCTTGTGATTTTCACAGGCTCACCACAATAAAACCCCTTTTGTGATTTTCACGGGCTATCACAAACAAATACCGACTTTGTGATTTTCACGAGCTATCATAAATCAACCCACGAAGATTTTCATAGGCTATCTCAAAACAACCTAAATGAAATAAATTAATAAAGAACTTATCTTCAAATGATATTTTGAAGAAGCAGTCGAAGCTTATATCAGAGATCTTCTTTCTTATATGTAGAGGAGGCAGTATTCGCTCAAACAGAAAGAGTATAGGGTTCTAAAGATTTTTAGAAATAAAAAAAAATCCAAATGCTGCTAATTCAGTTCTCTTATATCTCAAAAGGAGTATAGATTACTCTTTTAAAATAATATTGAAATGATCTTGAGAAAGAGAATTGAATAAGCTTAAAAGAAATTATAAATACCACACAATTCGCTTGCCGATAACCTGAGCTTCTCTCTCACTTGCAGAAGGTTTAGAGTAATTTTTTGTTATTGAAATAAATGAGAGAGGGCCTCTATTTATAGTCATAGATATTAGAAATTCGGCAAGCCTAATAATAGCTTCGGCTGACTGGATTCCATTAGATTCGTTCCAATGGCTATCAAATTGCGCGGGATAAGATTTATTTAAAATTTGACTAGCCCGAGGTGAAATTTGGCTAGCCAAATTCCCGCGAAATTCAAACGTTTGCATTACTGGAATTTGACCCGAACTTTACTCGGGCTGACCGAATTTCAAGTTAGGCTAGCGGAACCAAAAGTTAGGCTGGCTAAATTTTTAACAGATTTTGATTTTTACCCCAAACTTGAAGTTAGGTTAGTCGAGGAAGTTGGCTGGCCGAACTCTAGAGTAAAAACACTATTACAGACCCAAAAATGAATAGACTTTTAAAAGAACCTAACCTAAGGTCTTTCTAGGATTATATCACCTATGTTTGGAAAATACATGGGACAACTTATCTTGAACTTTTCTTGAAATCGGGCGACGTCTTCTTGAGATGATAAGCCGATCTTCAGACATGTAGTGTAGTTGTGATTCAATACTTGCGATCTGACTTGTAACACTTTTCTCTCATAAAATTTGACAACTAAATGTGTGTTAAACATATAGGCCCTTACAATCTCCCCTTTGTCAATTTCATGATAAAACACATAACATATACAACACATCCACTCATAATCATTCACAAGATTCAATAATATTAAAGCTGCCCTGTGTATATTTAACAAGCATCCTTGTAACCAACTGTGTTCTTCTGATGCTACATCAATCAGCATCATGTAGCTTCCCCTGAGAAATACAAAATATACTATGCCATACAAATATGTAGCATAAAATTCCATAATAATCCACTCATACTATAGAGATTCTTCCCCCCCCCCTCTTTGTCACAAGTTGACGAAGTAAGAACAAACATATTTATCAAAACAAGGTAAAATCATAAATCAGGAATATCAAGGGAAAAATATAGCATCAAGATAAGTGAAGAACACCATATAATAAGACAGTGTATAAAATATCCATACAACCAAAATATCCAAGAAAATCATCAGAATAAGGTGTCGTATAGATCCAAGCAAAATAAATAAATAAACCTATCTCACTTCGACTTTGATGAGGATGGTGCAGGCATCATAGGATCATTAATCCTCAAACTCCGATTGAATCGATGGAAGTACTTTTTCATGTACTTCTAGTAGATTTTTGAGTTTGAGTGAATGATGCATCGGATACTTGCAGAGCATCAACTTTTCTTCCAGTGCAGATAACCTCTCATCAAATTAAGAGGGGTGATAGTTAGAGTCAGTGGGGTCCTCTGAACCTTCTAGGTCATTGAAGATGTCATCCATGTTGATGTCAACCTCTTGGGGTTCTTCTTGATCTTCTCTTTGATCCAGTAGGGGAGTGAGGTTCATCATATTCAAATTCAAATTATTAAAGGGGAGTTCAGATTCCGACACTTCAGACGATGGAATTTGGACATGATAGTGAAATGCAAGAGAGGATATAAGGTGTATAAATGGAATTGAACCATACTTAGGATGCAATCGAAATTAAATAATGACATAACAAATCAAGGAAGGTAAACAAATGCCCATACCCGTGAAAATGACATGGACAACATGAAGCATAAAGGGAGTAAGATTAACCTTATTCACTGCCCTATGATACACATTTGAAGTGAAAATGCAATGTAGGACATGGTATTTGGGAAATAATTTGTTTGAGGGCAGGGCATTACCGGACTGTCATTCCGCATTGAATCCACATATTGTTCTTATAATCGACTGTTTTTCATAATTAGACATTTTTTCTGAAAGCATCGCAATTGGTATTCCATCTTCCACCATGTCAATTTCCATTAAGGAAGATATAGTGGAAGGCATAATGATGACTGTCTCCTTTAAAAAATTAATTTTGAAAGTTAATTCCTCAAGAAAGGCATCACTAATTGAGGCAAACATGCCTTGCATAACGGACAGATAAGTCGTCCCACCCCAATGTAAAATCTTTTCCCATCCAACCTCGGAAAAGATTTTTACGAGACCAAAATGAGCAATATGGTCTACATTTACTGATCTTTCTATGATAATACTTCTTGTGCAGAAATTTCGAACATTTTCCAGATCATCCTTTGGTGAGTGTAAGGTCCGTACAAAAAGAGGAGCTGATCAAGAAGATGAACTAGCTTGTACTTTACGTACAACCCTTCTAACTCTTGGTTCCATTAGATAGCATAAGAAAAATAACAAGAAAAATGCAAGTAGAAGTGTAGATCAGATTTGGAAGAAAACTCACCAAGAAAAGGGTTTTAAGATGAAGAAAAGACTACAAAAACTTGAAAATCTAAGAAATGATAACCTAAATCTTGAAGTAAAATGATAAAAAATTATTTACAAGAGAGTTGAGATGATGAGTTAGCCAAATGAAGCACCAACGGACCGAAGAAAAAGTGGAGAATGAGACATTTGGGGTTTTCCCCCATTTTTGTCAATCAATGCGCACTTTGGCTAGCCTGAGCACGTGCTTGATTGGCCGAATTTCTTGGTCAGCAACAGGCTGGACGAAAAATCCCCAAAAAATAATAATTTTAAATTTTTTTAACATTTATTATTATTTTTCATTTTCCTTTTCATGTATCTCTTATTTACAAATAAACATAAAGAATAAATATAAAGAAAATAATAATTATTTAACAATACATAATCCAATATCATCTTCAAATTTGAGAACTCAACACTGTCAAGCGACTTAGTCAGAATATCTGAAGCTACTTCTCAGTTTGTGTCACACCCCAAACTTAGAAACCGGGCTCACAAAATTCTCAATTGCTGAATCCGATGCCGACAGCCTCCATAGTACCCCATTCTCGGCTTCCGGCACCCATATACCAGGTTCCGATCCTGGGATCTTACAAGGAGGATTTCGAACATGAATTTGATTCGAAATAAGCATAAGTCATGAACAATGACGAGAGCACTATCATAAAAATACACTATGATCAAAACTTGAGTACAATGCACATAAAGGGAAATATAATGATAATAATGACAAAACTCTAAAAGCTTTGTGGCACGCTCCTGCTCCTGCTCAGCTGCGGCCTAGCATCACCTACATGCAACGGTTGTGCATAAGCTCATAGAAATCTTAGAGGGTGGTGAAAGTTTGTGCGCATGGTAGAAATGCAAGTATGCAATATCAAAGTAATGAGAAAATGCCGGTAAGTCCATGAATACCATCAGTCGTACTAAGACTATGCGATACAAGGCATGAATGCTATCGACCATACCAAGGCCATGTCGTGCAAGGCCTACAGGGCCAATGTCATATGTGAGGTTCAACTTAAGCATACCAAATCTCATTTGAATCCTTATATCAATACAGTTTATCTCTGGAATATATATATCATCAGGGTCTAGAACACTATACACCAGATCGCCGCCCAATGGACGCGCAAGTTGCAACCTTACAAGTGGAAGAGACCTCACTATTCTCCTACTAATATCGGCCTGGCCTGTTAATAGCAGACCCATTTATGAGCTAGTCAGACTCAGCCTAACATTGCCTCCTACCCTCGGGAGGATATGGCCACACCCCCTTCCAATCGACCACGATACAGTGAGAGACATGGTCTACTAGTATACGGCCCTCATGCGCTCAGGTATCCACTCGGTCTCGACGTTGGAGTCATCCTCTGGTACTATCGGGTTCATAGATTTTCACCTAGGGACATCTATGGCCCCCTGATGTTAATAATAGCATTTTCGGTGTCCAATCCTGCCATTCACAATATGCTTGTGGAGGCTATGGCCTTGATGTCGTTAGGGGGTACAAAAATCATATCACACAAATGCGAGATACATAAATCATACTATCCAGTCATGTAGCAATCCAACGCATACTACGCGCTCATGTGGGCAACTCCACCTATCAGGGAGTCCCATGATAATCCGCCCAATGGCATGTGCTATGATCAATCACTCCTCATATCAAGCATACATATGGTGTGCATAAGCATGGTCATGAAGTTATACTAAGCATGTTATATGATGATGATGTACTCTCCTCATATCAAGAATGGGCCTAGATGGCCTACTCATATCAAGAATGGGCCTAACGACCATGGGGGCCCAACGGTTTGGGTTAGTCCACTAAGGGAAGGTGAGAATGGGCCTAACAATAGGCCCTAGGGAGAGTTACAATGTGGATATTTAACCATTATTGCTCTTTACAATATGGACATCAAACCATCATTGCTCCCAAGGCATGGCCCATCATAAACATCATTACATACATCATGGTGGAATCACACATCACATCGGTCCTCATATACATCGCTTTGGGCCTCACACAAGGGCCTCACATACATCGCATTGGGCCTCACTCATGGGCCTCACATGCATCATTGGGCCTCACTCATGGGCCTCACATGCATCACATTGGGCCTCATATACATCGCATTGGGCCACATTCCATGGGCCTCAAATATATCGCAATAGCCCACGTCCCATGGGCCTCGAATACATCATAATGGGCCACATCCATGGGCCTCATATCTGGGTCTCAAATACATTACAATGGGCCTCATATCTGGGCCTTAAATACATCACAATGGGCCTCACCATCTGGGCCTCATATACATTAAAATGGGATGCATCACATGGGCTGCAACAATGGGCCTCATATACATTGAGTGGGCTGCATCACGTGGGCCTCATATACATCAAGTGGGCCACATCACATGGGCCACAATAATGGGCCTCATATACATCGAGTGGGACCCCCCGTCCTAACTAGACTACCTACACCATTCATCTATTTTTAGAGATCATTTTAGAGCATTGCCCAAAAAAATGAATCATATCGAAAGATCATCTAGACCATACCACAAATGGTAATGGAGATGATGATTGAAAGATCATCTGGACTAGACCATAAATAGTAACGGAGATGATGATTTCACTGTTAAATAATTCACAGGGCCCACCATAATGTTGATTTTCTATCCAATCTATTCATAAGGTCTTAAAGACCTAAATTAAGAGGAAAACAAATTTCATATTGATCCAAAACTTCAGTGATCCCAAACGGGTTTCAATGGTAGACGTTCAATCCTCCACTGATTTGTAGTGTGGTCCACCTGATAGATTGATCTGTCTTATTTTTTCTTCTCAACCCTTAAAACGAGCCCGCAAGCTGGATGGATGGTTTGGATTTAACACAATATCATGGAGGGTCTCATCCAGATGGACGGACGGTGTAGGATGAAATACATACATCATGTGGGACCCACAGAACCTCCTGATGTAACACAGTAGCTATGCTGCTCGTGGGTCCCCTCCGTCCGGATGGACGGTTGGGATATAACATATACCTCATGATTAGGCTCACAGGCCTCACTGACGTCAGTACAGTAGCTATATAGTTGGTGGGTTGCTAGCCCACCAGCAGATGGATGGTGTTGATAAAACACTTACATTATGATGGGGCCACGTGCTGCCAGCACGTGCATCAGGTGGATCCCCACCGTCCAAAATCCCCTGGATGGTAGAGATAAAACATAGACATCATACGGGATCCACAGAACTTGCTGACATTGGGGGGTCCCACCGTCCAGGCAATGGATGGTGTGGATGGCACACGTATGACCCACCAAAAAGTTTTGAATCAAGTAGATATCTATGTTTTCCTTCATCCAGGCGTTTGGACGTCCAGTGGACAGATGGCCTGGATGAAACTCATCATCGAGGTGGGTCCACACAGATGGACGGTGTGGAGAGAATACCTGCGTCCAGGTGGTGCCACGTGGGTGGGCCACCGGGGTCTAGATTAAGCTGATATTTATTTCCTCCCTTCATCCAGGCCTGCTGGATGGGCTAGACAACAGTCGTCCAGCAACCCCTGGCCCATCTAGCCATCGAGTATGGACGGTGTGGATGCACCACACACACATCAGATCATATCAAAAGAGAGAGGGGAGAGAGAGAAGAGAGAGAGAGAGAGAGAGAGAGATGTGTGGAGGGGAGGGACTCCGCCACTATGAGCCCTCCCTATACATGATACAAAGTATATATCAAATGGGTCCCAAATAGGATCCATACCATCAATCAGTAGGCCCCACTTGGTCCATCATAAAAATTGAAATATAATCCTATAAAACACCCATCAATGGTCTTCTTCTTTAGCTCCTTGGGCTCCTTGGACTCCTTGGCTCCTAAGCTAACTCTTTAAGGGTGGATGATGAAGTTTGAAGGGTTAGATGGTAAGATGAGGGTGTAGGAAGTAGGCCTTGATCTTTTCTCTCCTTAGAGCTTTTCTCTCATGAAAGCTTAGAAAATGGTGGAGAGAATGAGAGAGGAGAGGGTGTTGTAAGAAGGATGGGATTAGAGGGATGGGTGGTGTAAGGGAGGGATAGGTGTGTGTAAGAAAATGGATGGGTGGAGAAAGAGAGAGAGAGAGAGAGAGAGAGAGAGAGAGAGAGAGAGTTAACTTTGGGGATGGTAGAGAGATGGGTATCATGCTTTGTTGGTAAGAGAGGGATGAGTTGTGTACTTGACTTGTGATTGATTGATGTAATAAATGGTAGAAATTCTCTTGGAATTTGCAACGCGTGGTGTTTTTCTCAAAATAAACATGGGCCCACAACTCCTGGCCTGAGTATCGCATCGGTGCGCGAGACGCGGCGTTGGAACCGTGGCGACTATGCGGTCGCTAGGGTACAAGTCTCTGGTCGAGTCAACTTGGGTTAACAGGGTGCAACTCAAGGTTGCATGCAAATGCTATCTACATGTCGCGGGTCACTAGAATTCGACCATGAGGACCGCGGGATCCTAAGGAATGGTACGAACTAGGTTACGAGCCTTACAGTTTGAATGAATTCTAGCATGATAGTCTTATCTTCAACTAATTCTCATATTTAGTGATATCTTATGTTAATATGTTTTGTACAAGAATATTGAATTGGATATTTAGAGATATTTATTGCACTCAAATTATCGCAATATAAGGTAATCATATTTTGTGTAATTCCATAATCAACTAGCATTCTTTTCATCCATATAGCTGAGTACAAGCATTTCCTACAACAATATATTCAACCTCTGCGTTGGAAAAGGATACAGAATTTTTTTTCTTGCTAAGCCATGATATTAGACAGTTTCCAACATAGAAACATCCACCACTAGTAGATTTTCTATCATCCACATTACTTGCCCAGTCTGCATCAATATAACCTATGATTTGTACAGACGTATCATGTGGATACCATAAGCCTAAGTTTGCAAAACTTGCGATATATCTGATTATCCATTTAACAACGAATAAGTGAGATTCTTTAGGATCGGATTGATATCTAGCACAAATGCCAACATTAAATGGCATATCAGGTCTACTAGCAGTTAAATAAAAAAGACTACCAATCATATTTCGATATAGTTGAGGGTCAACACTTTTACCTGATTCATCTTTTGAGAGTTTAAGAATCGTACTCATAAGAGTGTTAAAATTCTTACCATTTTCAAAACCAAACCTCTTTACAAGTTCAATGCATATTTGGTCTGAGAGATGAATATGCCATATTCAAGCTATTTGACTTGTAATCTAAGGAAATATTTTAGTTCACTGACCATACTCATTTCAAATTTGGATTTCATAAGATCTGTAAACTCAGTAGAGAAATTAGCACACGTAGATTCATAAATAATATCGTCAACATAAATTTGAACAATCAGGATATCATCATTATATTTCTTGATAAACAGGATTTTATTAACACTACCCATAACAAAATTATGACTAAGTAAGAATCTAGTCATCTTCTTATACTATGCTCTAGGGGCTTATTTTAAACCATAAAGAGCCTTTTTAAGATGGTAAACATGATCGAGAAGTTCGGAATATTCAAAACCCTTTGGTTGCTCAAAGTAAACTTTCTCATTTAGATCACCATTTAGAAAGTACTTTTTACATCTATTTAATATATTTGAAAGTTTTTATGGCATGCAATGGAAATAAATAATCTAATCGATTTAAAATGTGAAAGTTTCATCGTAATCAATACCTTCAATCTAAGTATAACCTTGTACAACCAATCGTGCCTTATTCTTATAATATTTTCCACTTCATCAGTTTTATTTTTAAAAATCTACTCGGTTTCAATCACATGTTTGTTGGAAGGTCTGGGAACAAGATACCATTCATCGTTTCTAACCAATTGATTTAATTCATCTTGCATGGCCAATATCCAACTTTCATCAGTGAGTGCCTCATTTACATTACCCGGTTCAATTTGGGAAGTAAAGTAAACATGATTACATATATTTTCAAGCTATCCTCTAGTCTGAACACTAATGTGAGGGTTACCAAGTATTTGATTAGTCGGATGGTCTTTGACTAACCTTAACTAGGTATTATCAGATCTAGATGAGGATTTTAGTTGATTAACCAAGTTAATATCATCATCATCTTGATTAAGACTGAGTGTGATCAGTTGATCATCTATTACAACATTTATCGATTCTCGTATATCCCCAGTTCTTTTGTTTAGAACTCGGTATGCTCGACTATTTAAAGCATAACCTAAGAATATTTGCTCGCTTTTGGCTTCAAAATTTTCACTGTCACGTAAAATAAAGCATTTGCTTCCAAAAATTCAAAAATATTTAATAATGGACTTTTTAGTACACCGTAGTTCATAAGAAGTTTTGTTTTTAGCTATTATAATGTAAACATGATTAATTATATAACACGCAGTATTAACAACTTCAGCCCATAAATATTTAGGTAAATTCATGCTATTTAGCATTACACTTGTCATTTCTTGTAAAATTCTATTTTTTTTTCAGTTACCCCATTTTGCTTAGGTGTTTTTAGAGCAGAAAATGCATGTAGTATTTCATGACCATTGCAATATTTCTCAAAATTGCTATTTTCAAATTCAATTCCATGATCACTTCTAATTCTGATCACAAATAGTTCATTTTCAGTCTGTATGCGTTTTACAAGTTTTCTAACTTCGTCAAGAGCATCCGACTTTTCTCTTAGAATGGTTACCCAAGAATATCTAGTGTAGTCATCAACTACAACGAGAAAATATGTCTTTCCACCTCTATATAGAGAAGTTCAAGAGGTTTTACAATGGTAAAGGAGTTCACTTTCTTGTGACTACTCCTAATTTGCTTGCCTATTTGATAGGAATCATATACTTTATTTTCTATCTTTTTCAATTTGGGTAAGCCATGTAAGTGATCTCTTTTGCTCAATTTATATAAATCTCTATAATTTACATGTCCAAGATGTTGATGCCATAGTTCAGTTTCGTCTGTTTAGACCATGTAGCATGAATGATTTTTTGAGCAAGAATCATCAATTATATAGTAATTTTTAGATGTTTTGCATCCGTTTAATATTACATTTCCTTTCTCATTAATTATCTCACATCCATGATCTAAAAATTTTACACTATGTTTGTTATCACAAATCTAAGATATGCTCAGAAGATTATGTTTTAACCCTTCAACATACAAAGCATTTTCGAAGAGAGGTAAGTTGGGAAGTTGTAAATTACCTTGGCCAATAATCTTACAGTTACTTCCATCTTCGAATGTAACCGAGCCGCCATTTATTTTGTTGATGTTTGAGAGAATAACTTTATCACATGCCTTGAACATCCACTATCCAGGTACCATCTTTAATGGCTACTTGCTTTGAAAACTGTGTGGATAACAAGACACTTAACCTTTGGAACCCATTTTATTACGGTTCTAGGTTTAGAAGGATCTCTTGCTTTTTGTTGTGTTTGGGAGTTAGGATTTCTCTTGTTTCTATATAGTCCATTCTTACCAGAGTTGGATTTCAATAGCTCTTTAAGCAAGTCCACAATTTTATCAGCTAAAGGAAGATTTCTATTATTATTCCTTTGATATTGGTGGTAATTTACACTATTTTTTATATTAGAGGCTTGAAATGGTTTATATTTTTAAAGTCATTCTTTTATATTTTGACTCTTTTAGAGTTTTTGCTTTAAAGTTCAAGGAATCTTCTTTTACAAAAATAGGAAAAGAATCCTTAGATTTCAAAGAGTTATTTTTAATATATCCCGGTCTAGACTTGTCGCCACATCGCCGAGATGAGGTTAACAGTTTTTCATGTTTCTGGTCACCTTGGGTATATTTCCAAGTGTCCTTCGAATTCTAAAGGGAGGAAACTTCAAGTTTTAATTTCTCATTTTAAGATTATTTAAGTTTTTCTAATTCAGAAAATTTTAAACTCAAATCTAACTTAGTTTTTTCAAAACAATCGAAAAAATGAGATTTTTCTAAAACAACCTTTTCAAGTTTTAATTGTAGTTTAGCATAATTCTCATTTTGAATTTTTAGTTTAACCACAGTCTTACAACTTTATCTGCATAGGGCATCATATGCATCTTGAAAATCATCTTCATTTTTAGGGTCACTTCTTGGTGTTTCATAATCAGAAATTTTACAATCATCTGAAGAAGTGATTCTGGCTATAGTCATAAAGGCTTTAATTCATTTATATTTTCTTAGTCTGATTTATCAGTTTTTGAATTAGTTCTAGACTCTGATGATTCATCCCAAGTAGCTATCATGCCTTTTCTTTTAGATTTATCCTTTTTAGAACATTTAAAAGTTAAATGCCCATATTCAGAATAGTTGAAACATTGGTTGTCTTTTGTTTTAGATTTCCAAAATTTTAATTTTCCTTTTTTTTTTTTTTGTCAAATGGTTTTTGAAAATATGTTCTTTTCTTATTTTTTGAAAATTCTATAAATTTTCTTTGCTAACATTGCTATATCATCTTCATTTTCTTCAAAATTAGAATTAGAAGCATATGAAATGGTCATGGGCAGTGTGTGGGGACTTCAATGCGGTGTTGGAAGCATATGAAAGGGGAGGGAGAAGTCACCCAGACTTGGCCAACTCTAGAGAATTCACGGAAGCAATCAATGCCTCCGGTCTGCTGGATGTAGGTTACTCAGGGAGCAGGTTTACCTGGAGTAATAATCAGCAAGGAAACTCCCGGGTCTAGGCAAGACTAGACAGAGTTCTTATCAATGTAGACCGGGTAAATTTCATCTCTCGCTTTACGGTGGAGCACCTCCCTAAGGCTAATTCTGACCACGCTTCGATCCTGATTTCGTTCCCTCCCCCCTCTCCCACTCCGCCTAAACCGTTCAAGTTCCAAAGGATGTGGACCTTTCACGAGTCCTTTCTCTAGGTGGTCTAGCAAGCTTGGGAGGGCGAGCTTCACACCCAGCCCATGCTCAACCTTCAGCTGAAGCTTCGCAAGGCCAAGCAGGCTCTGAAGGTCAGAATAGGGATATTTTTGGCAATGTTCACAACCAGGTTAGGTAGGCAGAAGAAGCCCTGATGAGTATAGAAAATCGGATGCATACTTCTTTAGATGAGGGTCTCCATACCCAAATGATGGAAGCGAAAAACCATCTGGCTCAAATGAAACTTAGGGAAGAAGTTTTTTGGAAGCAAAAAGTTAGAAATTCTTAGCTACAAGAGGGTGACAGAAACACGAAATTCTTCCACGCTTCTATTTAAGAAAGAATGAGAAGAGCGAAAATCAGGGAAGTAAAAATTCAGGGGGGACAGGTAGTCCGTGATCCAGTCTCCATCAATCTGAAGCTATTAAATTCTTTGAATCCTTATTTAGATCAGAGAACCCAGCCATTGTGGCAATCCTTTCTCAGTCCATCCCCAGGATCCTTTCTTATGAGGATAATTTACGCTTGCTCGCTCCTCTGTCCTTTCTTGAGGTCCATTAAGCAGTTAGCGGTCTTCCCATTAACGGGGCTCTAAGCCCAGATGGATTTTCCGGGGCCTTTTTTGCCTTTTGCTAGAGTGTAGTAGGGAAAGACCTACATGCTACAGTGGTACATCTATTCAAAGGGGGACAATTTCCCCGAGCGTTCTCTTCCTCCCTCATTTTCTTGATTCCTAAAACTGTAGCCCCCTCTTCCTTCTCAGACGTCTACCCAATAAGCCTCTGCAATTGCGTTTATAAGGTCTTCTCTAAGATCCTAGCTTCTAGACTAAATCAAGTGCTACCATCACTGATCGTCAAAGGAAGATCAATAGAAAAAAATTTATATCTCCTTGGCGTAGGAGATATTCAGAGACTTAAACAGAAAGGTTCGCGAAGGTAACATAGTGTTAAAATTAAACCTAGAGAAGGCGTACGACAGGGTTGAGTGGAGCTTCCTCAAATAGGTCCTCAGATGCTTAGGTTTCAGTGACAAGTGGGTGTCCTTGGCAGAAAAAGGTTGGGCAAACAACTGGATTTCAATCATCATCAACAACAAAGCAGCGGGGTACTTCAAGTCTTCCAGAGTCCTTCGTCAGGGCAACCCAAAATCACCAAGCTTGTTCATTCTTACAATAGAGGTTCTCAGTAGGGGTATTAAAGTGTTAATAGATAGGGGTTTGTGTTTCCCGTTCAAGCTCAGGCAGGGCTGCCCAATTATCTCCCACCTCCTCTATGCAGATGACACCCTCATATTCCTAAACGGGAGCATTTCGTTAATCTGAGTTGTGAAAGAGTTCCTTAAATTCTTTCAAGCTGTGTCCGGCCAGCTGATAAATTGCAGTAAAACCTCCTTCTACTATTTTGATTAGCTGCCCGCTACCAGGATAAGGGTGATAGAGCATTCATTAGGGATCCCAAGGTCCACATCAGGAGCCATCTATCTGGGAGTCCCCTTGGCTAGGGGTAGGGTGAGGAAAGTTGACTTCCAAGTTCCAAAAGACAAGATAGATGCCTGAATCAATGGTTAGAAGGCCAGATGTCTCTCTCAAGCAGGTAAGGCCACACTTATTTGCCATGTCCTGGGTAGTATCCCCGTTTACACAATGGTAGCCTCCCCTATTCCATTGCAAATCTTAGCTAAGGTGGAGAATAGTTTTGAAAAGATTTTCTGGGGGTTGGAAGATGGGAAGAAAAAGCTCCACTGGATCAACTGGAATAAGATATTCAATCCCATAAATGAAGGAGGGTTGAGCATCGGAAACCTTGGAGAAGTTATGAAGGCCCTTCGCCTTAAGCTAGCTTGGGCAATCAAATATGGAGATGGGGCTAGTCAATGGGTTCATCTAATGAAATCCAAATATTCACGAGACCTGCAACCCGCAGAGAGGGGTCCTCCTGCCTTGTCCCCCCTTCCTCCCCAACGTGGAAGATCATCAGGTCTGTTTATCACCTCTTGTATGGTGCTGCTCAATGGCAAGTGGGGCAGGGAGACTGCAATCACTGGTGCGAGAACTGGATTGGGCTAGGTCCATTAGAAATAAAGGCCACCAGGCCCATCCCTGAAAACCTCCAAGGGATGAAAGTGCGGGAATTCTTAGGCCCCATTGGCCCCTCTCCCCCGACCACGATATTTTCCTACCCTCCCCAGGAGGTTTTAAATGTAATCTTCCAAGGCGGGTTTTGTACCTCAGATTGCCCCGACTCATACATCTGGCCCCTTGAGCCGTTAGGCAGCTTCTCGATCAAATCAGCTTGGCAATTGAGTAGAATGGGAGGGCAAAGGCATAGCTGGGCGAGATGGGTCTGGCACTTAAAAATGCCCCCTAAGATTTCTACCTTCATATGGAGACTGCTCCTTGGGGCAATCCCAACAGACAAATGTGTTCAAACCAGGGGAATTTATTTGGCGTCTAAGTGCACGTGTTTCAAAGAGTCCCAGAACCAACGGTCGATTGAGGAAAGGCTCTCCCACCTTTTCCTTTTTAGCAACCTGGCTACAGTAGTGTGGCAAAAATTTGCGGCCATTTTCGATATATCGATTATGATCAATCAGACAATGGAGGATAGGTTGCGTGCTTGGTGGCATGCCCAATCCTCGGGGGGAAATATTACATCCTTGCGAGGTATGGCCCCATGTATCATCCTTTGGAAAATCTGGAGGAGTATAAATGAGGCTAGATTTGACGACATCGCCATTTAGCCTTCAAGAACTATTTATCGAATTTCCTGGTAGTTAAAGGTCCTGAGTCAAGGCCTGCCAAAGCCAAGTTCAAATTCTATGGTGGGAGATCTCACCTTTAGGGCACTAGGGATGGTGGCTTCGTGTCCCTAAGGGATGAAGTCCTATCTAATGAAGTGGAGGCCGTCACATCCTGGCTGGAAGAAGTTAAATGTCGATGGTTCGACCAAAGGTAATCTAGGCCTATCAAGTGGAGGAGTATGCAGAGGGGACAAAGGAAATTTTCTGTTTACTTTCTCCCTCAATTATGGGTCAGACTCGAATAACTTGGTGGAGCTCAGGGCAGTCTGGGACGGTTTAACATTTTGTCAGAGTTTAGGCCTGTCCAAAGTGGAGGTGGAATCTGACTCGATGATTGTGATGGACATTCTGAATGGCAAGTCCCAAGCCAATTGGCGTTGGAGGTACTAGATATCCAGGGTTGTGAAGCTCACATCTACAAGCCAGTTTAGATTCTATCATGTGTTGAGAGAAGGAAACACCCCCGCTGATGGTCTAGCCCGCATGGGGAGTGATCACCAAGCCTTTTCCTTCTTCCGACAAACCTTGTACCTCTCTCAGCAAATCTGTGGCCAGATTGTGCTAGATAGAGTCGGCCTGGGTTCCATTAGGCAATCCCCACTTTGACGTGAAGTCGGTTGTCTAGTCTGTTATCTGTCTACGTAGTTTTTCTCTTATTACGATAGGCTTTATCACGGTCCTTTTTTTCGGGAGGCTACCCGAAAGTGTCCAGGGTGATGTATGGTCAATTTCATATCTAATATCAACAGTTTCCTGTTTATAAAAATAAATAAATAAATAAATAAATAAATAAAACAGTTGAAACATTGGGTGTCTTTTGTTTTAGATTTCCAAAAGTTTGAATTTTCTTTTCTTTTGTCAAATGGTTTTTGAAAATTTGTTCTTTTCTTATTTTTGAAAATTCTATAGAATTTGTTTGCCAACATAGCCATATCATTTTCATTTTCTTCAATATCAAAATTTACATTAGAATCCTTTGAATTAGATTTAGAATATTTAGAATATTTAATAGTAATGGACTTGATCTTAGGAGCCTTGAAATTCAACTTGTAAGTTTGAAAAGAACCAACTAACTCCCCAACCTTCATAATATCAGTATCCCTCTTTCATTATTAGAAAGTGATCGCAGTATTTTTGCGTAAACTTGGTTTCAGGGATTCTATCTCCAAGACTCCACATGGAATTCACTATGTCATTTAGTTTCATATAGATGTCCATAAAAGACTCATTTTCATCTATACGAATTTCCTCAAATTTGGTTGTGAGGATTTGGATGTTAGATTTTTTAACAATGTTATTTCCTTCATGTGTCATTTCATGAATATCCCATGCTTGTTTAACTATATCACACGAAATGATTCTTTTGAATTCATCTAGATAGAGCACAAGTTATTACATTTAATGCTTTTGTATTAGCACTACTTTCACTTTTCTGAACAGTTGTCCAAAAAGTAGACGTGGTTTCTTTCACTGATGTGGTTCCATCTTCAGCTACTACTTCCATCATAGGAGGGATCCATTTTGTCACAATGGCTTGCTACACACTTTCATCAATGGATTTAAGGAAAATCCTCATCTTAGCTTTCCAATATGAATAGTTTGATCCATCAGAGGGAGGTGGCCTGGTAGTGGATAAACTTTTAAAATTTGACATCTTATAGCTCTGGATTTAGCTATAGGAGGTAAATCCCAAAAAGAGTAACCTCTCTCTGATACCACTTGAAAAGGCAAGCTATCAATATCCTAAAGGGGGGTGAATAGGACAACACCAAATAATCAAAATAAAAGCGGAATATATAATGAATACAAAATCTCAATCACTCAAGTACTGAAACCTTAATTCTAAATAATTCGTAGGAGAACCTTCACCTAAAATATTAGGCATGACAACCTTATTTTACGAATGTCTTTAAAATCAATCTTTCAAACTATCAATAGAAGATAAAATAAATACCGTATTAACTATAAGAATGAAATAAATAACATTCACCACAAAAAGAATAAGGCATTCACCTCAAGGCACAATGAGTTATAGTGGTTCAGTGCTTTAAAACAACAACACCTACTCCACTCCCAAAATTACTACCCTCATAATTTTGGCTTTCACTAAAATAAGGTTTTCACAGGTTCACCTTAATAACCTTATATAGTTTCTTATGATTTTCACAGGCTCACCACAATAAAACCCCTTTTGTGATTTTCACGGGCTATCACAAAAAAAACCCACTGTGATTTTCACGGGCTATCACAAATCAACCCATTGAGATTTTCACAGGCTATCTCAAAACAACCTAAATGAAATAAAGTTGTTATGGGGAAAAAGGGCTGACCAATGGGAAAAGGTCAGGTCGGAACCTCACGTGCAGACCAAGCCATGCAATGATAGAAACTCCAGACCCAACCTCCAGCTCCAAAGTTGAAAAGGAGACGAGGTCGAGCTTGATACCCCGCCAGCAAGCCGAGGGACCACAGACCTTAATGAAAGAAATCCAACCGAATGACTAAGGAGACAGGTGGCATGCCCCAGCTCGACATGACCCAGCTCGGTGTGCCCCAGCTTGGTGGGACCCAAGTCGGCAGGCCCCAGGTCAGCACATCCCAGGTCAATATACTTCTGATCAACACAGACTACCTGCTATCGAGATCCAACCTCACCCGCCCGAGATCCTGGCCGAAAATCTAGGAAGCCTATTGCGATACGGATTCACCCGAGATCTCAGCCGAGAATCTAGGGCGGTCATTATGATTCCCAATATGATTGAAATCCTACTACGAAATATCCTACTAAATGAGGAAACCCCTCCTATGCCTCCGCCTCTCCTAAACTACAAATAGGTGCACCTCTAATGGTGAAAGGTATGCACAATCTCTAGCCTAAAACTCCTAATTCGACTAGACCCAGATCCCCTACCTAACTTAGGCATCGGAGGTTCCCCTTTACTAGCCAGGGTCTCCTTTGTTCGTCCCTTGTGCAGGTACATGAAGGTCCACGGAAAGCTAACTAGATTTCTGCATTAACAAAAGTAATAAAGAACTTATCTTCAAATGACGATTTGAAGAAACAGTCGAAGCTTGTAGCAGAGACCTTCTTTCTTGTTGTAGAGGAGATAATATTCGCTCAAATAGAAAGAGTATAGGGTTCTAAAGATTTTTAGAAATGAAAAACCCAAATGCTAGTAATTCAATTCTCTTAGATCTCAAGAGGAGTATAAATGTTCACAACCCCAAGTGTAGGGTCACGATGTAGTAATAATCTTGGTGTGATAGAGGTCAAATCCACAGGGACTAATCTTGTACGTTTCTAAAAGTAGCTAGAATTAGAACTAGAAGAAGAAGATCTAAATCTAGAATATAAGGAAGTAATTGTGAATGGTGTTGATTGAAACTTGTGAATTTAAAGGTGGGAACTAGGGTGCCAAGGATCCACTTGTAACTATCGAGATGCTTCCTTACTTGATTCGAGAGACACAACTGGAATCAAAGTCCTATCTTATCCAATTAGAAGAAGAGATGATCAAATCTCTAAACTTTCATTGAATCGGTCTCAACAGATGAGAGTTGTGAAGATTTGGAAGAGATTCCGTCACCTAACCATGCCTAGGAGGCTATGCCAAATAACAAGATTTTCCAATCCCACAATCTCAAATAAGAAAATAATATATTCAAAGCTATCGCATCGTCTATCGTAATTTGAGTCACAACAAACCATAGAAAACTGAAAATATTCTTTAAAATCAACTAGAAATCAATGAAATTCAATATAAATATGAATCAAAGCAAAATAAACATCTCAATCATGTTACAAGCTTCACCTCTTAGCCCTAGCTAAGAGGTTTAGTTAACCATAGACATGATTAAACAAAAATCTCTTAAGGAAAGCATAAAAACAAACTAAGGAATAAGAAGAAAACTCTTGGCGGCGGCTCTCCACCTTTTTTTCCCACTCCTTAAACCCTAGAAGATGCTTTGGAGCATCTTAAGAACTCCTATTTATAGTTGGGGAACTCCAACTTTCGCACTAAGTTGGAAAAGTCCGAAAACTGCCTTAAATTTACGCAGTCTGCACAAAATCTGCGTAATCTCCGACTACTTAAACCAGAGCTCAAGCTAGTCGAAGGACAAGTTTAACTAATCGAGCGTAATCTTCAACTAGTCAAATTTCTCACAAATTTAAAAGATAATGTTGTTGGAGTTCGAACCGAATTTTCTCAGGCTAGTCGAATTTCACTTGAATTTTTAGGATTCCTTTTCTTTACTTCAAGTCTTCAATTCTTTTCATTCCTCACTTGGTTTTCTTAGATCTTTGGCATGTGAATTCTTTAATCTTGGTCCCATAAGATCCATCCCTTATCTTGGTGATTCTTGAGCATCAAATCTATATTTTTAACATTCTTTTCAATCCAAACACTTAGATTCACCTTGCAACACAAACATGTATAAAATATACCATTAAGCATTATCATGTTCATAAAACCAAGATATACATAGGGGAGACTATGCAATATTTAATACTCAACACACTCCCTAACCAGCATTTTGCTAGTCTTGAGCAAAACATGTGTGAAGTGAATCTCAATTCTCAATGTTTAAAGCTTTTTCAGAAAATAATCTTTAGTACAATTGAGTATGAATGAGTAAAATTATGATGAGAAAGTGGGACTTTGAAAACCTAGAGTTGAATCATGTAAACAGTCGATCAAATCAGTTCTTTATCAATTTCTTCTGAGCATAATTTCCTATAGCATGTTTTTCAATGTGCTCAATAAAAATCAAATTACTTCCCATGAGAATATTATCAGTTCATAATGTTAGCCATGTTCATCATATTAAGAGTAGTTAAAAACTCAAGTGTTGATTCTAAACTTATCCCCTTCTCCTTCTTTTTCCATTTTTTGATTTTGTATTAACGGTCCTTTTTTTTATTCATTCTTTTCAGAATTTTTCATTCTTTTTCAAACTTTTTCCAGTCTTTCCTCATACATGACTTTTTTTTTGTCAATCTCACTATTTTTTAACTAATTCTTTTCATCTTTTAAGGTGTATAAAATTCTTCATACTAAATTCTCAACATCTATCAATGATTTACATACTAACCATTAGAAATTTTAGCATAATCACAGAAAGTAGATTAAATGTGTCTTGTGATTTAGATCAGTCATGATATTCAAAACTTCCTCTTAATCAATTGAGTGCAAGAACTTAGGTGATAGTATACTTGGTTGATCAAACTCCAACAATTCAAAGTTTAATCTTAATCTTATCATACTCAAAACATTCTTAAGTGCACAAACTATCTAAAAAATTAAAAATTACCACAATTTGTGCTCAAAGACTAAGAAAATACTGATTAGTTTACCTAATCCACACCACGCAAACTAAAATATACATTGTCCTCAATATAAAAGATATAAGCATGTAATATAAATGAGACAATGAAAATAATGGATAAGTAATGGAAAGGTAATACCTGAAGAAAGCGAATTGCAGCTCTTCCAAAGTTCTCAATGTGAAGATGGGTTAGCACAATGACTAAACATTGAAAACAAACTGTCCTAATCCTAAATCGTATGAAAGCAATAAACCTAACTATACATCCATCAGACTAGGAGGTTAATCTTGATATACAGGATTAGTCAATGGTATGGTCATGTCCTCTGAGTTAAATTTCTCAACAAATGTCTTGAGGCGATGTCCATTTACTTTGAAAACATTGCCATATATTGGATTCTTTATCTCGATGGCCCCATGTGGATAGACATTAGTAATAGTGAAATGGCCAATCCAACGAGATCTGAGTTTACCCGAAAAAAGGTGTAATTGAGAATTGTACAGGAGGACTTTTTGACCAGTTAAGAATGATTTTCGAAGGATGTTTCCGTCATGGAACACCTTCATTTTGTTCTTGTAAATTCTCGAGTTCTCATAAGCGTCATTCTGGATTTTCTCGAGTTCATTTAATTGAAGTTTGCGCAGCGAGCTAGTGTTGTCCAAGTTAAAGTTTAGATTTTTGATAGCCCAATAGGCTCTATGTTCCAACTCTACAGGCAAGTGGCAAGCCTTCCCATATACGAGTATAAATGGAGGCATTCCAATGAGGGTCTTAAACACCGTATGCTATGCCCATAAAGCATCAGTCAAATAGATTGACCAATCCTTACAGTCAGGCTTAACCGTCTTTTCCAGTGTTTGTTTAATTTCCCTGTTAGAAATCTCAACTTGCCCGCTTGTCTGCGGGTGGTATGGAGTTCTCACTTTATGAGAGATGCCGTATTTCTTCATTAATTCTCGAATGGCCTATTACAGAAGTGTGAACACTACAAGAAAGTAGGCCTTTAGCCTCAATTTTTTAGCCTCAATTGAAAAAATGGAGGCTAAATGTATTTTTTAACCTCGGTTGCTATGGAACTGAGGCTAAAAGTTCATTTTTCACCTCAGTTGCTAAATAACTGAGGCTAAAAGTCTACTTTTTAGCCTCAGTCGCATAAGAACCGAGGCGAAAGGTCTACTTTTAGCCTCAGTTCCATAGAAACCGAGGCGAAAAGTCTACTTTTTAGCCTCAGTTGCTAGGAACCAAGGCGAAAGGTATACTTTTTAGCCTCACTTGCATAGGAACTGAGGCGAAAGGTCTACTTTTTAACCTCAGTTGCACAGGAACCGAGGTGAAAGGTCTACTTTTTAGCCTCAATTGCTAAATAACTGAGGCGAAAGGTATACTTTTTAGCCTCACTTGCATAGGAACCGAGGCGAAAGGTCTACTTTTTAGCCTCAGTTACATAGGAACCGAGGCGAAAGGTCTACTTTTTAGCCTCAGTTACATAGGAACCGAGGCGAAAGGTCTACTTTTTAGCCTCAATTGCTAGGAACCTAGGCGAAAGGTCTACTTTTTAGCCTCAGTTGCATAGGAACCGAGGCGAAAGGTCTACTTTTTAGCCTCACTTGCATAGGAACCGAGGTGAAAGGCTTACTTTTTAGCCTCAGTTGCATGGGAACCGAGGCGAAAAGTATACTTTTTAGCCTCACTTGCATAGGAACCGAGGCGAAAGGTCTACCTTTTAGCCTCAGTTGTTGGGAACCGAGGCGAAAGGTATACTTTTTAGTCTCACTTGCATAGGAACCGAGGCGAAAGGCCTACCTTTAGCCTCAGTTGCATAGGAACCGAGGCGAAAGGCCTACTTTTTAGCCCCAGTCACAGAGGAATCGAGACGAAAGGTCTACTTTTCTCAGTTGCTAGGACCGAGGCGAAAGGTCTACTCTTTAACCTCACTTGCATAGGAACCGAGGCGAAAGGTCTACTTTTTAGCCTTAGTTACTAGGAACCGAGGTGAAAGGTCTACTTTTTAACCTCACTTGCATAGGAACCGAGGTGAAAGGTCTACTTTTTAGCCTCAGTTGCTAAGAACCGAGGCGAAAAGTCTACTTTTTAGCCTCAATTGCATAGGAACCGAGGCGAAATGTCTACGTTTTACCCACAGTTGCATATGAACCGAGGCGAAAGGTCTAATTTTTTATGAATGGGCCATTTTCCATCTGGACATTACTCTGTTTGATTCACAGGTGGGTGAAAAGTACACTCCAGATTCATCTTTAAGAAATCACAACCGTTATTACCTGTTAGAGCAGAAGGTGGCCCACATGTATGTATTAACAGTCATTGATACACAGATCAGGCCAGTTAGAGCAGAAGGTGGCCCACATGTACGTATTAGCAGTCATTGATACACACACACAGAGATTCTCTTTTTCCAAAGCATGTGGCCCACGTAATCATGGCACACCTGTGAGAGATACAACTTTCCATCAGTACTTTCATCTGTACTTTCATCCGTACCATCTGAACAACTTACGGGACGTGGATTTTCATGGTCGGTTAAGAAAATCACCAAACTACTAAATAAAACTCAATAATATCGATCCGACCGGTCCTGATCCGTGGTCAGTGATCACCACCGTGTCATTGTGGTGATAATCACCTAGTACAAAAATCAGCCCTATCCAATCATCAAATGAGCCATACCATAGAAAGCAACGTGTAGCCATTGATAAAAATAAAAAAAATAAATGTGGTCTATTTGATCACTGGATGGGGATGATTTTTACATGAAGTGTTCTTCACGGTGGTTCTAATCTATCTAATGGGTTGGATGTTCCATGCAATCAGAAAGTTAGAATTTTTACACTCAGTGGACCATGACCTGTGGTCAAACCGGTTGCACTTTAGCCCTTCTCCACTTCTCCTAAAGAACAGTGTGCAGGTGTTAGAACTATTCAACTAATCATCTGACTTGAGACTGTGACTTAGTCTACGCCATTGTATAATTTCTTGATTGGCAGCGTATCATGCATTGTATTCTATTAGAGTATCAAATAAATAAATCCCCTTAATTTAAGGATTAGTTATGAGGCTGAAAGATATGTAGTCTAGAGCTAATCCACAGGCCAGAGCGTGGACCATACACGTGGCAAATTGACATGACATCATGACAATCCATCATGCGGGATCTGCTGTTGACTGACCACTAGTCAAAACTTGTTTCCGATTAGATATCCTAACCATTTATTAAATGGACCTTTCAATTCCATTTGTGTTACAACTATTAAAGGGCTAGGATTATCTAGATAGTGTGATCTATGGAATACGGTTCTGTACTAGTTGATTTGTCTATTGAACGGTTTCGATCTAGTTCATATATGGCACGTGTACAACAATGACACGGAGGAATGTTGCCTTCCATGAGACGAGCTATAAAAGAAAATTCTCTCAGCTTTTTCTCAAAATCCCTCAGCTCCCTCAGCTCTCTCTCAAAATCCCTTAGCTCTCTCTCAAAATCCCTCAACTCTCTCTCAAAATCCCTCAGCTCCGAAAGGAAATTCTGTCCTCCACACCAGTAATCTCTTTGCCGATTTCAGGTACTCATTCTCTCTCTCTATTTTTTTTCCCTACTGATTTCTCAACTGAAATTCTCTCGAAAATAAAAAATCGGGGCAGAAATCTCTCATTTTCGTGCGTTTTCCCCATTTGGCCGTTCAAAATCCAATTTCCACGTTTTTTGGTTCGATTTGAGGAGTTTTTTTTTGCTGATTTCACTGAAATCTTACTCAGGAAGTGGAAAATCCTGTCGTTTCTAGCTCATTTGCTGGATTTGAGCAGTTTATGCATTGCAATATCAGCGATTAGGGTTTGGTGTTCGATCTGAGAGCAAAACCCTGTTCTCTGGTGCGAAATCTGCTCCTCCATTACCGATTTCCGTGCATGCTAGAAAAACAAGGGGCATATACACCGATGCGACTCCTCACCAAGTGAACCCTAGCTCTTCTCTCTGTCTTCTCCAATATTTTTCTCGTCTTCATCAAATCTACCATCTCTCTCTCTCTCTCTCTCTCTCTCTCTCTCTCTTCTCTCTCTCTCTCTCTCCGATCATCGATCCTCAAAAGACGGTGAGCTTTTTTCCAATTTTTTTCTACTTATGGTTTTTTTTTTTTCTCAATTTTTAATGCTTAATCTATTTTAATATGAATCTAGCTTATGTCTCTCGATTCTGAGAGATTTCGTTGGATTTTGATCTGATTCTTGCTGATAGATCTATTTTCCTTTTGGATCTCATTGTTTAGAACTTTTCTTTTTTATTTTTGTTTTAAGCTGATGATGCATATTGCCCTTCTTTTCGATTTTTTTTCTCAGTTTGATTATTCATTTGAAGAAGTTACTCAGATTTACAGTTGGCATTTTTTGAGGACAGAGGAAGGGTTTTAACTTTCAATTAGGTAAGCTTCCCCCTCTCATTTCTCCAAAATTTTCCACTTAGGGTTTGGTTTTTGTAATTTTTTCTTGATTTCTGGTGCTTGATTTGTTTTGATCTTGATCCAACTTATGTCTCTTTATTCTTAGAGATTTCATTGGATTTTGTTTCGATCCTTGCTGATTTAAGTTGTAATTTAGGTTTTTGTATTTAGATTTTAGAGATTTATCTAAAAGTATATCTAAAAAAAAGTTATGTCTAGCGGCACATTTTCTATGCCAGATAAGTCTAATATGGTAGAACGTAGTGCATTTTTATATGTGCATATTTCTGATGGATATTTATTCTAGGAATGAGATTTTAGACACATGCACAAAAAAAAAAAAAAAAAAAAAAAATCCCTCATCTTTGGTTCTTTCATGAAATTTACTGTAAAATGCTATCTCTACTATGGTCTATGTTCACATTGTCTCATAGCAGAAATTGGATGTTTATTAAATAGAAGATTGCAATGTTTCAAATATTTATGTATATTTGTTATCTCTTTATTGTTTTATTGTAACCAATTACATTTATTTAATATGAAGGATGTGTGCAATCCCAAAGATGAATGGTTTTTAAAATACACCATAATCATTAGATCCCAATCTAGATTTTGTGGTCCTTTTTTCGATATCCACACCAAAAAATATTGCTGTAATTAGTGTTGAATCATTTAGAAGCTTCTTAGAGAATTTTTTTTTTGTTATTGGATCAATGTCATTTGGAATAATCTTGATTATTGATGTAAATTAGTTAAACTCCTCATTTGAGACCGACTCTTGAACCGTAATCTTCTCTTTTACGATGTAATACAGGTTTTATCATCCATTCTCTTGTGTTCTCTTGCAATTTCATTAAGTCCTCAGTTTTTGATAGTTTCTGTTGCAAGCATGAAAAACACAAATTTAAATAGCTTTGGAGCATTACATCAGTACCACATTGACTAAAACTTGATTTAGTTTTGGAGTTAATCTAACCTAGTTGAGTTAGATTTTTTAATCTATAAATAATGTAATAGATGTATTATATGCTATCATCTTGTATGTTTTTGCTATCAATATATGAAGAAGATCCTTTATGAGATTCCATACATGCATGTCTGTCTGCATTATATGCCAATGTAGCATGATTTGTGTACAAATACATGTATGTGTCATGTTTCTTTTTAATGAATTATTATTTGGTACTCTGACATAGAGTGATGGTTGATAGTCATGCTTTTAAAATTATTATTTGTCTCAAGTCTATTAATGTTGGACCATAAGTCATGGCCCACCTAGTGAATAACTTCCTAACCTATTAAATGCATTTTATGTGAGATCTAGCCATTCTAGCAGATATCAGTCAGACATAAAGATTGTCTCGTTCAAAAATCAACTCAAAGAGGGCAGGATCATAAAAAACAATGTCTAATTATTAATAAATATGGCTTACATGATAAGTGGATGCAGATAGATTTCTACACAATATAATCCTGGTGGCACCAGTTGATGGATTGAAGTCACATGCACGTGAAAAGTTTGAAGTTATCCTTTGGGTGGACCATTGTAAAGAAGATCAAAAAGTAATTAATGGCTGAGATCTCTTGAAGATCGTTTGTGGAGGACAAATGACTCTCACCGAAAAGAGAAGAAAAAAATTGCAACCTATCATGTGCATGCGACATTCAACCCCTACTAATTGGTCTCTCATCCTCACCATTATTAGGTGGGCCATAATATATAAAATAATGTATAACTATTGATAAATAACAAAATATCATCTTGTACTGAAATCAACCTTATAAATAATAAAATATCTTGTATTGAAATCACCTTATGCATTTATCATGGTGGGCCACAGGTGGTTCATAAATAATAAAATATCTTGTACTGAAATCAGCCTCATGCACTTATTAAAATAATGTATAGCAGTTGATAAATAATGAAATACAAGTGTGGTCCATGTGAGAGAGTGGATTGATATTATTTTTGCATTAGGTGTGTGGGTCCACCTAACTGATGGATTGCATGACAGGTTGGAAATTATCTGCTGTGGTTGGACTAACAAATTGAAACGTAGTCTGGATTGGCATACACATGGGCCACAGTGCCATGGTAGAAACGTAGTCTCACTTCTAATAAACAGTGGACAACAAACACCATATCCCTACGCATCCACGGAATCAAAATCTAACAAACAGTTTAAAGATTCTGGTCCAGAAATTTCTAAAAAAATTAGAGGTATGAAGATTGTCCACGTGTATGGACCACATTAAAGTAAGAGGATGGATAGCACAATCTGATTGGCCCAATATCTACACTCCAGTTTCCATAGATATCACTACAATGTCTCTATCCTCCCTCTCTCTCTTAACACAACACAATAAAAATCATTTCAAGTCCTCTATGGAGAAGAGGAGTCCAAGGCATCACTCAAACACCACTCTAGCCAAACTACATTAATCACCTTCTCATCTTAATCTAATCTTAGTATTAGAGAGAGAATTACAGAAGGTTGTAGCAATGGCAATGAATTTTACTATTTTACAGTATGTCACATTTTAAGGAGTTTGAGTGTAAAACTCCGTCTTAGATTTGATCTCGTTATTTAATTGATTATAATTTCATTTTTTCTTTTATCATCAGTTACTTTATTTCAAATTTATTAGAAATTATTTCTACTGTTTATCCCTCATGGATTCGACAAAACTCCCTAAAGAAGGAATTTGACGTTGGTTATTATTTATTTCAGGGTATGTCCTTCTACTCCAAGGAGGCTCTTGTGATGGTAAATGAACGGGTTAGATGGAAAATGAACATCTTCTCATCTTAATCACCTTCTCATCTTCTCAATAAATATTAAATTGGTTACAATAAAATAATAAAGAGATAACAAATATACATAAATATTTCAAACATTGCAAGCTTGTATGTTACTAGTATATATTAGATATACGAGGTTAATTATTTAAATTTCTTTAAAACAACAGCCCATTTGGTAGAAGAGGTAACACTTCCAGCCGTGCTCCCTTAGTAGTAGCCAAGGGATGTGTTGGTGACTCTAGAGAAGTCCTGAAGCCTTGGCGACCAATTTATACTAGAATATAAGATAGTAGCAGGACCAATGTTGAGTAGAGTAATAACTACAGTGGATTGACATGAATTTTGGGCAGAGTATTGCATTATTCAAAGTTGGATACAAGTGATGGATAAGAGCTGGATGCAAAAGTCAAGGTAATGTGTTGAGCAATACTTTCTCCTTCGAATTTGGATTCCTTGTAAAGTTGCATTGTTTTAAGAGTTCCTTTTGTTTCCTTGGACAATATAGGGTGAGCTTGGAATATGTTAAGGGCATGAAGGAATTCATTGAGTTTGCATTCAACAATCTTTGCTAGCGAGGGGAAGATCTTATGTCCATGTGTAAGTGCGCCAACCTCTTTTGGCGTGCTCAAAAGAAGTGGTAGATCATCTTGTGTGTGAGGGAATTATGCCGAATTACACCCGTTGGGTGTTCCATGGGAGGCGTCTTCTTCATCGACTTACGGCCACGTAACTAGTACACATGATGATATGCCTCACATGATGACATGCATGGATTGTTGCATGATGTGTTTGGAATATCGTGTGGATGACATGCGATCGAGTTGCCATCACAGGAGCCAATACAAGAGGAACCGAATCCTGAAGCTGAAAGATTTTTCAGGTTGTTGCAAGACGCCGAACAAGCCTTGTACCCGGGATGTAAGAAGTTCACGAAACTCTCTTTTGTTGTTCGAATGTATCAACTTAAGTGCTTAAATGGATGGAGCAACAAGTCATTCACTATGTTGCTTGAATTGTTGAAAGAAGCACTCCCTGAGGGTGAGACGTTGTCGAGTTCCTTTTATGAGACCAAGAAGATTATTAAAGAACTGGGCCTCAGTTATAACAAGATCGATGCATGCCCCAATGATTGCCAGTTGTATTGGAAGACTAATGTGAACGATGAGTCATGTGGTGTGTGTGGTATATCTAGATGGAAAACGACGGAACATAATTCTAATGACGATGAGGCAACAACTATTCCCTCCAAAGTTAAGAAGATTCCAGCAAAGACATTGTGGCATTTTTCATTGATACCAAGGTTACAAAGATTATTTATGGAAGCACAAACAGCTAAAAACATGAGATGGCATGACAAGGGATGAACTAATGATGAGTGCATGAGACATCCTGCTGATTCTCCTGTATGGAAATCTTTTGACGAGCAACACCCGAATTTTTCATGTGATAGTCGTAATGTCAGGCTTGGGTTAGCAACTGATGGATTCAATCCCTTCGGGACGATGAGTATTGCTCATAGCACATGGCCTGTTGTTTTGATGCCGTACAATTTACCACCATGGATGTGCATGAAGCAGCCTTACATCATGATGTCTCTACTTATACCAGGCCCTCATGGTGTTGGCAATAATATCGACGTGTATCTACAACCATTGATAGAAGAATTGCTTAAATTGTGGGAGGTCGGTGTCGACACTTACGATGCATTATCGAAGTTGAATTTTCGAATGCGTGCTGCTTTGTTATGGACTATTAGTGACTTCCCTGGATATGCAATGTTGTCGATGGAGCACAAAGGTAAGCTCGCTTGTCTAACTGCAATAAGGACACAGAGTCCCAGTGGTTGACACATAGCCATAAGTTTTGTTACATGGGTCATCGTCGATTCTTGGATAGAGATCATAGGTATAGACATGATAAAAGGAACTTTAATGGAAAGCTGGAGTTGAGAGAGGTGTCAAAACAACTGTCTGGAAATGAAGTGTTAGCTCAAGTGAGCAAAATTAACATAATATTTGGAAAGAAGTCTGATACCAAAGTTGAAAAGAAGAGAAATCGAGACAATAATAAGGAAAAGGGAAAGGCATCTTGTTGGAAGAAGAGAAGTATCTTCTTCGATTTACCATACTGGGCAGGTAATATGTTGCGTCACAGCCTTGATGTGATGCACATCGAGAAGAATGTATGCGACAATGTTCTTGGGACGTTGTTGAACATTGACGGGAAGACAAAGGACAATGTGAAGTCTCGTCTGGACCTCCAAGAAATGAAGATAAGACGGACACTTCACCCAAAGTAGAGACCATCAAGCAAAATATATTTGCCTCCTGCGTGCTTTACAATGGCGAATAAGGAGAAGGATGATTTCTGTAGAGTCATAAAGAACATGAAGGTACCAGATGGCTATGCGAGTAATATCTCACGATGTACCAATCTCAAAATGAAGAAGATTTTAGGACTCAAGAGCCATGACACTCATGTTTTGATGCAACAAATACTTCCGATCGCCGTGTGAAGGACATTACCTCCAAACGTGAGCTCAATCCTAATTAAATTAAGCGGATTCTTTAGAGATTTGTGTTCCAAGGTTGGCCGGATGCAGGATTTCAAGTTTCTTGAATCTCAGATTGCTTTAACGCTTTGCCATTTAGAGAGGATCTTTCTGCCGTCATTCTTTGATATCATGGTGCATTTGCCTATACATTTAGCCAACGAGGCAATGTTAGGCGGGACGCATAGATCTGCATGGATGTACCCAATTGAAAGGTGTGTTTTAAGGTCTCAATATGAACTTTCATTTATCTTGTTGTAATGGATAAAATCATGTATACTTATATGTCTATTATGTGACTATAGGTACCTACAGAGACTAAAGTCCTACGTTCAAAACAAGAGTCGGCCGGAGGGTTCGATTGCGCAGAGGGGTACCTAGTGAAGAATGCCTAACATTCTCGCTTCTCGATTTTATATGGTGTTGAGACAAGATTCAACAGACCGGATTCGAAATGAGGACTTTAGGGATGCGGCAAGTGGGTCGTCCATTGGGAAAGATTGACGTGTTTATATCGAATATGTTGATAAGACACGAGCACATAAATATGTGTTGTTCAACACCAATGCGGTCGCACCATTCATTGAGTAAGAGTAGTTTTATTTGTAACGATAATTCATAAGAATCTCACTTGTTTACAACTTATTCATCGAATTGAATAAAATGCATTGAACACAAGAAAGTGATTAAGAAGGAGATGCCCCGAAGAGCACCGAGGCTCCTAGAACGCATCCATAATGAAAAGTTTCCAGATTGGCTTGGGAAGCATGTGGACCATGTTGGGAATGATCAAGTTCCGAAAGAAGTTAGAAGCCTGGCCCGGGGCCCTAACACTGTTGCAAGAAGATTTAAAGGATACATCATTAATGGTTTCAGGTTTCGTACGAGACCGCGAGAAGGACTTGAAAGCACAGAATAGTGGAGTTGTAGTGATGGCAAAGACATCAAGCTTTGCAAGTACAAGTGATAGAAACCCTGTAACAGACATTATCGAGTTGGATTATTGTGGGTCCAAGAAAGTTGTATTATTTAGGTGTGATTGGGTGGATGTAAGAACTCAGGGCAGGGGAATCAATAAGGATGAATTTGGGTTCATGCTCGTGAATTTCAAACAATTATGGCATACTGGTCGGAACCTGTATGATGAACCATATGTCTTAGCAAGCCAAGTACAACAGGTATTCTATGTCCCCGATCCCATAGATCGTGATTGGCATGTTGTTATCAGGTCAAAACTAAGGGATTTGTTCGAAATGGGCATGAATGATTCGTTTGTTAATAATGATACATACCTTCAGAGCTTGCCTTGCATTAATCATGCATTGGAAGCGACTATGCTTGCCAATGATGATAATGTGAGTTGGGATAGGGCGGATGTGGAGGGAAACGAAGTTGACACTCCACAAAACTTATCTAATTTGATTAAAGAGGACCACAATTGGTCTGAATCTGATGATTAGGTATTGATGCCTAACACAAATGTGATGCATGCTTTTTTTTTTTTTATGCTCACAATTATTTGGTTAACTCCAATCTCATTACATATATTATTTTCATATTGTGAAGGAAATGAAGATGTCAACCTCCGACCATCATCATTCGAGCTTTATGGACCCGGTCCCGACCACCAGCCAGGTCGGACAGAGTTCAGATAGTTCAGCACCGACTTCGGGTATATAAATATATAATTTAAGTGAAGTGAAGTTAAGCTTGTAACTTTTATAGTTTTGTTCTGTTCTTGATTTAATTAAATGTAGATATTATATTTCAAATATTTAGAATGCTCATATCTATTCTTTTGTTTCATAAAGAGGGTGGTATTCATAATAGACGATTTCGAGGCCCTACGAGTCATCAGCGAGGTGGCGAACTTGCCACCCAATAAGCACCGTTGAATATCAATTGGAATAAATATGGGCGTACCCATTGGACACAAGTACACCCGAATTTACAAGGTGGTCAAGCATTTTATCTAGAATGGGCGCATAGCACCTCTTGATCACGATAGTTGGCATCATGTGCCACTATCTAACAAGCATGATATTTGGAATGAAGTGAAGGTAATATGAAATCAAAAATTCAATTACTCTTTTTGTATTTTGTATACTAAGTATAATCGATAATTGATGTATTGCAGATCAAGTGGAATATCGACAAGGAGCGTCGAAATTGGGTAATGAGGTCCATCGGAGCTTCATGGAAAGAGTGGAAGAAGAGGTTAAAAAAAGAACACTACAACCGATATTTGACTAATGAGGAACGACTAACTCACTGTCCTGATCGAGTGGAGCCGACACACTGGAAGTGGCTCGTCACCTATTGGTCAAGTGATGAAGGACATGTAAAAATTAAACATAAAGAAAAATTATATCCATGTTGGTGTATATTGTTATTTATATTAAAATTTAGTTATTTTACTATGTCACATTATAGGCCCGCACTCAAAGGAATAAAATCAACTGCAGCAAGCATCGTATGGCCCACACTGCCGGCTCAAGGAGCTTTGCTCAAGTGCGTGAAGAAGAGGTAAATTCTTCTTTGATTTTTAAAATTGAAATGCCATCATTCTGCTTTAATATGATTGTTACCAACTTATTTGTTTTTACATTGAAAAAGCGGGCAAAGAATCTTGGTGGAGAGTCTCCTGATCGGGCAACGTTATTCATAACGACCCATCGGAAGAAAGATGAGAGTGTTGTAAATGAGGAGTCGGCTCATGTTATTGTATGTAGAAATTTATCAATCATTGATATCTCGATTAATATTTTTTCATTAAGTCATGATATTGAACAACTTATTTAATGTTTTTCTACACTGCAGGAAATGATCGAGGAGTTACGGGCAACTCAAACTGCTGAGTCCTCTTAGAGTAGCACTGCCCGAGACGATCTTTTATCCCAGATATTGGGACCAGAGCATCCAGGTCGGGTCCGCATGATGGGGTTAGGTCCCATAGCTTCCACGTTATGGGGCACGAGAAATACCATTGCGGGAACTCGGAGGGAGACTGATGAGTTGCGACGACACATGAATGAGCGGGTAGAGCAACCGGTGGAGGAGCGGATGAAAGAACAGATGGCTAAGCATCTAGAGCAGATGAAGCAATGGATGACAGAGCGAATAACGGAGCAGATGGAGCAACGGATGACAGAGCGAATAACGGAGCAGATGATGGCACGAATGAGAGATACTATGAACTCATTGGCTGCAACGGACCAAACTTCGGGCAATGTACTAAATGTAGAGGCTGACTCAGTATCCACTCCTAGGGATAGACCCGAGGGGGACCTCGAGTCGAAGGTTCAAAGAATCAATAGGTAGTTTTTTGCTGAGATTCATTTATGTGTGATATTTTACATGTATATTTATGTTTTATTACATTTCATGAGTTTTTTGTAGTTCACCATCATGGGTTTTGTGATCCCTTTGTTTTTTATAGTTCACCATCACTAAATAGTTGATCCTTTCTGTTTTAGGTCAAATCGTATTTATGTGTATTTATGTGTTTGACATGCGAAAGAATCCAAGAGCTGTCTTGAAATGAGGGTTGCGGATTGGAAAATGGTGGGCCATGCTTTTTTGTTTCATGCTTTGTTTGCTAATGAACTCCATTAGCTAGTGGCTTGTAACTGGTTATTATGTTGACTTCTGATATCAGCAAACTTTCAAGAACTAATGTGTTACTTCTTAGTGATCACCTCCTGCCTTTCTTTACTCTGCAGCGTGGTGAAGGCACCCTTCCTCAGGAAGTTCTTCAAGCCATTGCTCCTCCACCTCTCAGTTCTCAGCCGCAACAGGTCTTTTCTTCCCCCGAGAACAAGCAGTTAGCGGAGACAGACTACCAAAGAAGAATGTTTAAGAACAGGTGAGGAATTTAGAGGTCAATAGTAAGGCTTCACAGCTTGTGCCTCTAAGCAAAGGGCATAGTCCGCCTACAGAGGAAGGTGATGGGCAGATGCCAAGTATATGTACACACAGCAAGAAACGCAATACTACTCCTGGATGTAGGTTTGTGGGCAGATGCCAAGTATTCATCGTCACCTAAGTCGCGAATGCGCCCAATGGAAGAGTGGGAGCTACTCTATCGTGTACTCAGCCAGACCATCTTAGAGTATCCGTCTGCAGAGGTCTTTGGAGCCGGCGGGGAACGCGAGAAAGGATCCGAAGGTGAAACATATCACTCGAGGCATCTGCGCTTGCGATCCGAGGAGATGAAGAGCTTGACACCCTTATCAAAAATCGATAGTTAATCAGGTAAATTTTGACCCCCTAAATTTTATTTCTTGTTTAGTCGAAATGCATGGTTGCTATTTTGTAATGTTCTCGGTTATTGTGTTTCTTATTCTGATTCATTTACACCATGAATTAGTTGAACTGGTAAGAATCAAACTGACATGCAATCACTGAGATCATTTAGGAATTATTCAAGGTTTGAATCAGTGGTCTTGATTGTACTGTTAGCATGGATAGTGTGCTTTGGCTGAAGTAAGGCAGTTCACTAGCCGACTTCATTGATTTTTCAGTCTAAAGAGGCAGTTATGGGTGGAAGATGAATATCATGTTTTTTTTTTTCTTAATGGAAACTATGAAAGAATAATATCATGCACATTGTTTGCTTCTTCTTCTTTTTTTTTAATCTTATCGTAGATGGAACTGGAAGACAGTTGTATTAAGTAATTCTTGGTTGTCCACATAAACTGTATTGGAAGTTAGTGGCACTAAATATTTTCCTTATCTTAAGAAAGTCTTCTCCAATGCTTTTATTTTGACTAATAGTTTGTTTTCAATAAATTTCCAATAAAATGATCCAAATGAATCTCATACGTTTTCCTGGTCATGGAAACAAGAAATCTTGGCTTGCAAGTTTCGTTGAGCGAGGCCTACATGATTTTGGATTGGCCTTACTTTTGGTGTCTCCCATACATGATTTTGGATTGGCCTTACTTTTGGTGTCTCCCACTTTCTTGGTGGGGAGATGCTTCGGATGGTTGGATTCCATACAAAAACCAAGCGTGTCTTGCATGAGCAGAGTTGTAGAACAACCTTTTCTACAAAGGTTGCGTAAGATCCGGTCTCAAATTTCAGCATCAATTCGCATATAGAACTATATTGCATATACCTAAATGTCTCGTGGTAGAGCAACCTATATGAACCTATCCCTAGCTTATCACATAGACACATACACCTGTTCTGTACTACATATCGAGTGACTTGCTTTCCGTATTCGGTGCTCATCTAAAAGTCTTTAAGGTTTTTACAAAGATAGTCGGTTTCCAAAGGGGCCATTGATGATTTTCTTCAAAACATTTTCATGTTAGCTTTAGAGATGGGTCCCTCCCATGTGCCAATGCAACACGTGCAAAATCTGGGCAGTTTTACATATGATATGGGCCAAACCGCTTCACATGTAAACTGACTGTGGGCTGTGGATCTTCTTTTTAACTTGTCCATCTCTCTTGGGCATGTTGGGCCCAGTGATGACTGTGCTGCATCCGACATTTGAGCCACAAAGCACAGCATGGTGGAGCCCCACCGATGAATGGCCTAGATCTCACACACACGTCACACATTGGTACATGGGTCCAGGTATATTTTTTTTAATCATCAACTTAAGGTAGGTGTATTTTTACAGAATCGGTTTCATCTACCCATTGCCCTTTTTGGTATTTGCCTGAAAGAGACCGTCTCATACTAAATCTTGTTACGTTAGGTTGAGAAGGCAAAGCAAGATATTAAGAGCAAGGACATGCATATTAAGAGGATGGAAGAGAGCATTTACGGTCTAGAATTGAAGATGAAGGTAAGAGATATGAGCAATAAAAACCTACAAGACAAGGTATGCCAAGTAGCCTTTAAGCAAATTTCAATCCATTGTCTTTTTAAGAAGATATCTTGTTTATTAATTTTCTTCTGTTTCTCATGAGCAACTTACAAAAGCTACTGTTGTTTTAGTCAGCAATTCACAAAGCTAACGGTCATTTTAGTTAGCAATTCAAAAAAAAAAAAAAAGTAAATTTAGTCAGCAATTCACAGAACTACAGCAATTTACAAAGCCAACTGTCATTTTAATTAGCAATTGAAAATAAATTTGTGGGACCTCCATTCCTGCGGATGTGGGTCATTTCATCATGTGGGCCTCACTGTGCATGCATTAGTGACCTGAAAATCAGGCTGGTCTGCAACAACAACAAGATTGATTTGTATATGGATGGGAGCATCAATGTACATGTCAAGCACCAGGCAATGACAAGACCGACCTGATTTCAAGCCGTCTGTGCATGCAAATTTGAATCACTGGTCGATTTTTCTCTAGCCATCCATTTGAAGGCAATGCTTAGGATCTTATAATCAACACAATGTAATTTTCAGGCCAAGCAATAGGCCCCATAATCTGAAGTGGATTTTGTTGTGCACAGGTGAAGGAGTTGGAATCACAGCTCCTGATAGAGAGAAAACTAGCAAGGCAGCATGTTGACACAAAAATAGCGTAAAACAAAAGAATAAAGAAGTAAGTGAAAGAACAACAAGAAGAACAAGACATATCATCGATGAAGCTCCCGCTTGTGGCCTGGCAGCTTGGAAACCATAAACATGCCACAGAACCAGCAACAGCTTTAACAAAGGACTTGGTAAACGTCATTCAACCACTTACAGAGAACAACAGCAACAAATTACATCTGTCGCCCCCACCAAACAACAATAGCGTTCTCAAGTGCAACAAATCACATATGTTGCCCCCACCAGACAACAACAGTGTTCTCAAGTGCAACAAAACACAGAAAGAAAACAAGCCCGAGATGCCTGAACAACCGTCAGTTCCAGCACGGACTGGCAGAGCATCCATCTGCACGACTCCTGTTACAGGGCCATGTCAGCCGATGCAGCCTTGATCATATCAGCCAGCAAAATAAATCACATTGCTTGCAAGCTGAGTGATGTTGTCGTCTGCTTGCTAGGTGGAGATAACATCTGTGATAATTTCTCATGCCTAGTGTTTTATTTCATTCTGCATTTAGAAGGGAGAATGACCAGGAATTTTGAAATATTTTTGTCTAGTTGATCTTCTTGACCATTGCATTTGTTATTGCTTCCTGTTTAGTCTGCCCTCATTATTATTTATGATGTGCACCTCCTCCCAATGCAGGAGGGAGGTTACTCCATAGCTATGGGTTTGTGCACATGCCCACTCTGTTTAATCTGGAAAAGGTGGATTGATTAAGAAGCAGGTGCAGTGGCATCTATCTGAAACTGAAATTAAAGTGTTAATATGTCTTCTATTTTGTCCATTTTCCTTGGATCTTTATGCATTGCCTTTATTTGTCTCACACTACCAGATACTATTTCTTCGTCCTTGTATCTGAAATTGTTGTAGATAATTCTCTTTATCGGAATCGAAAAGCAACTGGCTGACAATCAAACGTGCGCTGTAGCTTGTAGTTGAAGATACTGACACTGCCAAGTATACATTCTGTTAGTTTATATTATTTATCACACAAACACACATTTTGTCTTACCGAAGTTAGATGACTTTTCCTATGAGTGATGTCCTTCAAGCATGATGCATGGGCATACCCTCATTATATTTTTGTCACTAAATAGGCATAATATATGTTTTCGTGGATCACTCAACATGAAATGGCTCATCCTAGTTGATTTGGCATCAGTGGCCACCGATAATAGTCACCTATGCAACAAGTACTCATTGTGACTTTGGTGTATGCATCTGTCAGTAATCTGTGTGTTTGTCAGTATGGATTTTTTTGAGACATAACCTAATTGTTTGTCAGTATGGACTACTGAGGGATTGACACACCAAAGAGAATAAATTCAATTTTTGTTAAATGGTGTCTTAGGACTAATTTTCTAAAAACATTCTCTCTTCTTTTGGCTGATCGATTCTTTTTCTTTTCCTCCAGGAATCAATGCTTACCCCTGATTGAATTTCCAAACTCACTAACGAGAATGGAAACCAACCAATCCAATCTTCTCTCCCTTCTCAACCTACTTCATCGAGGAAGTTGATCTAGTCAAGAGCTCAATCGAAGCAACAGCATGTCACCTTCTCCAAGACCTATAAACCGCTTTCGAGACATGTTTAGGCCATCCGAAATGGCGAGAATATGCACGCAGCTTATTGCTTTGGGAATCCATCATTGGGAGAACAGATTATGGTGTGATTTTATTTTGCGCTTTAAATTTAATACGACTTTTTGAGTTCTTTGCCGAACTCGTAGAGAGATTTCCATCTTATTTCCATGGTTTCTCTGTTTGTGTTGAGATTTCAAGTCTCTTGATCGAGGGAGAAAACCAATCTGTTTTTCTTCTTTCGTTTTCTTTTTCTTTATGTTTTTTCATGTTTTATGGATTGGGATTCCAAGTCTATTTGACTAAGAATTGAAGACTCTTTTTGGGTTTTCTTGGGTTTTATTTGAGAGGAAAAACCCATTAAAATATTGTAACTAATGTTGTGGATCTGACTGACTATGCACAAGTTTATGAATGTGTTAAAATAAATGATTTAGCCTTGATTATTGATAAATGATGTTAGAAATTGATTTTAGCCTCAATTGATGTCAACGAAGGCTAAATCTATCTTTAGTCTCAGTTTTGCCTTAGTTACTTAAACTGAGACTACAACTCCCGTGGCTAAAGCCCGTGGCTAAAGGCATTAGCCTCGGTTGTTGAGAACCGAGGTTAAAAATAGATTTAGCTTCGGTTGGAGGCAATTGAGGCTAAAATTTGGATTTAGTCTCATTTGAAAACAATAGAGGCTAAAATTTTGATTTAGCCTCATTTCGAGAAAATTGAAGCTAAAAAAGTTTTTAGTCTCATTTGAAGAACTGAGGCTATAAAAGTCATTTTAGCCTCGGTTGCTAAAACTGAGGCTAAAGCCTTTAGCCACGGGGTTTTCAACCTCTGTTTGGATAACTGAGGCAAAACTGAGGCTAAAGGCTTTAGCCTCAGTTTTTAACCTTTTTAGCCACAGTTTTGAATTGAGGCTAAAGCCCCCTTTTCTTGTAGTGGAACCTCCATCACTAATGATGGCTTGGGGCGTTCCATACCGAGAAAGGATGTTTTCTGTTAGGACACTTGTTTAGGAAACTTGTTTACTAAATGCCCATATTCATCCCAAGTAGCCAACATTCCTTTCCTTTTAGGTTTGTCCTTCTTAGGACACTTGTTTGCTAAATGCCCATATTCATAGCAGTTGTAACATTGACTATCTTTTAAAGATTTCCAATTTTTAGATTCAGATCTTTTCTTATCATTAGATTTTTGAAAATTAACCCTCTTTTTACTTTTGAAAATCTTATAAAACTTTTTAGCTAAAAGGGTCATATCATCCTCAGAATTTTCCAAATCAAAATTACAACTATTTTCTTGAGAAAAATATTTAGAAGATTTAAGGGTGATTGATTTACCTTTAGGAGCTTTAAAAGTTAACTCATAAGTCTGTAATGAGCCAACTAATTCTTCTACCCTCATATTATCCGTATCACGAAGTTCCTAGATCGCAGTCACCTTTGAATTGAACCGTTCAGGTAGTGAGCGTAGTATCTTTGCACACACTTTCCTTTCTGAAATTTTTTCACCAAGACCCCACATAAAGTTGACAATGTCATTCAATCTAGTATAAAAGTCCATGAAAGTTTCACTTTCTTCCATCTGTATTTTCTCAAATTTGGTTATAAGGATTTGGACTTTAGATTTCTTGATAATTGTTGTTCCCTCATGTGTCATTTCTAAAATATCCCAGGCTTGCTTTGCGGTATTACAGGATATAATTCTTTTTAAATCATTCAGTGATAGTGTGCAAGTGATTGGATTTAGTGCTTTTGCATTGGCACTACTCTCACTTTTCTGAAGAGTGGTCCAAGAGAAATAAGTTGTGATTCTCATAGTTTTGGATCCATCAATACCAGTCACTTCAGTGGTAGGAGGGGTCTAATCAGTCACTGTGGCTTGCCACACGCTCTCAACCATGGATTTTAAGAAAATTCTCATCCTGGCTTTCCAATAGGCATAATTGGAGCTATCAAATGGTGAGGCATAGTGACTGAGAGCCTATCAAAATTTGATATCTCAAATAGCTCAGATCGATTAGCTTAGGAAATTAATCCAAATGAAATAATAATTAAAACGAGTTATTAAGCTCTGATACTACTTGAAAAGGCCGAGATAAGAGTCCTAGAGGGTGGGGAATGAATAGGACTATGCCAAATTAAAAAATAAAAGCGGAACTTAAATAATAAGATAGCCAAAAGAATTACAAATAACCAAACGAAATAACAACCTCAAAAATCTAGTATTGAGAGGTTGATACAAACTTGGTTCTAAGGACAATCTGACACCAAAAACCAAAGGTTTATGGCAGGACAACCTTACTAGAACGTGGATGAGTATCAAATATTCAAACTGAAGAGGATATGAAAGAAATAGAAACTAACCTGTTATAACATTCACCACATAATGCTAAAATATAAAGATTACAACATTCACATCCACAAATACATCCCACAATCTCAAAACATAAATGATAAAGAAAATAAACCACACATCCACTAAACACAAAAAATTACAGTGATTCACTTGTGTGTACACCAGCTGTTAAACAACAGCCACACAACTACTCCACTCCTAATATCCTCACACAATGGATATTAGCGTTCACTATGAAAATAGGTTTTTTCAAGGTTCACCTAAAACCCTCACAATTGTGTCATTCAAGTGGGCTTACACAGTTCAAAAAACTCCATACTCTAAGTTTTCTGGATCGCCTCAGACAAACCAAAACAGAGAGATTTTTCTAGCACAATCTCAATGAAACCAAAAAAATAGAATTTACAAAACTATAAAATATCTTGATATTCTCCTTTTGATATAGCCCGGTAGAACCAAATCGGAGTAGAAGTTCAACGTAGAAGTTCAATGTTCACAGTCACTTGTGAAATGGTTATAGGTTCTAAATTAATTTTAAATTAAATCACCTTGGGCTAGCTTGATTTGATTTTGATTCCAAGAAATGGGAATATATCAATTCCTCTTTCAAATAAAATTGGAATGCAGAATACAAAATCAAATGCAAAGAAAGCTAATTAAAGAGAATATAAAATGAGTACAATATAGCTTAAAATAATAGCTAACTTATCTCTCAGAGTGGCGTATTGATTTAGCTTGAATTGAATATAAAACTCTAAAATTCGTGCTCTATTTATAAGTGTAGAAATCACTCTACGAATGGTCCTGAGGTCACCACGACTGGTCGTAGAACCAACAGATTTTTGAAATTTTGAGCGCGATAAGATTAGATTGTTCCATGACTGGTCGAAGGACCTGCTCGACCGGTCGAGCGGCCTCCACGACCAGTCGAGTCCTGTCCACGATTGGTCGTACAGGACTCAATTTAGTCATTGGACTTTGAGTCAAGCCTGTAGGACTGGTCGAGCATAGGTCGAGCACTGTTCACATGACCGGTCAAGCAGTCTCCAGGACTGGTCAAGGCTCTAAAAAAAATTCTCAAAAATCAGTAATAAACTTAGGACTGGTCGAGGAATTCTTGGACTAGTCGAGCCAGTGCTAGCACTAGTCGAACATAGTCCAAGACTAGTCGAGAAACAGTCTATGCACTTATAAAATGAGCCAATTGAATTATATATTCAAAATGACCTATCCTAAGGTCAATCTAAGGTCATTCATACCTTTGTTAGTGATGTATGAACATTGAGTCTTCTCTTACTTCAGTTGACAGTCGTTCTTTAAAGTTCACGAAGCTTGAGATCTTGTCATATGTAGAAACATGATAAAACTCTCCCCCTTTTTTGTCACAAGATGACAAAGGAAGGAAGCAATAAATGGGACAGGAAGTAGATAAAGAAGGAAGAATAAGAAGAGTAATGAGGAATAAATGAACAAGATAGTCAATATAATAAAAGCATAATCTACCATGTTCAAGCATTGTTCAACCAAGTTCAACCAAATTAAACCAAGTTCAGCCAATGTAACCAAGTTCAACCAAGTTTAACCCCATAAGACAAAAGAAAGCCAAGTATTATAAGAGTTATTACATATCAAGATAAGCAAATACTAATCAGAACCTGAAGGAGTAGGTATGGTAAGATCAAGTTTATGAAGTCCTTTGTTCAGGCGCCTAAGATATTTACACATATATTTGAACTGCAAATCATGGGACACATTCATGTTCTCTACCTTCTCCTCAAGCGATCGCAACTGTGCATCAAAGTTAGATGGCTGATAGTCAAGATTATCTGTCGAATTAGATTCAATCTCATTAAAAATATCATCCATGTTAATGTCATCTGGAGGTAAATCACCTTCTTCTTCATTCACTGCATCAGCTCCACCAACACCCACATTGACTTGGCCTGTGGCCAACCTCAGATTCATTTTGTTGATATTGGAGTTATTGAAGGTTAGGTGTTGAATGGGAGCCTCTCCAACAGGCATAGCCACTAAAATATGAGTGGCCAACACAGTCATAAGATAAGCAAAAGGGATGTCACTGTGTCCAGGATGGAGACAGAACTGAATGATACAATGACAAATTAAAGAAGGAAGACATACAGAAGTACAAGAGATGATGGAATGAAGAATCCGAACCATGAAAGTAGTGAGTTCTGTTTTATTACCAGAACGGGGATAAACATTTGAAATAAAAATCCTGTGAAGGACTCTTTATCTAGGTAACAAATACTTTGAGGAAAGCGCTTTTCAGAAGTATTCCATTCTGCATCTATAGTGCATAAATCTCAAGTAAGCATATGCTTTTCAGATTCAAATGGTGTAACGCCCCAAATTCCCAGGGTCGAGCAAAGGCTCAACTCCCGAGATCCATTGCATCACTTATGTAACATAGATAATGATGATTGAATGTTGTCTATATTAGTGTATTAAACATGAATGAGATTACACTAAATCAGCATATCATACTCCAGGGATAATTAAATTACGCAAGCGGAAGATTGTAATAGATATATAAAGCATATAAGTGGTTGTAAGTCCCCAGAGTATGAACATGTCACCAAGTTAAATAATTATATGTATAATTAAAAAATTTACAAAATGGTAAAGTGTAATGTTTAACTAGTCTGTATCCTTGTAATCCCTGCAACGCAATTCTAGGTCTACATAGACCCACTAAAGAGTTGCATGTAGGAGAACTCCTCCTCATCATAAAAGTCAGGCTCCGCCTCGTAAGCCTCGCCGTCATCTAAAACTAAAACAGGATCTGGTTGGTGTTTTAAAACACCGTCTCAGAGTGGGAGTAATCAACTTAGTGGAGCTATAAAGCAAAGGTTTACATGTTATTAATTCAGTCAAGCAGTATAACAATCATGTCCTAAGTACTCTTGTTAATGCAATAAATGATATGCAATAATGATGCATGCCCTCGCCTGCACTCCCTCAGCGACATCATCTCATGGTCGCGCATGCAACACTCCTGCTAAACATGTGCTTCCTTGCCAAAGCACATGCAATGCATGGCATGATCGTGTTATCTAAGTTCTTTATTAGGCTTATTCATACAGCAGGATCGGAAGCCAAAGTGCCTCTCTTTATATCATTTACCCAAACAATGATCCATTTAGGGTCGTCAATCCTAGTAAATCACATACGATAGGAAAGTTATAGGGCAACATCACCCCTAATTGAAAAGCAGTGGATAGGTAAGTTCAAGTCACTACGGAGAGGTTCTTCACCTCAATGTAGGCCTAGTTTATACTCGAGGTCACTACGGAAAGGTTCGTCACCTTAGTGTAGGCCGACAGCTCGAATACAATGTCCCATACCACCGTATTCAGCTCATGAGTTTGGGTTGCTCACTGGACACTACGGGGAGGCTCGTCATTCCAGCGAAGGTCAACAGCTCTACCACGATGTCCCATATCACCATGCCTGGCTCATGAGCCTTAGCGGATCGTGGTACCAAGGTTAAACAGGCTTTACATTGGTAAGTAGTACCTTAAATTCAAGCAGTAGCGTCCATACATGGTAAACATACAATAGGTCAATCGAGTTACTTGATAAGCTCGACTAGTATGAGCGCACATTATATTAATTAACATGGAGCGCATACGCACTCCTCGTGGCTTAACCACTATTAATAATCATTATACGACTCAGATTCATCGAACGTAACTGTTATTGCGAAACTAGTTCGACCACTTGATCAGAAACTATTACCGATTGCCTGGACTATGCATTAGTCCCAATCATACTCAAGTATAATAGACATTCATATGTGATGGTCAAATCAACATTTAACAGCCCATTTTAACAAACACATAGTGCACATGTTTACATAGGCAATTCATACATGAATCACGTAGCCGAATGTAACTTACATGAAGGAATCTATTCGTATATCTAAGGTAATTGAGAATCTCATCTCAACACCTTAAATAAATGCATTTCATCAACCAATTACTCATTTAGACATTTTCTCAAACACTTAGACTACACATTCAACATACATGTAAGAAATTAGTTATAGCATATATAATGACCAATCCTTTCACTAAGGAGTTTTCACACATACAACAATCATGAATCCTCAATTGATAATCATGGCAAGCATAAATCATAATTTCATCAAACATTTGAACAAATACATGGAATGCATTATATTCGACGTAGTTCATATATATGTGTAATACATGGAAAACATCATATCTAAGTACATGTGACAGCAATCAAGTCAATCATAAGTCATTAACTGACATTGAAAGCCTTAAAAACCATAACCTAAACATTTATAGTCCGCACCTTTAGTCGATACACCGATTATTAACTCGGTTCGTACACTACGCCTTTGTCCATAGCACAACCGCAACCTATAGCATGAAATAGGTTAGCTACTTCACCATTTTACTTATTCAGATTCCTAATATAATTAGGGTTAGGATTTCTTACCCAAAGATGAAGTCGAAAATCGCCGGGATAACGACACGAGAGAGAGGATTCGATACGTGGAGCGGTGAGAATAATCCCAGCAACTATCTCTCTCTCTCACTCTCTTCTCCTCACTCTTTCCTCCTGTTTTCTCTCTTCTCTCTCCTAGGGTTTTAAGAAATTCGTATGGAATGAGAAAGGGGTGGGTTTAGGGCTTTATATTGGCCCAGAAGTGATGTCAATGGCCCCAGGGCTATGGTATACTTAGTTTATAGCTAAAAGGTGGTTGTTTCGGGCCAACGGAGCTCATCTGGAGGTCCATTACCTACATACGGTCTGGAGAAAGTTCCCTGACAATGGATCTATGTCAAGTTAAGATTTCGGTCCGATCGATTAATGGATCTAGGGGGTGAATCTATGCCAAATTAAAATTATACCAAAAAATTAAACAATAAGATAGCCTTATAAACAAATAAATGAAAGATAGTACTTAAATGGATCGTGAAAAATGGCCTAGTATTGAGAGACAAAAATGATGTTCTAAGGACAACCTTGCACCATAAAAACTAAGGGTTTATGGCAAGACAACCTTACTAGAACGGTATAAGTATCAATATCTCAAACTGAAGAGGAATAAAGAAAATAACAATAATTGAAATTCTAAACTATTACCACATTCCCATAATGCTTGAAATGTAAATATTACAACATTCACATCCACACATATATTTCACAGCTTTGAATGATAAAAGATAGAAATTAAATAAACATTTAAACCACAAGACAGAATTATAGTGGTTCGCCTTTGTGTACACCAACTTTAAACAACAGCCACACAGCTTACTACTCCACTCCTAATATCCTCACATAAGGGATATCAGCGTTCACTATGAAAATAGGTTTCACAGGTTCACCTAAAACCTTCACAGTTGTGTCTTTTAAATGGGCTTACACAATTCAAAAACCCCACTTCTGAGTTTTTCTGGCTCTCCTCAGATAATCAACACAATGAGATTTTTCTGGCTTAATCTCAAAAGAAACCAAAACCAATGGAAATTTATGATACAGTAAAATACCTGAATTTCTCCTTCTGTAGCAGCCCAAAAGAACTAATCGGAGTAGAAGTTCAAATATAGAAGTTCAATTGTCCAATACTCACTTTGAAATGGTTCTAAGTTCTAATTGATTTTAAATTAAACCAGATGGGCTAGCTCTATTTGATTTTGATTCCAAGAAGAAGGAATACAGCAATTCCTCTTTCCAATTCAAATTGGAATATAGAAACAAAATCAAATTGATAAAAGCTAACAAAAGATAATATTAAATATGCACAGCTAGCTTAAAAATTAACACAAACTTATCTCAGAGTGATGTTTTAATTTTAATTGAATTCGGATTGAGAAACTCTGAAAATCATGTTCTATTTATAGATGCAGAAATCGCATCTATGACTGGTCGTGTGGCCACCATGACTGGTCCTATGTCGAATTGCATTTTAAAATTTTAAGTGTGATCGGATAAAACTGTTCCATGACTGGTCGTAGGGTGTCCATGACTGGTCGTGAGGCCTCCATGACTGGTCGTGACCAACCCACGACTGGTCGTGAGGAACCAGGAATGGTTGCTAGAGTTTGAGTCGTAGCTGCAAGACTGGTTGTGAATGAGTTGACACTGTTCCTACGACCGGTCGAGCAGACTCCAGCACTGGTCGAAGCTCAACTAAAAAATTCTGAAAATTTGCAACAACTTAGAACTGGTCTTGGAATTTATTGGACTGGTCGAGCTAGTTCTAGGACTAGTCGAACAAAGTCCAGGACTGGTCTTAGAACAGACCAAACACTTATAAAAAGATTCAATTTGAATTATGTATACAAAATGACCTACCCTAAGGTCAATCTAAGGTCATTCATACCTTGAATGTGAAGTAAGGACATTGAAACTTCATTTCTTCAACTGAAGTTTAACCTTTAAAGATTATGAAACTTGAGATCTCTACAAGATATAGCTTGAACTTGAGATCTTCAAAAGCTTATTGTTCTTGAGTTGTACTTCATCTTGAGTTGAACATTATCTCGGGCTGTACTTGAGTCTTGAACAAGATCACTTCTTTCGTTGTAGCTTGTACTTGCATTTCTTGAAATGATTTGAAGTAGTTCTTCTTGACATGAAGCAAAGATGCAGTGTCTTAAACATATAAATCAGCATGTTACATAAGACATAAATTGTGTTTTTGGCACCATAAAATTTAACAATCAAAGGAATAGGAAACCATAGCACTTACAAATCGACCGTGGAGGAACAGTTTCAGTTCAACGGTCATCGTCACTCGATCAAGGCCACAAGTACACTGACATGTGTAGAGAAATTTTCCTGATCCAAGGGTATAGTTGGGTCAAAATCTAATGGTCTGAAATCTTAAATTTGGCCTGCAAGTGAATGACCCAAATCACTTAAGTTTGAGTTCATTTTCTAAAGATATTCGTGTTTCTCACACACTTTGTTACGAGCTTAAGTTGTGCGTTTCTGGATACTATTTGTACTCGATTCTCATGATGGTTTTCAAGCCCAATAAGGTGGTCATAACCATATAGTTTCGCGGTATCAGACTTTCGACCGTGGTCCAGGTCCGATACGGAGTTTCAATGTGCTCTCGAGGGCAACTGGGTTTTGAGATTTCTCCTAGGTTTTTAGGTAATGTAGAGTTAGTGATTCTACTAGTTTTGGGTCTTACAGTTTGTATAGAAAGTACTTCAAGCTAATCTACTAATTAATTCAGTTTGGTACTTAATTAATTTTCATTTAATTTCTACATAATTTGACCCTTAGTGATTTCTGTCTGAAGTGGTACTCGGGTCTTCGTACAAATTTTTTCGAGATGTTAAGGATGGTTTAGCCACTAGAGTGTTAATGGGAATACCATCATCATTGACAGGTATGTCCATTAGACCAGAGATCAGATGTCGGTCTACTTCAACTGGACCTTCTCTAGTTGCAATAATAAATGTTAGATTTTCAGTTAAAAAATCAGAAATACATACATACATAGCTTGCACAATGGACCGGTATGCCGGCCCACCCCATTGTAGAATGTTATCTCAACCTATAGATTGGAGGAGAGGAATGATTTCAAACGGAGCTAGAAGTTCAGCATGAACAGGTCGTTCAACTATAACATTGTGCAACCTAATATCCCGTACATATGAGGGATCATCTTCGGGTGACCGAAGGTGGCGCACTATTAAAAGAGCCGAACGGGATGTAGAGGGACCACGAGACCCTTTCTTTTTTATTCTCTCTTCCATTTGTATCAAAGATAACAAGGAACTAAGAGATTACAAAGAAGTAGAGAGGGTTTTCACCAGATCAGATTTTTAAGAAGAAAATCCCAAAAACCAATATGAAACAAGAAATAAATTACACCAATGATGAAAAAGGAGTGATAAGAACTTGAATCTACAAGGAAAATGTAAATAATGCACTAACCTTGAAAAACTAGGAGATGGGTTCGACTGGTCGACCTAGGACCCATTAGAGAAGAAATCCAAAATGAAGAAAAATAGATTTTTTTTTCTCCCAAATAAAGCACCAACCCGTGCTATACGACTGGTCGAGTACATGCTCGACCGGTCGTGCCATGACTGGTCGAGTATATACTCGATTGGTCGTGCACAGCCCAAAATATGCATTTTTCATATAATTTGAAATTTTAAACATATAAAATAACAAATATATATACATTATGATACAGAAATGCTTGAATAATCAATTCAAATTGCACATTCTAATATTAAATTTCAATTTAGAAAACCTGCTTTTGTCAAGCGGTTTTGTGAATATGTCAGCAAGTTGAGTCTCGGTCGGAATATATTCCAAAGAAATTGTCTTTCCTTCCACTAATTCACAAATGTAGTGATATCTAATGTCAATGTGCTTGGTTCGTGAATGCTGGATTGGATTTTTAGATATATTAATTGCACTGGAATTATCACAATATAAAACTATAGAATCCTATGCAATTTCGTAATCGCTTAGCATTCTTTTCATTCATACAAGCTGAGTACATGCATTACCCACTGCAATGTATTTAGCCTCAGCGGTTAAGAGCAGTACGGAACTTTATTTTTTTACTTTGTCAAGAAACTAAATAGTTCCCAACATAGAAACAACCACCACTAGCTGACTTTCGGTCATCAATGTTACCAACCCAATCCGCATCCGTGTAACCAGTTAATTAAACACTAGTATTATATGGATATCAGAGACCAAGATTAACTGAACTAGCGACATATCGCAAAATGCACTTAACAACAATTAAATGTGACTCTTTAGGGTCAGATTAATATCTAGCGCAAATTCTTATGCTAAATGCAATATCAGGTCGGCTTGCAGTTAAATACAGTAAACTACCTATCATACTGCGATACAATTTAGAATCAACACTCTTACCTATAAAGTCCTTTGAGTGTTTTAAAGTCGTACTCATAAGAGTATCAAAACTTTTCCCATTCTCAAATCCTAATTTTTTAATTAAGTTCAGAGCATATTTGGTTTGAGAAATAAAGAAACCATCAGGTTGTTGTTTAACTTGCAACCCTAGGAAGTAATTCAATTCCCCAACCATGCTCATTTCAAACTTATATTTCATAAGATCTGTAAACTCAACAGTCATGTTAGCACAGGTAGATCCATAAATAATGTCATCAACATAAATTTGCACTATTAAAATATGATCATTATGTTTCTTTACAAACAATGCCTTATTAACACTTCCCATTATAAAGTTATGACTTAGTAGAAACTTAGTCAACTTTTCGTACCATGCCCTAGGAGCTTGTTTTAAACTGTAGAGTGCCCTTTTCAGGCAATAAACATGATTAGCATTCTTAAGGTCTTCAAAACCCGTTGATTGTTCAACATACACTTCTTCATGCAAATCGCCATTTAAGAAAGCACTCTTTACATCCATTTGATATATCTTGAACTTTCTGAAGCATGCAATGAATATAAATAGTCTGATTGATTCAAGACGAGCTACTGGAGAAAAGGTCTAATCATAATCAATGCCTTTAATTTGAGTGTACCCATGTACAACTAGCCTAGCCTTATTTCTAATTATATCACCAAGTTCATCAGGCTTATTTTTGAAAATCCATTTTGTTCCGATAATGTGTTTATCTTTAGGTCTAGGAACTAAGTACCAAACATCATTTCTAACAAATTGATTGAGCTCTTCTTACATCAAAATTAAATAGTTTTCGTCAGTAAGAGCTTCTTTTATGCTAGCCGATTCTATCTGAGATGTAAAGCACATGTAGTTACACATATCTTTTAGTTGTTTATGAGTATGCACACCAGTGAGAGGGTTTCCAAGAATTTGATTAGTTGGATGATCTTTAACAGTCCTCAGTTCAATGTTCTATAAACTTGATGAAGTATCGGGTTTATCAATTGGAAGAATTTCATCATTCTCTGAACTTGAGACAAGTGTATTCAAGTGATCGCCAATAACCACATTAATAGACTCTTGAATGTTGAGGGTCAAATATTACATATTAGACCCCATTGATTACATGGATTAACGAACATGATACTGCTTAATGGTCAGATTTAATCGTATTTTTAATACAGGGTGTATTTACAAGTGCTGACCGAAACAGGATGCTAAAAACCGGATTTAATGCTCGAAATTCATCAAAGCGGAGAAGGACCCCAGGGGACCACGATCGACGATTTTACACAAATGAGATCTGAAAAAATCGAGAACCGAAGCTCAAAGTGGCCCGAAAGTCGACCTTTTAATGCAAGATCACGGTTTCCCACCATCCGTTTGCCCCGAAATTTCATACACGGCCTGAAGAACATAAATTAACCGTACATGTAGAATTTTGGCCGTTGTATCCTGGTGGAAGTGGCCTAATGGATAGATCATCCCTCGGAATCATGATTCTCGGGCCCACCTGCTGTTTGGATATGCTTCATCTCCGGTCTCCACGCTCTAAATAATGTGATAGAATGGATGGACGGAGCAGATTTCATATATACATCTTCGTGGGACCCTTACATGCAGTGCATGTGCAGGGAGCGAAAGTGCACCGGGCGTGCACTTAAAACATTCGGAAGTCGGTCAGCGTTGCTGACCGACGCTTCTTCTCAAAACACGAAAGAACGCAACAGCGTCTTCCGATCTTGATTGGGTTTCGATTGTGTGCTCCACCTATCATCCAGAGCATTGATCCAGACCGTCCATCATGTCCTTATGGGACTTCTTAACACTTCCTAGGTGGAAGAATCTCCAGAAGTAAAGGGGATGGAATTCCAGCCGTTAGAAGCAGGATGGACGGTGGAGTAGAATATCTTGTGGACCACACCAAAAATCAAGAGAATCACACTCTTTCCGACCGGTTTTACCACAGAAATTCAATGGTCGGATTGGATTTCACGGCCAGCGTTGATCACGAGCTCTTCGCCATCATCAAAACGCAACTCTTTGTTTCGCGGGATCTGCGAAACAGGACCTGCGTCCGTTTTTTTTGGGCCACCACCACTCTTCAAAGGGGAGATCTGAACCGTCCATTCTCCCCAGGAGGGCAAACCGACCATGTCCCTATCTGTATACAGATTTTCACACCCATTTCGTAGAATTGAAGGATCCAACGGGGATTGACGGTAGGTTGAAAACGCGTGGGCCACACGCATCTAATCCGAGATGACCGCCCGAACGGTTTTGTGAGTAGAATCTAATGGACCAGATTGGATTTCACCTCGACCTCGATCGGGAGTCCCACAGAGAGTCCAGGCGCAGATCGGTTTGGACTCTGTTTACGCGGTCCGTGCACACCCCGCCATTCCTGACCGTTACGCGGTCGGGGAGGATCGGATTTTCTATCCGAACCGTCCAAATGCCGTCCATGGTGGGACTGATTAAAGCCAAGACGACTGAACGTCTTGGATCAAGCTTTTGTTGCATAAAATTTCGTTCAAACGAAGGACTGTTGCTCCGCTGCGTAACTGGGAGACAGATCTCTAAACGGACTCTTTTCCAGCACGGACCCTACACCACGTTGTTACATATAAAAGGGAGAGAGAGGGTGGACGTGAGGGGAGCTGGCTTGGAGCTTGGGCTTGTGGAGCAGACAGAGAGAGAAAGTAGAGTAGAGTATTTTTTCTATCTTATTTGTTTTCTTGTTCTATTAGTTTTTTTTTTAAGATGTTTAGCCTCATCATGTTCATGAGTGGCTAAACCTCTTAGCTAGGGCTAAGAGGTGAAGCTTGTAGCGTGATGGGAGGCCTCTTTGCTTGCCTTTTGTTTAGACTGATCTGATTTTGATTTAATTTTATTAAGGGAATGTTTTCAGTCTTTAATGGTCTGTTGTGACTGAAATTACAATGGGTCTGCGATGGCTTTGAGCATGTTTTTTTTTCTTTTATGTTTATGACGTCAGGAAGCCCTGTTGTTCACCATCGTCTCCTGGGCATGGTTGGATGTCAGTACCCTTCCTAACCTTCATACATTGATTGGTTGGTAATTAGTTTAATTCTGTTGTTTGCTTTGTCTCCTGGGCATGGTTTGGTGATGGAATCCATTCTAATTCATATACCTTTCATCTTATCAAAATTACATTAAAGGCAGTTCAGTTAATTTCCTAAATTGCAATACAGGCATAAGATCTCCCTGATCCCTACAAGTGGATCCTCTGAATCCCTAGTTTCCCTTCTCTGATTTTTCCTAAAGTTTTAGATTAATTATTTAACCATTATTCCTCAAATCATAATTGGTTTAGATTTCATCTTAGCCTAGTTCTAGATCTGGTTATTTTTAGAAAGCGTACAGGTTTCAGTCCCTGTGGATTCGACCTCGGTCTTACCGAGTTTATTACTACATCACAACCCTATACTTGGGGAGTGAACAAGTTTTTGGCGCCCGTTGTTTTGGACCGACGCTACGATTTTCTGAAATTAATTGGATTTAGAGTTAGTTTAAGATTAGGATTTTACTAATTTTAATTTTAGATTTTATTTTCTATTTTTCATAGAACTAACATATTTCTTATTCTGTAGGTTGTTAAGATAGAACTTCTAATTTGGTAAACTCTTTCTGATTTGCTAGATTTCCTAACTCTTTAGATTTGATTTGCTCTAGAAATTTCTTCTATTTTTGAACTAACTTAATTTGTTTTATTTTACAGGTCTTTAGCTTAGGGACTTTAAGTTGGTAATCTCCTTCCAACTTTCTCTTTCTTTCTAGATTTTCATTTTCTTTCTTAGGATTAGATTCAGAATTAGGGTTTTACTATGCAAGAGTTGGATCGTATATATCTTTGAGATAGCTAAGGAATCTTGGGAAAAATTTTTGATGTATGATGATAATAATGGAAAACAAATTTCTATGCCTCAAATATTTTAAAAATTACTTCAACCAATCAAAACATGATGCTCCACCGATTAAGAAGTCCTTCGGTGATTATCTACGGGAAAATAAATGCATTCCACGAGTTAAGGAAACAAAGATGCGTGATTATTGGAATGATAACGCGTATCAACTCCCGACCGATGACCCGTATGACTATAACCATGGAACCATCAAAGCCGGGAAGATGAACCAACAACATGTAATGATTATTCTCTTGGATACCCCACCGTTGAGAACCTACGAAGCGATCCAAGAAGATGAAATTCAAGATACCATGGAGTGCCTTACGGAAATAAGAAAAACAATGGAAGCACCGGGTCGCGCCTTGAAAGGATAGAAGAAGCTCGTGCATCCCAACTACAATCCAATCCGAGAAATACAATGCCAGGAAAGTGATCCTCACTCGCTTTTGACGAAATCTGGAATTTGGAATGAGGAGTTGGATTCCATTAACGAGCACGTGATTCAATTTCCCAATGAGCCGATCTCAATGACTGTTCAAAAGAATGATGGAGATACATGGGTGTCTTTCAAATACAGTGATGATGACACACTTTCCTTACATGATACACAGGATCTCAATGATGAGGTTGAGGTTAGTTTATTCGAACCTCAACCGAATTTAGAATGTAAGGAAAGTAACCCCATCTCAAGTGTGTACTGCACTGAATTGGAAGCTGAGAAGTATTGGGATGAGATTCATGAGAGCACAACCCAAATTCCCCTGGAATTAATCTCTAGTATGGTCCAGGTCAATGCTCAAGAAGCACACGAAGTGATCGGTCATACTGAGCTACTCCACGCACCTAAGATATCTGATTTAAAAGTGGAAGATGAGCTCATTAAAACCGACCCTTCCAACTTCTGTGAGACATGTTTGGACCACTCTCTTGAATTGAATGATAATGTGATTCGGGAGAAGGACGAGTCTTTCGCTACGACTCTAGAATTTGAAACCACTCAATTAAGACCACCATCCGAGTTTTGTACACGTCCCCGACGGTTCAACGCCTCGATTGAGTAGTTTCAATGAACAAAGTGATCCCATCGATGCTTCCCTATTGATCTTCAATATGTTTGTGCGAAATATTGGAGCAAGAGAACATATCTTCATATACTTTTAAGGGCGAGGAGTCCTTGAGCATCTCATTCTGATTTCCATGAGGAAAATAAGTCACTCTCGGTGAAATTTCCGACTCTTTTAATAATTCTTTGGGCACACTACTTTTCAAAGTCAAACGATCCCATGTCAAAAGACAAAGTGGATTCCTTGCAAGACAACATCTCGGTAGTTATCAACGTGCCGAGAGAACCCTTATTTTGAAGCCCCTTCTTCCCCGATCCTAACCGTCTACCATTAAAGGAGGAGGAGCTGAAAATTGAACCAAAGATTGACACTTGAAATGTGTTGAGGCTACATCATTTTTTGCGAAGTTTTCTAAACTTTATCTACTTGTAGTCTCGATTCACCATGGGATACTAACGTTGAAACTTCTTCATCACAGGTGAATCGTACATACTATAGTTACCTCAAGCAATGCAATGGAAAATTTCTTATGAGGTACATAAGTCTCTCTGGAAAGTCATGCTCCAGGGCACCCAAGCCTTTTGCAAAAAGGGCTTTTGGATGATCTTGTTGAGGAATTTACTGAGGAACTTATCAAGATACTGGCCAGAAGATGAACCTTGCAGCATGAGTAGTGAGTTCAATGTTTGTGGGTAACATTACTGCAAACCCTCACGAGACTACAACTCGTCCACTAGGGGCAACCTAGGGGTTTAAAGGCTTGTTGCATGTGCTAAATGCAATCGAGAGCACCTGCGAAAGTGGTATAGATAGGTTTTATTTCTTGTTATTTTTGTGTAGCTTTCTCTCTTGTACTCACCCGCTCTCATGTTGAGATTTCTTGGAAAGTCTCTCACGATTCATCATTCAGGTACTATCTTCCCATCACTTCTTTTTTTTACTTTCGTTGTCCCATCTGCATTCCATGCTCATATCTTTTACATTGAGGACAATGTAGATTTTAGGTTGGGGGTGGGAGATTAGGTAACCTAATCAGTGTTTTCTTCGTCTTGAGCAAAAATTGTGAAAATTTTTAAATTTTTTCTGGACTTTCTTGTGAATTCAAAGTGATTTTGACAGATATCCTGGATTTAGAATTTCAAGATACGTGATGTTGGAAATTCATGACTTTTGGATTCAGTTATTTGTAGATTTCACAGTTAAGTTTGAATTGTTAATCCATGATTAGAAGTTGTAAACATTAATTGAGTCATGATTTCACATACCACATCTCACTTACACATTGAGATTTCAGTTTGATATTGAATGATTAACTTGGTAATCACCGAGCATGAAAGAAACCAGCCTAAAAGATTTGGCCATCAGGGTATAAAAAGAAAATTACACCATGGGTTTGCTCCCTATAGGTGTGGATTTGATTTTTTTTATGATTAACAGTTAGACAGAGCGGGGCGACTATTTTCACCATAGGTTTGCTCCCTATGAGTGAAAATTTGATTCCCATGTTTTTTTTTTTATTATTTAAAAAAAAAAAAAAAAAAAAAAAAAAAAAACTAGAAAATAAAAGAATGATCTGTGAGGCAAAGTACTGGTTTAGGTGATGGTTCTGATTGATTACTAAAGATATCATGAAATCGACAATTTGATCTCTTAATGATGTTAGGCTGAGATTTCACTATACACCCATGGAACTCAATGTTTAAAATTATTCTAGTTTATAGATTAATCTTTGAACTTGATTATGAAATTCACCGTGCATGAGAGGCCAGGAGAAATTAATAATCAACATTCATGAATCTTAAGATTTCTCATATCTGGATTGTTTTTCAAAATATCACTCGGCTTCACAAGAATTGTCTCGTAATTCTCAACTTAATTTTCGCATATTTTGCTCGGGACTAGCAAAATGCTGGTTGGGGGTTGTGTTGAGGGTCAAATATTACATATTAGACCCCATTGATTACATGGATTAACGAACATGATACTGCTTAATGGTCAGATTTAATCGTATTTTTAATACAGGGTGTATTTACAAGTCTTGGCCAAAAACAGGATGCTAAAACCAGGATTTAATGCTCGAATTCATCAAAGCGGAGAAGGACCCCGGGGACCACGATCGACGATTTTACACAAATAGAGATCTGAAAAAATCGAGCGAAGCTCAAAGTGGCCGAAAGTCGACCAGAATGCAAGATCACGGTTTCCCACCATCCGTTTGCCCCGAAATTTCATACACGGCACGAAGAACATAAATTAACCGTACATGTAGAATTTTGGCCGTTGTATCCTGGTGGAAGTGGCCTAATGGATAGATCATCCTCGGAATCATGATTACAGGCCCACTGCTTGTTTGGATATGCTTCATCTCCGGTCTCCACGCTCTAAATAATGTGATAGAATGGATGGACGGAGCGATTTCATATATACATCTTCGTGGGACCCTTACATGCGGTGCATGTGCGAGGGCTTGCGAAAGTGCACCGGCGTGCACTTAAAACATTCGAAGTCGGTCGGCGTTGGCTTGGCGACGCTTCTTCTCAAAACACGAAAGAACAACAGCGTCTTCGATCTTGATTGGGTTTCGATTGTGTGCTCCACCTATCATCCAGCATTGATCCAGACCGTCCATCATGTCCTTATGGGACTTCTTAACACTTCCTAGGTGGAAGAATCTCCAGAAGTAAAGGGGATGGAATTCCAGCCGTTAGAAGCAGGATGGACGGTGGAGTAGAATATCTTGTGGACCACACCAAAAATCAAGAGAATCACACTCTTTCCGACCGGTTTTACCACGAAATTCAATGGTCGGATTGGATTTCACGGCCAGCGTTGATCACGAGCTCGCCATCATCAAAACGCAACTCTGTTTCGCAGGGAGCGAAACAGAGGACCTGCGTCCGTTTTTTTTGGGCCACCACCACTCTTCAAAGGGGAGATCTGAACCGTCCATTCTCCCCAGGAGGGCAAACCGACCATGTCCCTATCTGTATACAGATTTTCACACCCATTTCGTAGAATTGAAGGATCCAACGGGGATTGGACGGTAGGTTGAAAAAACGCTGTGGGCCACACCAGATCTAATCCAGAGATGACCGATTCGAACGGTTTTGTGAGTAGAATCTAATGGACGGTTGGATTTCACCTCGACCTCGATCGGGAGTCCCACGAGAGTCAGCGCGGATCGGTTTGGACTCTGTTTACGCGATCCGTGCACACCACGCCATTCCGGACCGTTCTGCGATCGGGGGAGGATCGGATTTTCTATCCGAACCGTCCAAATGCTTGTCCATGGTGGGGCGATTAAAGCCAAGACGACCGAACGTCTTGGATCAAGCTTTTGTTGCATAAAATTTCGTTCAAACGAAGGGATCATTGCTCGCCGCTTGCGTGGCGGGAGACAGATCTCTAAACGGACTCTTTTCCAGCACGGACCCTACACCACGTTGTTACATATAAAAGGGAGAGAGAGGGTGGACGTGAGGGGATCTGGCTTGGAGCTTGAGCTTGTGGAGCAGACAGAGAGAGAAAGTAGAGTAGAGTATTTTTTTATCTTATTTGTTTTCTTGTTCTATTAGTTTTTTTTTAAAGATGTTTAGCCTCATCATGTTCATGAGTGGCTAAACCTCTTAGCTAGGGCTAAGAGGTGAAGCTTGTAGCGTGATGGGAGGCCTCTTTGCTTGCCTTTTGTTTAGACTGATCTGATTTTGATTAAATTTTATTAAGGGAATGTTTTCAGTCTTTAATGGTCTGTTGTGGTTTGAAATTACAATGGAGTGCGATGGCTTTGAGCATGTTTTTTTTTTCTTTTATGTTTATGACGTCGGGAAGCCTGTTGTTCACCATCGTCTCCTGGGCATGGTTGGATGTCGCACCCTTCCTAACCTTCATACATTGATTGGTTGGTAATTAGTTTAATTACATTTGTTTGCTTTGTCTCACGGGCATGGTTTGGTGATGGAATCCATTCTAATTCATATACCTTTCATCTTATCAAAATTACATTAAAGCGATTCAGTTAATTTCCTAAATTGCAATACAGGCATAAGATCTCCCTGATCCCTACAAGTGGATCCTCTGAATCCCTAGTTTCCCTTCTCTGATTTTTCCTAAAGTTTTAGATTAATTATTTAACCATTATTCCTCAAATCATAATTGGTTTAGATTTCATCTTAGCCTAGTTCTAGATCTGGTTATTTTTAGAAAGCGTACAGGTTTCAGTCCCTGTGGATTCGACCTCGGTCTTACCGAGTTTATTACTACATCACAACCCTATACTTGGGGAGTGAACATTGAATAACACCGGTCCTCTTAGTAAGAACCTAATACGCTCGACTATTCAGAGCATATCCTAAAAATATCCCTTCACTTTTCGTGTCGAATTTACTCAGATTTAAATTGTACTATGCAAAGTAAAAATTTAATTCATATATTATATTGTATGTGAATTGCAGGAAGTACAATGAATATATTCATGGCCAAACACATAAGGGACAAAACAGGAGGGGTAATCTGTCAATGAAAAAAGAAGTAGACTACAATGCTTGGTTAAGGGAACAATTAGAGAATGAAGAAATGTCACAATTTCAGAGAACCGCTACTGGTCCTAGCTATGCTGCCACATCATACAGTATATACTCAGTAAATGGATATGTTTTTTGCACATCAGACTCTGAAAAAAACTTGACAACACAAAATAGTGGGGTCTCTATGAAAGCCTTAACTATGTTCAGGGTGAGTGCCAGGGATAAGAACTTGGTAGAACAGGAAGCCACCTACTATGGTATCATTAGACAAATTCTTTAATTAAACTACTTCAGCTTCAAGATAACATTGTTCTACTGTGATTGGGTGCATATCAAAGAAACTTCAAATGGATGTAATGTAGATCCTGAAACAAATCTGATATTTATAAACCTAGGAAGGTTTAGAAGGAATATCAAGAAAGAGGATGAGCCATTTATCCACGCATCTTAGGTAGCTCAGGTCTTCTATTGCAAGGATCCGATAAGAGATGACTAGCATGTTGTCTTAGATGTTTCAAAGCGACTGACAAAAGATGCATATGCATTTGAGGATCTGCTACTGTTTGAGGCCAGGTTGACTGCAAGTTCCTCGAGCCCTTCCTTAATAGATGATCTGTATGACCCAACTAGTGAAGATATACAAGAAGGGTCATATGTAGAAATTGTTGAATGTAACCCACGTATTCAGTTGCGGAAAAGAAATTGATCAAGTTTCATATCAGGTTGAAGTAAATTTAATTACATTTACTATATTATATTATTTTCCTTTTCATTCAGCAAAAACATATGCATGTGTATAGTGTCATCTCTTTATAATGTATAGCAACATATTAAATGACTAATCATTTTAATTTTTTTTGTAGAAATTATGTCGTATGTAGGGCCTTCTAGTTCTACCCCAGCAAGCACCACAAGGATAAAAGTTTCAATCAGTCCAATTGGAGAGATTACTGGTGTTAATAAAAATTAATTCACCTCATTTCTAAGAAATGTGGTCAGGACTCATTCTTCAATTGCATACAAAAACTGGCGGTTTGTGCCAGATACCATCAAGGATAATGTTTGGTCAACTATTTTGGTAAGCATTTAAATACATGAGTTTTACGTTCTAATGTTTATAATATCATTGTTGTTGACTAATTGCCCTGTGTAATGAAATGTGTATGCTAAATATGGGGTTTTCCTTTTCCTCTCTCTTTTCATTTTTTCCCTGTTTGGTCCAGTATTTCTGCGGGATTCATCCGATGCTCGATTGAACAAGATGGGGTTTGTTTTCTTTTCGACTCGAGAACTGTGCTCGTGGAGCTCGCCTTCGGTGATCCGCGCTATTCATCTCGTGGGGTGAGTCGTGCGCACAAGTAGCTGACTTTCGGTGGAAATTTACTGGTTGGATTGGTGTGTTTTTTGTTGGGATTTTTCGGTAATCTGTCCATTTCCAGGCTTGATATCTGCTCGAACTCGGCTTAAACTTGGACGAGCCAAGCACAAGCTGGGCATCCGAGCTCGAAGGCCAAGCTGAGCCGAGTACAAGCCGGAACTTGGCCAATGCAAGCCGAGCACGAGCTGGGCAATATCGGCTCAACTTGACTCGTGTACAACTCTAGTCTAATCTGGTGATGGATAGGCAACCCTTCAACTAATCCTCCTTCACTTAAGAGACAATGAGTGTTGTCACGAACCCACTTGGGCATGAAACACTCACAACCTTTAAGTAATCAAACCTAAACCTAAGAAATAAAACTAGGCAACTAAAACAAATAAAAGATCTTTAAAAGAGAGAGAGAGAGAGAGAGAGAGAGAGAGAATTAGAAAGAGGTTACCAGATTGGAGAATGCTATGTTAGAATCCTACGAAATAGAAACCAAGTTAGATTCTAAAAACAAGTTCAGAAAAATCATAAATTAGAAACAAAACAAAAAGTTAATCCTAATCTTAACCTAATTCTAATACTAATTAAATTCAGAAAAACACAGCCGTAATCCCCGGTAACGGTGCCAAAAACTTGTTCACAACCCCAAGTATAGGGTCACGATATAGTAATAATCTCAGTGAAACTGGGGTCAAATCCACAGGGACTAATCTTGTACATTTCTGAAAGTAGCTAGAATTAGAACTAGAATAAGAATATTTAAATCTGGAATATAAGTAATTGTGAGTGGTGTTAATTGAAACTTGTGAATTTAAAGGTGGGGATTAGGGTGCCAAGGATCCACTTGTAGTTATCAAGATGCTACCTTACTTGATTCAAGAGACACAAATGGAATCAAAGTCCTACCTTATCCAATTGGAATAAGAGGTGATCAAATCTCTAAACTTTCATTGAATCAGTCTCAATAGATGAGAATTGTGAAGATTTGGAAGGGATTCCATCACCCAACCATGCCTAGGAGACTATGACAAAGAACATGATTTACAAATCCCATAATCTCAAATAAGAAAAGATATTCAAAGCTATCGCTGCATCTATTGTAATTTAAGTCACAATAAACCATAGAAAACTGAAAATATTCCTTAAAATCAATTAGAAATCAATGAAAATTAATATAAACATGAAACAAAGTAAAGTAAATATCCCAATCACACTACAAGTTTCACCTCTGAGCCCTAGCTAAGAGGTTTAGTTAACCATAGATATGATTAAACAAAAATCTCCTAAGGAAAGCATAAAAACAAACTAAGGAAGAAGAAGAAAACTCTTGGCGGCAGCTCTCCACCCTTTTGCTCCACTCCTTAAACCCTAGAAGATGCTTTGGAGCATCTTAGGAACTCCTATTTATAGTAGGGGAACTTCAACTTTAGCACCAAGTTGGAAAAGTCTGGAAACTACCTCAAATTTATGCAGTCCACGAAAAATCTATGTAATATTTGACTAGTCGAACCAGAGCCCGGGCTAGTTGAAAGACAAGTTTGACTAGTCGAGTGTAATCTTCAACTAGTCAAATTTTGTGCGAATTTAAAAGATAATGTTGTTGGGGTTCGAGGTGAATTTTCTCGGGCTAGTCAAATTTCACTTGAATTTTTAGGATTCCTTTTCTTCACTTCAAGTCTTCGATTCTCTTCATTCCTCACTTGGTTTTCTTGGATCTTTGGCATGTGAATTCTTCAATCTTGGTCTCGTAAGATCCATCCCTTAAATTGCATCAAATTCATGTTTTTAACATTCTTTTCAATTCAAACTCTCAGAGTCACCTTGCAACACAAACATGTATAAAATATACCATTAAGCATTATCATGTTCATAAAACCAAGATATAAATAGGGGAGAATATGTAATATTTGACACTTAACAATAGATTACTCTTTTAAAATAAGATTGAAAATGATCTTGAGAAAGGGAATTGAATAAACTTTTTTAAAAATTATAAATACCACATAATTAGCTTGCTGAGAACCTGAGCTTCTCTCTCACTTGCAGAAGGTTTGGAGTGATTTTTCGTTATAGAAATGAATGAGAGAATGTCTCTATTTATAGCTAATGATAGTCAAAATTCAGCTAGCCTAAGAATAGCATCAGCTTGCCAGATTCCACCATATTTGTTCCAACGACTATCGGATTGTGCGGGATAAGATTTATCCAAATTTTGGCTGGCCCGAGGTGAAATTTCGTTTGTCGAATGTCCAATTCGATTAGCTGAATTCCTGCAAAAGTCAAAAGTTTGCATTGCTCGAATTTAACCCGAACTTCACTCAGGCTGGCCGAATTTTAAGTTAGGCTAGCCAAACCAAAAGTTAGGCGCGCTGAATTTTCAACAGATTTTAAATTTTAGCCCAAACTTGAAGTTAGGTTAGCCGAGGAAGTTAGGCTGGCCAAACTCCAAAGAAAAGACACTATTAAAGACCCAAAAATGAATAAACTTTTGAAAGTACCTAACATAAGGTATTTCTAGGGTTATATCACCCGTGTTTGGCAAATACATGAGACAACTTGTCTTAAAATCGGGCAATGTCTTCTTGAGATGATAATTCGATCTTAAGCTTATCTTCAGACATGTAGAGTGGTTGTGATTCCATACTTGCGATCTGACTTGTAACACTTTTGTCTCATAGAATTTGACAACTAAATGTGTGCTAAACATATAAGCACTAACAGTATACTTCTTAAAATTCAACTTGTGGTAGATATGATCTCACCAGGATTTTATCTCACCCAATATTATGACTCTTTTAGATTTCGGAGGCGAGATAAGAGTAGTAGAGATGGAATACTTAGATAATTATTTTTATTAGAGATTAGCCCTTAGTTTATCTTGTTTGAAAAAATTGTAATATGATTAAGTAGAGACTTTTAATTAAGAGGAAAATGTAGTAGTCTAGTAGTAATTTAAATTTGTTAATTTTTATTTAAGTTATGGATATTATCATTTAGTTAATTAAATAGTTATGGTTTGGGTTTATAATTTATTGTGAAATTGAAAAGGCCAAGGTAAGAGTCCTAGAGGGAGAGGGGGGGGGCGGGGGGTGAATAGGACTATGCCAAATTAAAAAAATAAACTGCAAAATTAAATAAAGATAACACTTAAACAATCCACAATGCAGAAATGTAAAACAACCTTAAAAATCTAGTATTTAGAGGATGATATAAACTTGGTTCTAAGGACAACTTGACACCAAAAACCAAAGGTTTATGGCAGGACAACCTTACTAGAACTTGGGTGAGTATCAAAAACTCAAACTGAAGAGGATATAAAAGAAATAAATAGCAAAGGAAATAACTAAGCTTTTACAACATTTCCACACTTGCATAAAAGAAATTACAGCATTCTCCACAAATGCAAAAAGGGAAATTACAATATCCATAAAATGAAAGAAATAATCAATCACCACAAGACCAGAAATTATAGCGGTTCGCTTGTGTGTACACCAACTGTTTAGGAAAACAGCCACATAACTACTCCACTCCTAATATCCTCACACAGTGGATATTAGCGTTCACTATGAAAATAAGTTTTTCAAGGTTCACCTAAAACCCTCACAATTGTGTTTTTCAAGTGGGCTTACACAATTCAAAAACCCCACACTCTGAGTTTTCTGAATCACCTCAGACAAACCAAAATAAAGAGATTTTTCTGGCACAATCTCAATGAAACCAAAAGAATAAATTTTACAAAATTGTAAAATACTTATCTATTCTCCTTTGATGTAGCCCAGAAGAACCAATTCGGAGTAGAAATTCCACGTAGATGTTCAATGTTCACACTCACATATGAATAGGTTCTAAGTTCTAAATTGATTTTAAATTAAATCACCTTGGGCTAACTTGATTTGATTTTGATTCCAAGAAATGGGAATATATCAATCCCTCTTTCAAATAAAATTGGAATGCAGAATACAAAATCAAATGCAAAAAAACTAATTAAAGAGAATATAAAATGAGCACTAAATAGCTTAAGAATATCGCTAACTTATCTCTCAGAGAGGTGTATTGATTTTGCTTGAATTGGATACCAAACTCGAAAATTTATGTTCTATTAATAAGTGCAGAAATCGTATCTTCGATTGGTCCTGAGGTTGTCATGACTAGTTGTAGGACCAACAGATTTTTGAAATTTTGAGTGCGATAAAATCAGACCGTTCCACGACTAGTCGAAGGACCTACTCGACCAGTCGAGCGGCCTCCACAACCAGTCGAGTCATGTCCACGACTGGTCGTACAGGACTCAATTTAGTCGCTAGACTTTGAGTCAAGCCTGCAGGACTGATCGAAGACGGGTCGAGCACTGTTCACACGACCGGTCGAGCAGTCTCTAGGACTGGTCGAGACTCTAACAAAAAATTTCAAAAAATATAAACAAACTTAGGACTGGTCGAGGATTTCTTAGACTGGTCGAGCCATTGCTAGGACTAGTCAAACATAGTGTAGGACTAGTCGAAAAATAAACTATGCACTTAGAAAATGAGCCAATTGAATTATGTATTCAAAATGACCTACCCTAAGGTCAATCTAGGGTCTTTCATACCTTGTTAGTGATGTATGAACATTGAGTCTTCTCTTACTTCAGTTGATAGTCGTTCTTTGAAGTTCACAAAGCTTGAGATCTTGACATATGATGAAGCTTGAACTTGAGATGTTTGAAGCTTGAATATGACTAACATTGAAGCTTGAGCTTGTGGTTAAAGTAAAGAACTTTGTCTCGACTTAGACAAAGCTTTGAATACTTGAACTGTTGAAGCTTGAAAGATTGAATTCACACTTGGTGTTGAACTTGAACATGAACATGTGATCTTGCAAACATGTAATCTTGCACTAGAAGTTCTCGAGGTAACGACCTTTGTTCTTGTACATGAGAAGCATAGTCTTGAATATGTAGATGCGCTACACAAGACATAGATTCCAAGAGGTTTTGGCACTACAAAATTTGACAATCATAGGAGCTAGGAAACATAGCACTTACAATCTCCCCCTTTATCAAATTAGTGACAAAACACACTTCATTAAAAATAAACATAATATGCTTAATAAAGAATCATGCACCAGTTACAACCTGGCCAAAGAATCATGCACCAGTTATAAACAGGTCAAAATAATTCGGAATCATTTCTCCATCAACTCCCCCAATAATACTACTCCCCCTTACTCCCCCTTACAAACAAAATGAAAGGAACTACTTATCCACAATCCACATGCCACATGCCACATATTACAAGCAAAAGCATGATAAAATTCTCCCCCTTTTTGTCACAATATGACAAATGAAGGAATCAATATATTGAACAGGAAGTAGATAAATAAGGAAGAATAAGAAGAGTAATGAGGAAGAAAAAAATATATGATCAAGATAATTAAGATAACCAAAGTTATAAGCAAGCTTGTTTAACCAAGTTTAACCAAGTTCAACCAAGTTCAATCCCAAAATATCCAAACCAAAAACCAAGTATCATAAGAGTTATTACAAACCACATAATTAAAAACTAATCAGAACTCGACGAAGGAGTAGGTATGGAAGGATCAATCTGATGAAGTCCCTTGTTAATGCGTTTCAGATACTAGCGCATATTTGAATTGCATATCATGGGACACATTCATATTTTTTACCTTCTCGTTTGAGCGCCAACACGCATCAAAGTCAGATGGCTGATAGTCAAGATCATCTGCTAAATCAGATTCGATCTCATAAAAAATGTCATCCATATTGATGTCATTTGGAGGCAAATCACCTTCATCTGCATCCACGGCATCAGCTCCACCAGCACTCACATTGACTTAGCCAGGTGCTAACCTCAAATTCATCTTATTAATATTTGAGTTGTTAAATAGTAGATGATGAATTGGAGCTTCCCCAATAGGCATGGCCACTAAACTATGGGTGGCCAACATAGTCATAAGATAGACGAAATAGATGTCACTGTGTCCTGGATGGAGATGGAATTGAATGATGCAATGACAGATCAATGAAGGAAGACATACAGATGTACCAGAGATGATGGAATGGAGAATACGGACCATGAACGTAGTGAGTTTGGTTTTGTTATGAGAACGAGGATAGACATTCGAAATGAATATCCTATGAAGGACTCTGTATCTGGGTAACAAATACTTTGAGGTAAGCGCATTTTCATTAGTATTCCATTCCGCATCTATATTGCATAAATCTTTAGTAGGCATACGTTTCTCAGTTTCAGATGGTTTAGCTACTAGAGTTCTAATGGTAATACCTTCATTATTGACAGGTAAATACATTAGGCCAGAAATAAGATGCCTATCCACATTTATTGGACCTGTTGATGCCAAAATTAGGACCACCCTACACGCAGCAAGTTGAACCTTCAAGGAACCCTGAACCTACATAGAGAGTGATCAAAGGAGACCCTAGCTAAACCGGGGGACCCTCCGATGTGTAAGTCAGGTCAAGGGAATCTGGGTCTAAGTTGATAGTAGAGAGAGGGTGTGAGATCTTACGTACCTGTAACAATGGGGTCTTATTGTATTTATACCTGACTGTCGGACAGCCGAGGTCTGTCAATCTTAACACGATTCACTCAATCAGTGGGATTTTCAGATCGTGGGAATATTATGCGCAATTCGAGGATCGTGTAGGATATTATGCGCATCATGCATATCTGCGAGTGAAGTAACTGGCCACGTCCTCTTATGATAGTTTCTAAGCTTTGCTCATGAAGCGCCCACTTCTGGATTCGGCCTCTGCTCGATCCTTTTGCCAGATGAGGCCTCAGTTAGAGTGTTCACAAGCTTTTGTTGAACAGCAGCCGCGTTTACAGTCTGAGCTGAGCTGGTGGACTTAGCCTCTGGCCAGTTGTGCATTCCGAAAGACTTCTTTTATGAGGTCTGAAGTGAAGTGTCGGGCCTACTTTATCGGGTCGAGTTTCCTCCTGGTCATTAGTCTCAAGGCCGAGGCACTTCGGCGACTCATTGGTGAATCCTTCAGTTGTGGGCGTCATATGTAGTTTCCTATTGGATAACTTCGGCCCTCAGAATTATAAGGGTCTCGGATCTTCCCATAACAGAAGCCCCCTACTCTTCGAAGTCAGCTAAGAACTCGAAGAATAAACGAACGGAAGATCAATCGCTTCATCCGCCGACTCTTCTACGCATGTCGATGCTATCACATTTTTGGAATTTTAAAACGTCGCACCCTCATGGTTTCCCACCCATGGACCAGTGTTCAGCGGACGCATGGCGATGGTTAAGATTTCGAATTGCCATCTGCATATGACATGTTGCCATGTATACCCTAAGTAGTGTTTCAGACGAACCCTTCCTTATTCGGGCGTCGTTTCATTTACTCGAAGCATGCCGCTCAATGTCAGAGGCATATTACTCGACAGAGCTGGAGCCAATGGTATGTGGCCACATCAGCTCTGAAGTCAGCTCATGACGATTCGGCTACGGCCATCATTTCTTGTCATTAATGCAGGGATTTGGCAAGGTCTATATAATTTCCCTTTGAAAATTTTCATTCACTTCCACACTTTGTGTTTGAGCTAATACCAGAGTAGGCGATTTCCGACGAAGGCGATTCCGGCCAATTAAGGTTTTCTGACGGGCGATTCCGATCAACCGAATATTTCCAGTAGAAGCGATTCCCGGTGATCGTCCAGTGAGTCTCCTTCCTTAAGCCTTTTTGCATTCCTTCTTTTTAAAGATGTCATCCGACTTGGAGACTATTCGGGATTACGGTGATGACTCTGAGTCGAGGAGGTCTGATGATGGGAGAAGATCCTCTGAAGACCCCTATGAAGCTGTACCTTTATTCCCTCCGCCCCAAAAACAGAAGGAGACGGGGGCTCAGACTCGTCGCGCTGGCCAAAGAAAAACCACTCGAGCCCCCCGAACCATGACTATTGAAGCTACCGAGATGCCTGTGAGTGGGCGAGCCTCAGAGGTAGTCCCAGGAGGCTTCGTGCTATCGGAGTCTCAAATGGAGTGGATCCGCTTGGAGTTTAATATCCTAGACTTCATTCAAATAAGAGCCCCAGAGCCCTTAAACACCGCTAGAGGACCTGCTAAGGGAAAAGTTGCCATTTTTATCTGTGCGCTGCAATGTGGGGTCCGACTTCCTTCGTATCCCTTCATCTGAGCCATAACAGCCTACCTCGGACTAGCTCCTGGGCAATTCACCCCCAACGCTTGGATGGTGTTAATCTCTTCCTACATCATCTGGCATTAAGTCGGGAATCCAAAGCTGACCCCTAAGGAGTTAGTAAGTTTGTACCTGCTCAAGCATGACAGTCAAGAACCATGGTACTACTTCACGACCAGAGGCAGCAAGGGGTCAGGGCTGGTGATGAATCTTCTGTCCTCCAATAAGGACTAGAAGAATAAATGGTTCTGAGCTGCAGGCAAATGGGAGGCACTGGTGGTTGAGCTTAGGACTCTAATAACTCGGGTTTTGACCCAATTTTCAAAATCAGGTCGGACTAGTCATTCCCTCTTTTCTGATTCTCTGCTCTGTTATCTTAGCCAAACTAAAGTTTTCTTCATCTTTGCAGATTTCCCAAGGGGCATGCCCCTCCTCGATTCGGCCTAAAAGAACCGCATAGCTAAGGCTAAGGTGCGATTGGGAGAGCTCCGCTCCTGGTTAGACCTAATCACAGCTGCCAACCTTCACTGGTTTGGGCTTTGCAATTCACCGCCTCTCCTGACGTCCTTCAATAGGTGTTTCTTTCGTTCTCTTTGGAGGGATCAAAGTTATTCATTTGCTTGTTGATTTATCGTTCTTTGCGCAGGCATGGACGAGGCATCTGATTCTTGGAGGAGGAAGGCGGCCCCGACGACGGAAGAGTTGTTAAAGGCTGAGCCCCTAATGAAGACCATCGTTCGGAGGAGGCAAGCAACTCCTCGAGGAGAGGACCCCTTTGGTCCAGTTTCTATTGCTACAGCTTCAGCCATAGCTCTCATTGTCGCGACTACGATTGGGGGCCTGCTGACGTTGGGGCTCCAACAATCATTGTTCCAACTCCAGAAACCATAACTCCTTCCGTTCCGCCCACGACCATTCCCCCCACTGGAGAGGTTCGCCCTTCAGCCCCCTGTATAGCTATCCCTTCATCATCCGAGCAGGAAGAGGCCATTCAAATGGCTGACGTCATGATTACCCATCCCAAGGCTGAAGATGATCCTAGGGTCAAGGCTCAGACCTCAGCTGGCAGCAGGAACGGGTTTGTGGAAGCAACAGACTCAGCTCATGTAGGGACGAGTGGAGGTAAGTTCACACCGGGCTACCACCTATCTTGTCTGACGCCTTGGGCTACCAAACATGCCCCAAAGGAGAGCATAGCCCACCTTCTCAGTAAATCTGATAGCTCCTTCTTGAACGACATGGCCTCCATATTTTGCACGGTATTTTCATCAACTTTCCTTGCCTTTTTGTACTTGCTGCTTCCGAGTACTCATCATTTTCTTTGTTTTTATTCAGTCTATCCCGAAGCTTCTTTCAGCTCGAGAGAGGGCGTGCGAGTTGGAAAAGAGAGAAGCTGAGGTGGAGGCCCTCAAGACCCAAGTGGGGGTCTTGCGGAACGAAGGCACCTTTCTCTGACTCGAGCAGGGCGAGCTGCATCGGCAGCTTGAAGACGGGAAGGCTAGAGAGCTTCGGTTGCATGGGGTCATGACTGACCTTGAGGCTAAAGAGTTGCGACTATAGGAAATCGTAGATGACTTCAAGGCTCAGTGTGACGCTGCAACTGCTGAGCTGACCTGGGCCAGGGCTCACGCAGACTCACTGGCTAAGGAGAACGCTCGACTAGGTGAAACCCTTGAGCGGGCCAAGGCTAAGGCGACAGAAGAACAAAGTCGAGCTATCTCCCAAGCAAAGGAAACCCAGCGGGCTGAGGACGAGGCTTCTCTGACCGCAGCAGTGGCTGCGGTGGTGGACGCCTTCAAGACTTCAAATGAGAGGGACGCCAAAGCCGCCAAGTTTTACAACCGCGGCTTTGATGATTGCATCGAGGCAGTCTAGGGCCTATATCTGAACCATAATCTTGAACCTTTGTTGTTTGAATACATCGAAGAGGTGCCTACTGAAGATGTCCGCCCGAATCAAGCTCTCAACACTCAAGCTCCTCCTCTCCCAACCGCATAAATTAGATAATTTTTTTTCCTTTTTTTTCTAGGATTTGTCGAAAACTTTTCTTTTTGGTTACTTTTTGACCTTCTAATGAAGGTTCATGAACGATGATTTTTGACCTTCTAAAGAGGGTGCCTGAATGACAACTTTTAGATGTTAATCCGTAACTAATTTTTTATTGTCGATTGTTAATTGCCAAACTGATTTGTTAATAGGTCGATTTACTTTATGGCATGGCCGAGTCGACCCTTTGATGGGTCAGCTCCTTCCAATGCCGCCTCGTATAGTTTTTGAAGCCTTCATGGCTTGTTTGTCAAGTTCAGACCCATAGGGGGTCGACTCGTCCCACGATTGGCGAGGAACTTCTGCTTCATCCGTTAATCAATGAGCCGACTCCTGTTGAGGGAGTCAGGTCATTTTTTGGCTTTTTCCTTAACTTGGGGATGCCATGTGGAATTTTTGTGGGACAATTTACTAACCCCTTCTGTAAGGGATTAGTTCATTGAGTCCGCCCCTACATTTGAGAGGCAACTTTTCCTTGGTAGATAATTCGCTCATGTAGATAAGAAGAGGTGAATTTTTTTATTAAGTGCCTTAAATACTTGTCACTCGAAGGAGTACATTTTCTGAGAGCCTTAAAGGCTTGTCGATCGGAGGTGCACATTTGCTGACAACCTTCAAGGCTACTTCGTTACGGATAGTAAACTTTTAGGTGCTCAGTATTCCAACGGTAGGGGAGTTGTCGACCCTCGAGGTCTTCCAAATGGAAGGAGCCCAATTTGGTCGACCGGATGACTCGGTAAGGCCCTTCCCAGTTAGGTCTGAGTGTCCCAGCCCCTGGCTCAACGGTGTTCTGGAATACCCGGCGAAGAACTAAGTCCCCTGGACGGAATCACCTAGCCTTGACTTTTGAATTATAGAATTGTACAACTTGTTGATGCCGAGCTGCGACTCAGAGCTTTGAGATATCTCTAAGTTCTTCGAGCAGATCCAAGTTGGCCGCAATCTGCTCGAAGTTCTGGTTTTCTTGGTAGTTCTTAACTCGAGCCATAGGGAGACCGATTGTAACTGGCATCATTGCCTCCAAGCCGTAAAAGAGTGAGAACAGAGTTTCTCCGATCGAAGACTGAGCAATAGTTCTGGGCCCAGAGGATGAACGGGAGTTCCTCGGCCCAGCCACCTTTTGCTTTCTCTAATTTTGTCTTGAGATGGTGCTTGATAACTTTATTGACTGTCTCCACTTGCCCGTTGAACTAGGGGTGTCGAGGAGAAAAATATGCATTTGTGATTCCGAGTCCTTGATACATGCTTCAGAATTTGTCGTTATCGAACTGTCAGCCATTGTCTGACATGATGGTGCGTGAAATCCTGAGCCGGCAGATGATGTTTTTCCAGACAAAGTCGATCACCTTCTATTCCATGATTTTGGCGACGGGCTCGGGCTCGACCCACTTGGTGAAGTAGAGTAGTCGACTGTAACTATGGTGAACTTGACTTGTCCTTTTCCAGTAGGTAGAGGGCCGATGATATCGATTCCCCACTGAGCGAACGGCCAAGGGACGCTCATGGGAGTCATTTCTTCCGCAGGTTGTCTCGACATGGACGTGAAGCGTTGACATTTGTTACATTTCCAAACGTAGTCCTTAGAGTCCTCCCTAATAGTCTGCCAGAAATATCTTTATCGGAGTATCTTCAGGGCTAAGGCTCGGCTGCCAGAATGATTTCCACAGATTCCTTCATGAATCTCCCAAATGACATATTTTACCTCATCGGGTCGGAGACACCTGAGGTAGGGCTGAAAATGTCCTTTCTTGTATAGGATACCATCTAGGATGGTATATCGAACTGCTCGGACTCTCAGACACCTGGTTTCTAACCTATCCGAGGGGGTTTCGCTAGACGTGAGGCAGTTGAAGATCGGGTTCATCCAGCTCGGATTAGCATGCACTGGATTGACTTCCTTCTTCTCTACTTTGTTGATGCTCAGATACTCTATGAATTCAATGGGGATAACTCACGAGATCTTCCCTTCAGTTGCCGAGGCAAGCCTAGCTAAGGCGTTGGCCCATGAATTTTTCGCTCTTGGGATCTGATGGATAGTGCAACTCCAGAATCTTTCAATCAATTTCCTTACCTCATCGAGATAAGTGATCATTCTCATCTCCTTCGCTTCGTACTTGGTAGAAATGTGGTTTAATACCAGCTGAGGTCGCATCGGACCTGAAGAGATTGGACACCTAGACTCGCCACCAATCTGAGTTCGGCAAATAAGACTCGTATTTTGCCTCATTGTTTGAAGCCTTGTACCCGAGTCTGATCGCATATTGGATAGTAGTGGAATCCGACGTAGTCAGGACGATTCCGGCCCCGGCCCCTTTGATATTGGACGACTCGTCCACATAGAGAATTCATCCCAAGTCTGATACCAGCTTTTGGCCACCCTGGGGGACAGGTGGCGTCATTTCAACTTCGGTACTAATCTCTTCTGTGCTCGGAGTGGTGAATTCGGCAATGAAATCGGCCACAGTTTAGCCATTGATTGTCGTCTTCAGACGAAACTCGATATCAAACTCACCAAGTTCGATGGCCCATTTAGTCATCTGTCCTGAAACCTCGGGCCTCTAAAGAACTTGTCCGAGAGGGTATTGATAATCAAATATTACATAATTTCACCCATTTATATCTTGGTTTTATGAACATGAATCCACTTAATATTCTATTTTAGACATGTATGTGTTGCAAGGTGAATTTAAGTGCTTGGATTGGAAAAGGGTGTTAAAAGCATGAATTTGATGCTAAAAAATCACTGAGTCAAGGATGGATCTTAGGAGACCAAGATTGAAGAATTCACATACTAAAGATCCAAGAAAACTAAGTGAAGAATGAAGAGAATCGAAGATTTGAAGTGAAGAATCCTGAAATCGTCCTAAAAAAGTGTATTCTGAAGCTGTGAAGTTTATTTTGAAAGTCTGTTTTTAATAAGTTATGCAGCGAGAAGTCTATTTTGGGAAAATACGTATATTTGAGCAGTTTCTAGGGTTTTTCAACTTTGTATGAAAATTAGAATTCCCTACTTATAAATAAGGCTTCCTAGGGCATTTCTAAACATTATTAAAAGCATTCAAGAGCAATATTTAGGGTTTTTAAAGGGTTTTCAATTTTATAATTATTTTTTTCCTTTTAGATCTTTTCTATTTGTATTTATTTCTTTCTTGTTCCTTTCTTTTTCTATTCTAATTATGTTTTTCTAAGTTCCCTCTAGCTTAAGCTAGAAGGGAAGCACATGGGTTTAATATTTCATTAAGTTTTGATGATTGATTGTTTTTAATGATGAGAAGAATGATATATGCATGTTATCTATTATTTAGGTTTTATTTTTTATCCTCTTGTGAGATCAATTTGTTTCCATCATATAAGATCCACATTGATGGATAGGCTTACCCTAGATCAATTAGATTTCCTAGATAGGAGAGGTTCTCAACCTGTTATATTTCTTTGATATTCATTATCCTATAGATATTGAATACTTAAAATCATTGGCGCTTAAGAATATATGTCAATGGTGCAAATCCATTATTTTCTAATCTTTTATATCATTTATTAAAATATTTAAACTGTTTTATTTTCTGATTAGGCTGACCATAGTGCTCAGATCTTAGTTGTATTATCCAAGTCATCATGATTTTGGAACATTAACCTATGTGTGAAACTTTGAAACTTGGGCATTATTTTAATTCAATTGAATTACATCCATTTGGAAATCTCAAAATCAAATAATCAGTTTAGTTTTTATTACTTAGTTTGTTTTGCATTTGATTTTTTCCTTCTCACAATTTATCTCCTTGTGGGATCGACCCTGTATTCCCAGGATATTACTTACGAACCTCTGCACTTGGAGGCAAGCAATCAAGTTTTTGGCGCCGTTGCTAGGGAGAGACTTAGAGAAATCAGATCTGTACAAGATAGCTAAGGTAAGTTTTTTTTTTCTAAGGTAAGTTCTCTTCTAAACCTTCCAAATGTTCTGTAGATTTTTTTTTCTTCTTTTTTTTTCTTCTGCTTTGAAAATAAATTCAGTTAGGTCTTTCAAGCACTAATTATAACATAAGGTTGCCCTGCTTAGGATTTTATCACTCAAGTGCTATGGTTGTCCTACAGTTGTTGCTTGATCACAAAGGTCATCCGCTGAATCTATTTTCCAGATTAGCATAGTTTAATTTCTGCATTAGTTTTACTTTTGTTGATTTATTTATTTTTAAAATTTTTTGTGGACTGAACCCTCATGGTCGGCCCCTGGGTTGTTGATTTATTTATTTTTTATTTTTTATTTTTTTACGGACTAAACACTCATGGTCGACCCTGCCGCCTAGGTTGTTGATTTATTTTTGATTTGTAGAGTGAACCCTCATGGTTGGCCCTGCCTCCTGGGTTGTTGATTTATTTTTGCTCTATGGATTGAACCCTCATGGTCGGCCCTACCGCTTGGGTTATTGATTTATTTTGCTTTATGGATTGAACCCTCATAGTAGGCCCTGCCGCCTGGGTTGTTGGTTAAGTTTTTATTTTTATTTTAAGTATCATACTTGCTATTTGAATTAGTGGTATTTGTTGTATAGTGTGGATGGTTTATGTCCCATTGGAGTAGGGATTAAAACAATCGACTCTCCTCCGAAGGCAGACTAGTTCCAGGCCTTGATCATTCACTTAAAAGAAGCACTCAACATCACTTGGATTCTATGGCAGACCCAGTTGATAATCTAAATCCAAATCTGTCAGATCCAACTATAAATCAAAACAGAGAAAATCAACCTAATCCTCCTCTTGAGAATGAAAATGAAGTTCATAGGCATGTGTTAAACCAGCCATGGACTTTACGTGAACATTTACACCTTGAGAGATCAACTTTACCATCTTACATAGTGTTCCCTGCTCACATATGGAACATTGATTTTAAACCAGGTGTGATTCAATTGATTCCTAAATTTCATGGCTTAGATTCTGAAAGCCCCTACTTGCACCTCAAGGACTTTGAGGAAGTAATTACAACATTACAAGTAAATAATGGCAATAAGGATGTATTTAAGCTTAGGTTATTCTCATTTTCTCTAAAGGATCGGGCCAAAGTATGGCTTAACTACATGACAAGCCTTAAGTAGAGATTTTTTGAAAAAGTTCTTTCTCAAGCACAAAACAAATGCACTAAAACAAGAAATCATGTCATTCTCCCAAAAGAGGATGAACTATTTTTTTCAAGCTTAAGAGTGCTTCAAAGACATTCTAATTACTTGTCCACATCATGGTTATGAACCATGGCACGTGTTGATGCTTTCCGAAAGGGGCTCACCATGGATACTCGTCAGTTCATAGAGATGATGTCTGGTGGAACCTTTCTTGACAAAGATTATAATGAGGCTTGGAATTTTCTAGATATGTTAGTAGAGAATACGCATACATGGGATGTCTCTGCTAAATCAGACCAAACTAGACCCATTCCTATGGAAAAAGCGGGGATGTATGTCCTAAGAGAGGAAGACGACCTTAATGCAAAATTCGTTGCGTTGGTTAAAGAAAACACTTCCTTAGGTAATTTTTGTAGCATTTGTGGTGGTACAGACCACGACACAAAAGATTGTCCAATAATCTCAGTTGTACAAAAAAATCACGCATGAGCATGATCAAGCAAATACTATAACTACCGAAGGTCAATTATGTAACCAATGGGAAACATGTATAATCCAAATTGGCATAACCATCCTAATCTTAGTTGGAGGAATGGACCACAAATTAATGCGCCCAATGCACCTCAAATGCCTCAACAAAACAACTTCTTTGGGGCACCTAATAATGCACCATATGTGCCCCCGCCAAAGCGATCATCTGTGGAGGATGCATTAACGTATTCATGAACTCTCAAGATCAAATGAATCAGTCTCTAATCCAATCAAATCAGGAATTAAAGACAGTTGTGGCTAAGATTGAGACTCAACTAAATGTTAGGGAAAAGGGCACACTTCCTTCTCAACCTGTGCCAAACCCTAGAAACACACATTTCATTGGAGACTCAAATTCAAGTGAACTACATCATGAACAAGCTAAGACCATCATTACCTTGAGAAGTGAAAAAGATGTTAATAACAAGATAATGCAATCGGTAGAAATACCAGAGGATGAGCCATTGTCTCAAGAAAATGATGAACCGGCTATGGTTCAAGAACCGCAACAGCAAAAGGATAAAGAGACTAAGTTATACGAGCCTCCAATTCCATTCCCATCTAGACTATGGAATCCGACCATCCCCATGAAATATCAAGAAGTATTGGATGTGCTTCAAAAGGTTATTGTCAATATTCCTCTGCTTGATGCCATTAGACAAATTCCATCATATGTTAAATATCTCACGGACTGTGCACTGTAAAGAGGAAATTAAATGTGCACAAAAAAGCCTTTCATACTGAGAAAGTGAGCGCTATCATTCAACAAAGGGTTATACCCAAATGCAAAGACCCAGGAAGTCCCACTATTCCTTGTATTATTAGGAATTTTCAAATTGAGCATGCTTTGTTAGATTTGAATGCAAGTGTCAACTTAGTACCTTATTCGGTTTACAAACAAATGGAGTTAGGCGAGCTTAAACTAACCACGATTACACTCCAACTCGCTGACCACTCCATTAAGGTACCAAGGGAAATTTTAGATGACATACTAGTCCAAGTGGAGAAATTCTACTTCTCTGTAGATTTTATTGTACTAGATATTGAACCATGTGTAAATGCTAGCACTCAAGTTCCCATCATTTTAGGCCACTCATTCCTAGCAACTTCAAATACAATCATAAATTGCAGGAATGGAATGATAAACTTGTCTTTTGGTAACATGACTCTATAGCTAAATATTTTCAATCTATGTAATATATGGGGTGTTACTTGCCTCCAACCTCCCTGATTAGAGTTGAACTAACAGCTGAGGCTGAGACTGCGAGGTACAGGAACATGGGCTCACCTTCTTCGGGTTTGGATAGCACGAGGGGTGATCCCAAATACTGCTTCAGTTGCTGGAAGGTTTGTTCGCATTCTGATGTCCACTCTGCCTTCTTATGACCCTTTAGTTGTTGGAAGAAGGGGAGGCATTTATCTATTGCTCTTAATATGAAACGTCCGAGCGCTGCGACTCGTCCCGTGAGGCATTGTATTTCTTTGACGGTTCGAGGCAAACTCATGTCGAAGAGTGCTTTGATCTTGTCGGGGTTCGCCTATATGCCTCTCTGACTGAGTTGAAACCTAAGAAAATTTTCTAAGCTGACTCCAAAAGTGCACTTCGTGAGATTCAGCTTCATCTGGTATTCTCGGAGGACGGCAAACGTTTCTCCGAGATCCGTCAGATGATCGGTTGCCTTGATACTTTTTATCAACATATCATCAACATACACTTCCATTGTGCGCCCGATCTGTTTTGAGAACATTTGATTTACCAGTCTTTGATATGTGGCCTCAGCGTTTTTCAGGCCAAATGGCATGACCTGGTAACTGTAGAGTCCCTTATTTGTAACAAAGGTAGTCTTCTACCTATCTGAGGGATGCATTGCGATCTGGTTATACCCAGAGTACGCATCGAGGAAAGAAAGTAATTCGTGTCCCGCTGTGCTGTCCACCAGCTGATCGATCCGAGGTAATGGGAAACTATCTTTCGGACAAGCTTTGTTTAGGTCCGAGTAATCTGCGTAGACCCGCCATTTTCCATTGGCTTTCTTCACAGGGACCACATTTGTGATCCAGTGGGATAATGCACTTCTTCTATGAATCCGGCGTCGAGTAGAACGGAGACCTCGTCGGCTATTGCTTTGTATTGCTCAGCATCGAACGGCCTTCTCTTCTGCTTGATAGGTCTGTGATCTGGATCCACATTCAACCTGTGGACCATAACATCCAGAGAAATTCCAGGCATATCTTGGTGGGACTATGCGAAGACGTCCCTATGTTGTCATAGAAAGGTTAATATTCTGAGCCGTTGTTCAGGGTTCAATGATGTCCCGAGTTGAATGGTTATGCTCAGATCAACCTCATCGAGTGGCACCTTCTCTAGGTCTTCCACAGACAAACCTTTTGTGGGGCCTCTGGGGTCTACCGTGTTAATGATAAGTGCCTACTTAACTGACCCTTTCTTTATTGTCATTAGGTAATATCTCCGAGCTTCTCATTAATGGGCTCGGAGGTAGCCTATCCCACCCTCGGCGGGGAACTTCATCATCAGGTGATAGGTGGAGACGACTGCTCTCATTGCATTGAGGGAAGGTCTGCCTAAGATGACGTTATGTACGGATGGTACATTTAAAATTAGGAAGTCCACCATAAGTGTGACTTGATGTTGTCCTTCTCTAGCAGTTACAAGGAGGGAGATGGTTCCCTTAGAGATCACTCTTTCCCTAGCAAAGTCGTGCAGGTGGGTCTTCATAAGTCTAAGATGAGACCTCGAAATCTCCATTCTTTCAAAGGCATCAGAATAGATCACGTCGGTCGAGCTCCCGGTGTCGACCAAGATGTGATATACCTTACGATTTGCTATAGTCATGGTAACTACTAGGGCATCGTCGTGCGGGTGTTGGATTCCACGTGCATCCTCTTCCATGAAGGTCAGAGTGCATGGGCTAACCCAAAGTTCCTTGCTGGGCCGCTCAGTTAAGTGGACGTAATGTTCCAGTTCCAACTTCTGGGAGTGAGCCTTCCGTACCCTATTTGAATTTCTTCCACTAGATGAGCCCCCGAAGATGGTACGGATTTTGGCAGCTCTTCCATGGTGTTATTCGACTACTCTCGCTCTCTTTCTTCTTTCCGAGCGACTTTTCCTTCCTTAGGTATCGGCACAGGTGTCCCTTCCAAATAAGGGCCTTAATCTCATCTTTGAGATCTACATGTCAACTGTATTATGGCCGTGATCTCGGTGGAAGCAGCAGTACTTGCGCTTGTCTCAGTGGTCCAAATCGGCCCTCATGTAAACAGACCAATTCAGTAGCTTTTCTCCTCGGATGTCCAGAAGAATCTGCTCGACGGACATGTTAAGGGGGGTGTAGGAGCGAAACTTTCCTTCTAGTCTTCTGCTCGGACGACGATCGCGAGGGGCACGGTCATCGGTCCCCTTGGTGGACGGCTGGGATTCCTCGTTCCTAGGCCTTTTCCCTTTAACATTCGGATCTGTCACTTAGATACTTTTGCGGGCATTAGAGAATTCTTTCGCATTGGTGTATTTCTGAGCTCTGCTAACATTTTTGGTGGGTTCTTCCCAATGGAGAAAGTAAATCTTCCCTCTTTTAGGCTGCTGAACACAGCAGCGAGCGTCATTTTGTAGTCATAATCTTCTACCAACAGTGCTTCCTCGTTAAAGCGAGCGATGTAATCTTTCAACGACTCTTTCGGCTCTTGCTTGATGGCAAACAGGTGAGTGTTAGACTTTCAACTTCTCTTAACACTTATGAATTGGGTAAGGAAAAGTTGGCTCAACTTTGTAAAGGATCTTATGGTATTTGGTTTGAGCTGTCGGTACTAATTCTGTGCGGAACCCATAAGCGTGATCGAGAACCCTCAGTACATCATGGTATCTGTCATTGTCTGGATCTGCATCCACGAGCGATAGGCTTCCACATGCTCGGAGGGGTCTTTAGACCCGGAGTATTAGATGACGGGAGGTATTTGGAACCTCTGAGGCATCACCTCGTTCAAAATTTCTGAGGTGAAGGGAGGCTCGGTCTCTTCCATCATTGCTTGAACGGTGGTGGGAACTAACATCTGTTGTAACTTCTTTTTCAGAGTTAAATATTTGTTGTTGAGCTCTGTGAACCGCTTCTCCCATAGGTCCTTGTTTTCCGCTACGATCTCTTGGTTGTTTTCTATTTCTAGAGTTCTCCTTCCCCTCCTCCATTATAGCCAATGGCGGAGATCCATCGGTGCCAAGGCTGAAGTGGTTGAAACATTGGTTGGAGCCCGAGTGGCAGTGTTTCGAGTCGAGGCTCGGATTTAGGTCAGAACAAGATTCTGACCCAAAACCAACATCTGAGGGTGTTGAGGCACCTCGGGCCTCATACTCCTCGGCGTGGAGTGAGCTTCCACGACCAGACCGACCGATTCAAGAACAGGATTTTCCTGATTTGGGTGTGGCTGCGGCTCTTGTTATTGTTTCATCCAGTTCACTTCGTCATGTAGGGCTTGTATCTCGCTCTGCATGGCAGGATATTTACTCGCCCAATTACGAGAATGTTGAGAAGGCCCCGGGGCTGATTCCACATGAAGTAGTGAGGAGGAACGAGTTTGTTCGTTTGGCTCCGGCTCCGCCACTACTGCTTTCTTCTTTCCTCTAGCCATTATACTCGGGAATAGGAACCTGACCTTTCGTATCAGTTTCCCACAGACGGTGCCAAAAAATGTCAATGCCAAATTAGGACCACCCACCACTCAGTAAGTCGAACCTCCAAGAAACCCTGAACCTGCACAGAGAGCAAGGAAAGGAGACCCTGGCTAAACCGGGGGACCCTCTGATGCCTAAGTCAAGTCAAGGGAATCTGGGTCTAAGTTGATAGTAGAGAGAGGGTGTGAAATCTTGTGTACCTATAGCAATGGGGTCTTATTGTATTTATACCTGACTGTCGGACAGCCGAGGTCCGTCAATCTCAGCATGATTCACTCAATTGGTGACATTTTCGGATCATGGGGATATTGTGCGTAATTCGAGGATCGTGTAGGATATTATGCGCATCATGCATATCTGCGAGCAAAGTAACCGACCACGTCTTCTTATGGTAGTTTCTAAGCTTAGCTCATGGAGCGCCCACTTCGGGATCCTGCCTCGACTCACTCCTTTTGGCAGATGAGGCCTCAATCAGAGTGCAAACAAGCTTTTGTCGAACAGTGGCCACATTTATAGTCCAAGCCTAGATGGTAGACTTAGCCTCTCACTAGTTGTGTGTTCCGAAAGACTTCTTTCACGAGGTCTGAAGCGAAGCGTCAGGCCTACTTTATCGGGTTGAGTTCCCCCTTGGTCATTAGTCTTAGGGTCGAGGCACTTCGGTGACTCATTGGTGAATCCTTCAGTTGTGGGCGTCATATGTAGTTTCCTATTCGATGACATCGGCCCTCAGAATTATAAGGGGCTTGGATCTTCCCATAACAGGACCTTCTCTGGATGGGATAGTGAATGTTAGATTTTCAGTCGAAAAATCGGTAATACATACATACATAGCTTGCGTAATGGAGCGATATGCCGGCCCACCCCAATGCAGTATGTTATCTTATCCTACAGAATGCAGGAGGGGAAGGATATCAAAAGGAGCAAGATGATCAACATTAACAGGACGTTTAATAATAACATCGCGCAACCTAATATCCCGTACATATGAGGGATCATCTTTGGGTGACCGAAGATGACGCACTGTTATAGGAGCCGAATGAGATGTAGAGGGACCATGAGACCCTCTCTTTTTGGTTCTCCCTTCCATTTATATCAAAGATAACAAGGAACCAAGAGATTACAAAAGAAGTAGAGAGGGTATTCACTAGATCAGATTTTTAATAAGAAAACCCTAAAAACAGTAATGAATCACGAAATAAACAACACCAATAATGAAAAGGGAGTGTTATGAACTTGAATCTACAAGGAAAACTAAAACGAAGCACTAACCTTGAAAAAATAGGAGATGGGTTCGACCGGTCGACATAGAAGCCGTTGTAGAAGAAGCCTAAAATGATGAAAAAGTGATTTTTCCCCCAAATAAAGCACTAACCCATGCTACACGGCTGGTCGAGTACATGCTCGACCAGTCGTGCCACGGCTGGTCGAGTATGTACTCGACTGGTCGTGCACAGCCCAAAATATGTATTTTTCATAAATTTTGAAATTTTAATCATTTAAAATAACAAATATATACATTATAATACAGAAATGCATAACTAATCAATTCAAATTGCACATACCAAGATTAAAATTCAATTTAGAAAATCTGCTTTTGTCGAGCGGTTTTGTGAATATGTCGGCAAGTTAAGTCTCGGTCGGAATATATTCCAAAGCAATTGTCTTGTCTTCCAGTAATTCACGAATGTAGTGATATCTAATGTCAATATGCTTGGTATATGAATGCTGGATTGAATTTTTAGAGATATTAATTGTGCTTGAATTATCACAATATAAAACCATGGTATCTTGTGCAATTTCGTAATTTCTTAACATTCTTTTCATCCACACAAGATGAGTACATGCATTACCTGCTGCAATGTATTCAGCCTCAGCAGTTGAGAGCGATACGGAACTTTGTTTCTTACTTAACCAAGAAACTAAACAGTTTCCTACATAGAAACAACCACCACTGGTTGATTTTCTATCATTAATATTACCAGCCCAATCAACATCTGTGTAACCAGCTAATTGCACACTAGTATCATGTGGATACCAAAGACCCAAACTTGCTGAACTTGCGAAATATCACATAATCCGCTTAACAACAATTAAATGTGACTCTTTAGGGTCAGATTGATATCTAGCGCAAATTCCTATGCTAAATGCAATATTAGGTCAGCTTGCAGTTAAATACAGCAAACTACTTATCATACTATGATACAATTTAGGATCCACACTCTTACCTGTAGAGTCCTTTGAGAGTTTTAAGGAAGTACTCATAGGAGTATCAAAATTTTTCCTATTATCAAATCTGAACTTTTTAATTAAGTTCAGAGCATATTTGGTTTGAGAGATAAAGAAATCATCGGGTTGATGTTTTACTTGCAACCCCAGGAAATAATTCAATTCCCCAACCATACTCATTTCAAACTTAGACTTCATAAGATCTGTAAACTCAACAGTCATGTTAGCACAGGTAGATCCATAAATAATATCATCAACATAAATTTGCACTATTAAAATATAATCATTATGTTTCTTTACAAACAATGTCTTATCAACACTTCCCATTATAAAATTATGACTTAGTAAAAACTTAGTCAACTTTTTGTACCATGCCTTGGGAGCTTGTTTCAAACCATAGAGTGCCTTTTTGAGGCGGTAGACATGATTAGCATTCTTAGGGTCTTCAAAACCCGTTGGTTGTTCAACATACACTTCTTCATGCAAATCACTATTTAAGAAAGCACTCTTTACATCCATTTGAAATATTTTGAACTTTTTAAAGCATGTAATGGATTTAAACAGTCAGATTGATTCAAGATGAGCTATTGAGGCAAAGGTTCCATCATAATCGATGTCTTCAATTTGAGTGTACCCCTATACAACCAGCTTAGCCTTGTTCCTAATAATATTACCAAGTTCATTAGACTTATTTTTGAAAATCCATTTTGTTCCGATAATGTGTTTGTCTTTAGGTCTAGGAACTAAGTACCAAACATCATTTCTAACAAATTGATTAAGCTCTTCTTGCATTGCAACAATCCAATTTTCGTCAGAAAGAGCTTCTTTTACATTAGTCGGTTCTATCCGAGATATAAAACACACGTAATTATACATATCTTCCAGTTATTTATGAGTGCGCACACCAGTGAGAGGGTTTCCAAGAATCTGATTAGTTGGATGATCTTTAACAGTCCCCAGTTCAGTGTTTTGTTGGCTTGATGAAGAGTTTGGTTTATCAATTAGAAGAACTTCATCATTTTCTAAACTTGAGACAGATGTATTCAAGTGATTGTCAATAACCACATTAATGGACTCTTGAATAACACTAGTCCTCTTATTAAGAACCCGATATGCTTGACTATTTAGAGATACCCTAAAAATATCCCTTATCACTTTTGGTGTTATACTTACCCAGATTTTCTCGATCACGTAAAATGTAGCACTTGCAGCCAAAAACTCGAAAGTATTTAATAGTAGGCTTCTTATCAAACCACATTTCATAAGCTATTTTACCATTTGACTTTCTAGTATAAACGCGGTTAATTATCTAACAAGCAGTATTTACAGCTTCGGCCTAAAGATTTTTAGGGAGCTTCATACTATTTAACATTACATTAGTTATTTCTTAAAACACTCTATTTTTTCTTTCTATTATACCATTTTGTTTTGGTATTTTAGGCGCTAAGAATTCATGTGATATTCCCCGATCATTGAAAATTTTCTCAAAACTGCTATTCTCAAATTCTGATCCAAGATCACTACGGATCTTACAGACTTGATAACCTTTTTCCGTTTGAATACGTTTAAGGATCTTTTTTACTTCATCAAGAGTTTCTGATTTGTCCCTTAAGAAGACTACCCATGTATATCTGGTAAAATCATCAACAATTACCAATATGTACTTATTGCCACCTTGACTCTCTGTTCTAATTGGTCCAATAAGGTCCATGTGGAAAAGTTAGAGCAGTTTAGATGTGGTATTGGAGTTCACCTTTTTGTGAGCACTCCTAGTTTGTTTGCCAATCTGGCATTCGCCACATATCTCATCTATTTTCTGTATTTTGGGTAAGCCTCTTACTAACTCTCTTTTACTCAATCTATACAAGTTGTGATAGTGTATATGTCCAAGGCATTTATGCCATAACTCAATCTCATCGGTATAGACCATGTAGCACAATAGATTAAACAAGCTGGAATCCCTTACGATGTAGTAGTTTTTAGAAATTCTACAACCAGTTAATATTACAGAACCATTTTTATTTAAAATTGTACATCCTTGATTAGTAAATTTTACACTATGATTATTATCCCATATTTGAGAGATGCTTAATAAGTATGTTTTAACCCTTCTACATATAAAACATTCTCAAATAAATGGAGGTTAAAGAGTCAAACCGTACCTTGGCCAACAATCCTGCAGTTGCTACCATCACCAAATGTGACTAAACCATCAGTCATATCTTTAAGATTAGTGAACAGACCTTTGTCACCTGTCATGTGTCTGGAGCATCCACTGTCTAGGTATCATTTTGAATGGCTTGTAGCTTTGAAAGTAGTGTGGGCAACCAAGCAAGTAACCTTAGGAACCCATTTCATTACCGTCTTGGGTTTAGGGGTATAGTTGGTCCTCTTATATTTGTAGTTGTTATAAGACCGACCCATTGAGTTCGATTTTAAGAGCTCCTTAAGTAAATCAACAATTTTCTCAGCTAAAGGATTATGATTCTGATTTTTGTAGTTGATATGGTTACTTCTAGGTTTTAAGGTTTAAAAAGACTTAGCATTTTTTAAATGATTTTGATTCAGGCTTTTCCCTTTTGAGTTTGAAGACTCCCCTTTCACAAATCTGGGTGGAGTATTCTTGTTTAGGAAGAATACTTTTGTTGTCGCCCAATCCAGATCGATCGCCACATAATCTGCATCCGGATAAGAGTTTATCTAACTGAGGATCTCCTTGGGCATACTTTCGTGTGTCTTTTAAACTCAAAAGTGAAGAGACTTCAAGTTTTAGTTTTTCATTTTTAGATTTTAAGTTTTCAACTTGGGAATTTTTGAAATCTAAATCGCACTTAGTTTTTTTAAAATAATCTGAAATGTGATATTTTTCTAAAACAAGACTATCAAAATTTTCTTTAAGTTAAGAAAACTTTTCTTTTTGAAGTTTTATTTTTACTGTAATTTTACAATGTTCCTTATATAGGACGTTATAAGCATCTTGAAGGTCTTCTTCATTTAAATGATCACTATTTAGATTTTCTTCACTAGTTGAATTATCATTATCTGAAAAAATGAACTTGGCTAGAGTCATAAGGGCTTTAACTTCATTACCCGACTCGATTTCAGAATCTTCTGACTCAGAAGAGGCTTCAGAGTAGGAAGATTCATCCCAAGTAGTCAACATACCTTTCTTTTTTGATTTGTCCTTTTTAGGACACTTGTTTGTTAGATGCCCATATTCATGGCAGTTGTAACATTGACTATTTTTTAAAGATTTTCAAGTTTTAGATTTAGATCTTTTCTTATCATCGGATTTTTGAAAATCAACCCTCTTTTTACTTTTGAAATCTTATAAAACTTTTTACCTAAAAGGGCCATATCATCTTCAGAATTTTCTAAATTAGAATTACTACTATTTCTTAAGAAAAACATTTAGAAGATTTAAGAATGATTGATTTACTTTTAGGAACTTTAAAAGTTAACTCACAGGTCTGTAATGAGCCAACTAATTCTTCCACCCTCATATTATCTGTATCATGAAGTTCCTGGATCGCAGTCACCTTTGAAATGAACTGTTCAGGTAGTGAGGGTAGTATCTTTGCACAGACTTTACTTTCTGGGATTTTATCACTTAGACCCCACATGAGTTGACTATGTCATTCAATCTAGTATAAAAGTCCATGAATGTTTCACTTTCTTCCATACGTATTTCCTTAAATTTGATTGTGAGTATTTGGACTTTAGATTTCTTGACAATTGTTGTTCCCTCCTGTGTCATTTTTAAAATATCTCAGGCTTGATTTACAGTATCACAGGATGTAATTCTTTTAAATTCATCCGGTGATAGTGTGCAAGTGATTACATTTAGTGCTTTTACATTGGCACTACTCTCACTTTTCTGAAGAGTGGTCCAAGAAAAATAAGGTGTGACTCTCATAGTTTTTAATCCATCGATACCAGTCACTTCAGTGGTAGGAGGGGTCCAATCAGTCATTATGGCTTGCTACATACTCTCATCCATGGATTTTAAGAAAATTCTCATCATGGCTTTCCAATAGGCATAATTGGAGCATCAAATGGTGGAGGCCTAGTGACTGAAAGACTATCAAAATTTGACATTGTACAAAGCTCAAATCGATTAGCTCAAGAAATTAATCCAAAAGAAATAATAATTAAAACGAGCTATTAGGCTCTATACCAGTTGAAAAGGCCGAGCTAAGAATCCTAGAGGAGGAGTTGAATAGGATTATGCCAAATTAAAAATAAAAATAAACTGCAAAATTAAATAAAGATAGCACTTAAACAATCCATAATGCGGAAATGTAAAATAACCTAAAAAATCTAGTATTGAGAGGTTGATACAAAATTGGTTCTAAGGACAACCTGACACCAAAAACCAAAGGTTTATGACAAGACAACCTTACTAGAACTTGGGTGAGTATCAAAAACTCAAACTGAAGAGGATATAAAAGAAATAAATAGCAAAGGAAATAACTAAGCTATTACAACATTCCTACACTTGCATAAAAGAAATTACAACATTCTCTATAAATGCAAAAAGGAAAATTACACCATCCACAAAATGAAAGAAATAATCAATCACCACAAGACCAGAAATTATAGTGGTTCTCTTGTGTGTACACCAACTGTTTAGAAAAACAGCCACACAACTACTCCACTCTTAATATCATCACACAGTGGATATTAGCGTTCACTAGTTTTCAAGGTTCACCTGAAACCCTCACAATTGTGTCTTTCAAGTGGACTTACATAATTCAAAAACCCCACACTCAAAGTTTTCTGGATCACCTCAGACAAACCAAAATAAAGAGATTTTTCTAGCACAATCTCAATGAAACTAAAAGAATAAATTTTACAAAACTGTAAAATACTTATCTGGATATTCTCCTTTGATGCGGCCCGGAAGAACCAATTTGAAGTAGAAGTTCAACGTAGATGTTCAATGTTCACACTAACATATGAATAGGTTTTAAGTTCTAAATTGATTTTAAATTAAATCACCTTGGGCTAACTTGATTTTATTTTGATTCCAAGAAATGGGAATATATCAATCCCTCTTTCAAATAAAATTGGAATGCAGAATACAAAATCAAATGTAAAAAAGCTAATTAAAGAGAATATAAAATGAGCACTAAATAGCTTAAGAATATCATTAACTTATCTCTCAGTGCGGTGTATTGATTTTACTTGAATTGGATATCAAACTTTGAAATTTGTGTTCTATTTATAAGTACAGAAATCGCATCTTTGACTAGTCCTGAGGTCGCTATGACTTGTTGTAGGACCAACAGATTTTTGAAATTTTGAGCGCGATAAGATCAGACCGTTCCACGACTGATCGAAGAACCTGCTCGATCGGTCGAGCGACTTCCTTGACCGGTCAAGTCTTGTCCACAACTGGTCGTGCAGGACTCAATTTAGGCGCTAGACTTTGAGTCGAGCCTATAGGAATGGTTGAAAACGGGTCGAGCATTATACATACGACCGGTCGAGCAGTCTCCAGGACTGGTCGAGGATTTAACAAAAAATTCTGAAAAATATAAACAAACTTAGGACTGGTCGAGGATTTCTTGGACTGATCAAGTCAGTGCTAGAACTAGTCGAACATAGCCTAGGACTAGTCGAAAAACAGACTATGCACTTATAAAATGAACCAATTAAATTATGTATTCAAAATGACCTACCCTAAGGTCAATCTAGGGTCTTTCATACCTTGTTAGTGATGTATGAACATTAAGTTTTCTCTTACTTTGGTTGATAGTTCTTCTTTGAAGTTCACGAAGCTTGAGATCTTGACATATGATGAAGCTTGAACTTGAGACATTTGAAGCTTGAATATAACTAACATTAAAGCTTGAGCTTATGGTTCAAAGTAAAGAACTTTGTCTCGACTTGGACGAAGCTTTAAATACTTGAACTGTTGAAGCTTGAAAGATTGAATTCACACTTGGTGTTGAACTTGAACATGAACATGTGATCTTGCAAACATGTAATCTTGCACTAGAAGTTCTCGAGGTAACGACCTTTGTTCTTGTACATGAAAAGCACAGTCTTCAATATGTAGATGCACTACACAGGACATAGATTCCAAGAGATTTTGGGACTACAAAATTTGACAACCATATGAGCTAGGAAACATAACACTTATAGAAATTATGTGATAAATGAATGTGAATGTGATGATTGGATGTGCACAATTTAGAACTTGAGATAAGGGCTATCATACTTGAGTTCTCGATTTTGGAGTGTGAGTGTGTGACTCTCTCTCCCCACTCCCTCTTTTTTCTCTTTATTCTTTTCTCACTCTCTCATGACGTTCACGGGGAGGATGATGCCTAAGATTTATCACTTCACCTTTGGATAGGATTTATTTGTATTGAGTCAGTGTTTTAAAGAGAGACACCAATATGGTGCTCCTCGCCCTCATAGACTTTCACCATTGAATGTCCTATTAAGTGCAATCATGATACTTTAATAGTTAAAATTGATTGATTAAACTTTTGAAACATTTATAAAGCGTTGGCCAGCTGTAAAAGGGCGGGTGGGTAGCTTTACCAGCATCCTTAGACCGGACGTGGATAAGGCGTTGTTTCCCACAGCAGCGGTGCGGTGGTGTGTTGGGCACTGTGAGGCCCACTGTAATCTATATGTTTTTATCCACACTGTTCATCTGTTTTGCCAATTTATTTTTGGACATAAAATCTAAAATAAAGCATATCTGAAGCTGAAGTGGACCACGCTACACTGTTCATCTGTTTTGCCAACTTATTTTTAGGTATGAACTCGAAAAGAAAGCAGATCTGAAGCTGAAGTGGACCACGCTGCAAGAAACAGTACTAATTGAACACCTACCGTTAAAAACTTTTTGGGAGCCACAAAACTTTTGGATCACGCTAATATATGTATTTTCCCTTCATCCAAGTCTGTGTGACGTTGTCGACAGGTTGGATGGTAAATAAACATTACGGAGTTTTAATGGTAGGTGTCATTATCGGCATTGTTTCTTGCAGTGTGGTCCATTTCAGATTCGAATCTGCTTTATTTTTTGGTTTCATTCCCAAAAATGAGCTCTTGAAACGGATGGACGGCATGGATGGCGTAAATATAAAACATATAGATCAAAATGAGCCCCACAGCGCCCAACACATCACCACACCACCGCTGGTTGCGTGGGCAACACCACCTAATCCGCGTCCCATAGACCCATTCCATAGACCCATTCCATGTTAGGTTAGCTTACGTTGCACCCTCAACTGAGTCTAAATCTAGAAAGACCCACCATAAATGTTATCTGATATAAATGCCAGTTTTTTAATGCTCGAGATAGAATCATAGATTGGTGTCCATCAATCTCAAATCTATGCATGTGACACATGAACATTAAATCTAAACCATTCATCAAGTGATTCGCTGTGGACAAATCGATAAATGCTTAAATCATGAGCATTGATTCTGATAAATTATCGATGGATTGACCATTAAAAACTTTTTATGGGCCACGTAAGTTTTAGATCAAGCTTATATTTGTGGGGTCCCTTCATCCAGGTCTTTGTGACCTCATCAACAGGTTGGATTGGATGGCAAATAAGAATTCTGGTGGACCCCAAGAACTTTTACTGGTGTATTCAATCACTATTGTTTCCTGTAGTGTCGTCAATCTAAGGCTCGGATCTGCTTAAATTTTGGGATCTTATCCTAAAATGATCTGTCAAAACAGACGGACGGCATGGATGTAAGGTACATACATCATGGTGGGCACCGCAGTCAGAGATCCACCGACGTCGGTAACGGCATCGGGCAGTGACAGCATGCGATACGATGAATCCACCTTCAGCCCATCCCAATCCCACCAACCCGTAATATTTTCAACCCTCGCCAATCCTCTCCACAGGAGAAGTTTGCCATCCGATTCGACCGGAGGGTACGTGAAGTCCTAATTTGCACAAGTGGATCCAGATAGTTGATTTGATGGCCCCATGAACGAGGAAAATCCACGATCTCAACACTTCAACTTGACACTAAAAAATAGATTTCTTATGATGTACGGAATGTCCACGTCGAATTGAGAGATGGTACAAACGTTGGTCGGCTAGGATCGTCTATATTGGAAGAATTTTCGTCCATGGCCCATCCAGACTAAAATCCATTAGATCAACCATCTGGAACGCTCGAAATTGGTCCCCACTCACAGAAAAATAGAACTCCGTGACACCATACATATCCTTAGGCGAAGGACGGTCCGTAATAGTCTACAACGTCTGTTTTAAGCGATGCATAAAACAATAAAGCTCTCTGGGCCAACATGTTGTCTAATGAAAATCCACCCCGCCCATCAGTTGAGCCCGTCACTGCTGGTCATGGGCATAAAGACCACAGGTTTGTGCAGGGAGCCACCATGCTGTTTGTATTTCATCTAACCCATTCATCAGGTGTCGCTCACGAGGACGGAGGCACAAATTTACATTATTTCCAATGGTATGGCCTATTTGACCTTTGAATTAAAATGATATTTTATATATATGTGATGAACATAAGGTTTCTAACCTGATGGACCGAGTAGATTTCATATACGCATCGTGGCCCCACAGAGCATGGGCGTTGTACGCGCTGTATAAAACAGGTTTTGCGGGTGATTCGATTGGCCCTGTTTGGGCAACAGGATTAGAAGGGATTAGGTGGGATTGGATTCATCTAGTTCCGTGCCAATTCCACTCCATGTTTGGCAAAGCTTGAAATTAGATCAGATGGAATTACATTAGATCCCGTGCCAATTTCACTCAATGCTAGCAAGTTGTGTAGGTCCCACCCTGATGTGTGGGCTATATCCACACCGTCCACCCATTTTTTGAGATTATTTTAGAGCATGGGCCAAAAATCAGGTAATTCTAAAGCTCAAGTGGACGCACCACTGAAAGCTATGGTGATTGAATACTTACCGTTGAAAACTTCTTTGGGGCCACATAAGTTTTGGATCTACCTCATTTTTCAGCCCATACCATAAAATGAGGTTACAAAACAAATGAACGGTTTAGATATAATACATATGTGTTATTCTGGTAATTTCAAATGATGGTGGGTATATCCATTCAATATACCACTGTATTACCAACAAAGCAAGCATTAATCTAATCCCATGGAATCAGGGGACAATCCCTGCCATGGGTAATAATGATGTTTTTTTAATACAATCCCACCTAATCCCTTCTAATCCAGTTGCCCAAACAGGGCCTAAGGTCTTAGCGATCATTCCTCTGCATCCCACCTACTCTAGAACCAATAGAAAAATGGGAATTTGACGGTACTGACCTCGAAGCCGGGCCAAATTACCTCGGGCTGCGACGGTCCATATATCCTAATAGTGACCTTCTCACGTAATGTTTTAAGTTCGTGGGCAAATTACCTCGGGCTGCGATGGTCCATATATCCTAAGAAAGGCCTTCTCACGTGACGTTTGAAGTTTGTCTACTCCCCCTGTCATTGGCCAATGGCTGGTGCTTGGTGGTCGCTAGGACCCACGACCATGTATGTATTTCATCCATGTTGTCCGTATATTTTTCCCGATCATTTTATGGTATAAGACCAAAAATGAGCTATATCCCAATCGCAAGTGGACCACATTACAGGAAACAGTATTGAATGAGCATCGTGGACCATTAAAATGATCCCTCTCATTTTTGGGATCAAGCCCTAAAATGATCTGTAAAAACAGATGAACGATCGCGCCTTTCATTGTAAAAACAGATGAACGGAATGAATGAAACACATACATCATGGTTGGGCTCATGGCTGGTGATAGGGGGAGTAGCCAAGTCGTTCTCTCCTGAGAATACGGATGCATTTATGAGCTTGAGAAGGGCCAAATGTCGCATTTATTCACCTTTTATAGTCTTTCTTCTTCTTCTTTTGTTTTCCTAGAAAAGTAAAAATCCATGGACCAACTGTCAGAGAGGGACATTGTTTCTCCTTGTCTGAAATCCTCTTCCACTACTAGGTTAATATTTTATTTTATTGCAGGCATTTTGCTAAGGTAAAGGAATATCAGAGTCGAGAAGATTCTTCTCACGTGAATGGAGCTTACTCTTGATCAAACATCCACCATTAATAGTAGAAAAATCACGTTTTCAAACCTTCCACCCTCTAAGAAATCAAACCTCGACCACCGTCAGTGACAACCAGGAGTCCCTTCATGTATTCAAAACCACGACCCAAACGAAGAATTGTGGTTCCCATGCACATCGGATCTTGGTCGTCATGTTATAAGGATTGTGCTTTTCACATGCACATGAGTTGTGGTCATCACGTTACATGGGTCGTGATTGGAATATGTTATGAGTCATGGTTGTCATGCCAGATGAGTCGTGTTCGCCATGTTATAAGGATCATGCCTTTCACTGCCCTGTGCAAGGCCTAATTCGTTTGACCCATATCCTTGTATCGTCGTTGTCCAATTACATGGGTTGTGATTGTGATGGTATATGGATCGTGGCATGAAGGTTGTTACGGATCGTGGTTGTCATGTTATATGGGTCATGGTTTTCATGATACACGAGTCATAGTTTTTAGTTGATGTGGGTCGTGGTTATCATGTTACATGAGTCGTGGTTGTCACGATATATGGATCGTGGTTGGCAACCACGTTACACGCAGGATACAACAACGATCCATTGTTCATCATATCCACGACCCATGTACACGACAACCACGATCCATTGTAACTTGAAAAACCACGCCCCATTCTCCCTGACAACCAGGACCATTCGTGCCTCATTCACACAAGTACCAAGAGTCATCGTGGATAACAACCACGACCCTTTGTTCGTCATAACCACGACCCTTCAAGTGGATCGTGGCTATCATCCACAATGGTCTTGATTATGACGAACAATTGATCCTTGTTGCCTTGTTGTCATCCACAGCGGGTCGTGGCTCACCAACGACGACCCATTTTCGTTGAAAACCACGACCCTTCGAGTGGTTAGTGGTTGTCATCCACAGTGGGTCGTGGTCATCAACCACGATCCATTGTGGATGACAACCACGAACCAATGTGGATGATAACCACGACCCATTTAAGATGACAACCAGTATCCTGCATTCCTGACAAGTTTATCAATTCAAATTTTTTGCAGATTAACTAATATTAGAAGAGTATGAATCGTAGGCTTATATTATGCTATTATGATAGAGAAAGTGTATCTGACAAGGGAATATTTACCTACGATGGTGGAGACTAAAAGGGATTTGTTGTAAGTGATGATATTACGTATCAACAGCTCCTAGATAAAATGCATCCGATTACGAAGACTGCATCGGATGAATTCGATTTGATAAGTAAAGTCGTGTACGGTGATGCACTACATGGATTCCTCTACCTACATATAATCAAAGACGATGAAGATCTCGAAGCATATATGTTATTATATGGACAGACTCTTTCAACACAAATACCATTATATGTAGAGCAAGTGAGGTTTTATCCTTTCATTGAGGATAACAACATAGATTATACTTTACATTCGAACCTATCGTCTCATCATTTGCAGCCTTCAAGCAATGATCGGATAGTCGATGATTCCAATATACCTGGCCCTTCAAGTAATGATAGATATCACGATCGAGGAGTCGACGATTACGATATAAGTGGCCCTTCATGTAATGATACACATCATGATCTAGGGAATGATGACTGCGATATACCTGGCCCATCAAGTAATGATAGATATCATGATCAAGGACTCGACGATTACGATATATGCAGGCCTTCAAGTAACGATCAATTTCAAGGAACAGCTGACCAATGTGATCTCTAAATCCCATTCGTCAACAATGCGTCTGTTAATCCATCCATGCAGGTCAATCCACAGCTTATAAACTTAAATTTACCCATACCAATGTATGAAGAAAATGGAGATATTCCTAGATCCTTGTATACTATCTTCGCTCCATCTGATGAAGCTTTTGTCAATTCAGATCATCAAGGATATCTGGAATTTGTGGAAGATTCAGTCGAAATATCTGTCGGGCAAGTGTTCAAGGACAAAGGCTGATTACAACATTTTCTATGTAAATATGCGATGCACCATAACTTCCGATATAAAGTCTTGAAGTCTAACAAGCTAAGATATACAATTAAGTGCATTATAGAAAATTGTACTTGGAGGATGCATGCTTCAAAATTGGACGGCACGAGGATGTTCAAGATAAAGACATACAACTCGAAGCATACATGAAGCATGTCATTTGAGGCGATACGCCACTCTTAGTCAACGATCGTGGGTGACGATCGTGATATAGTTACCTCGAAGAGGAAGGGAAGAGATCATCGCCAAGCCACCAATTTGATAAGTAGTGAATTTAAAGTTGGTCCTATGAGTTCGCGACTGACTTGCATGCCAAAAGAAATTCAATATTATATGAGCGAGATGTACGGGGTTGAGATCAGCTACAAGAAAATGTGTGAAAAGGTAAAGAGATTGCAACAGAACAGTCTTGGAATCTTATGAGGGTTCTTATAATGAGCTTCCGACCTATCTTCACGAGTTGAGAAATGTCAATTTAGGAACTGTGATGGAGTTACAGGTGAATGACGAAACAAATAGTTTTGAACGATACTTTATTGCAATTAGACAGTACATCAGAAGCCTACATTTGTATATTCGGAGGGTGTTGTGTGTTGATGCGGCACACTTGACAGGAAGGTAAAAGTGTGTTCTTTTTATGGCTACTGTATTGGATGAAAATAATCACATCCTCCCTGTGGCATAAGGGATCAGAGAATCCAAGAACAATAGTAGTTGGAGGTGGTTCCTTGGGATTTTATCAAAAGCAATCGGGATTCTTCCTGGACTAGTAGTACTGTCAGATTGTCACAAAGGGTTGGTCGGTGAAGTCCCTAACATTTTCCCATTTTCGATACATGGATATTGTGCTCATCATATTCTTGGAAACATGAAGAAGGCATGTTCGGATGATTCTATGAGGGAATACTTTTGGGGTGTTGTTAAGATATATGATACGATGCATTCAAATATTGAATCCCACAGCATATCAATTCCTTAATGGTATAGAAAATGAAAGATGGGCATCCATTTTCTTTCCTAGCATGAGGTATAACATTGTAACCACCAACATCATCGAAAGCATGAATGCATTGTTCGTAGATGCATAAGAGTACCTCATTATGAAACTTTTTGAATCAATAAGGAGTAAAATCTAAGACTTCTTCATCCGCCAACGAGATGAGGCTTTGGCTTGCAAGGGAATTTTGACTCCTTGGGCAGAAAAAAGATTGTCCGAACTTTATCACTCGGAAGTGCGAAAGACACAATATATCGCGATTTCAGCGGATGAGTTGCAAGTGATCGCACGGGAAATGACTGATGTAGTGAAGGTAAGATAAATAAAGTGTACGTGTGGTGAGTTTGGAAAAATGTTACTGCCTTGTGTTCATGTGATAGCGGCCTGTGATAAGTATCAGCTTGATATGTACAAATATTGTTCTCCATTCTACTTTGTAAGACCCGTATCTTAGACCTTACTGTTCGATCGACTTTCGCGATCCTTCCCGTCAAATTCCGGTAACCTGCGACGTTAATCAACGTTCGCAATCGACCCTAAGTTGTATCTTGTAGAATTGAATCGACTTAAGCCGAGGCTTGTATCATTGCGACCACACCGTCGTCGCGGCTTGCGCACCAATCCGATACCCAGGTTGAAAGATGTGGGCCGGCGTTTATTTCGAAGAAACGTTTTGCTTTTACGATCTCGAGAGAATCTCTACACAATGTCAAATCAATCCCATCAATCAATCAATCAATCACTTCAATGTCAAGTACACATCACCTTTCTCCACAAGTAAAGCAACCACCAAGTCAACTCTCTCCCACCCTCTCTCTTATACCACCATACATGTCAAGTACCACATCCATCACTCACTCACATCTCTCTTACAACCACCACACCTCTCTCTCTCTCTTTCCATTCACATTTTTCCAAGCAAGAGCACCCATAACCAAGCTCTTCCCATGGAGAGAAAAGTGCATGTGTGAGGCCCACCTTTTCCATTCTAAAATTCATCATCCTAGCAATTCATTTCTCATCTCCACCGTCAAAGTGAAGCACAAGGTGACCGATTTTCCAAACGGACCAAGAAGATCGCTAGGTGGGTGTTTTCCCTAGGCCTAGATTTCACTTTTATGATGAAGGGCCAAGTGAGGCCTGTCAATTGATGGTATGGATCTCACTTGGGACCCTAAGATGTAGCCGATGGACCACCTTGATCCTCATGATCATTCCATGATGGGGCCATTCTCCATGGACCCCATCATGATGTTTATTTTCCTCGCATTATGAAGGGTCATCTAGACCGTTCATTATGGGTGGAGAAGGATCTCCACCGTTGATCTTTAATTTAGTGGGCCCACATGTAATGGGACCCACTTGATGTATGTTGTAGATCATGAAACGAAGGGCCCATAGTGTCGGGGTCCCTCCATCACACGCGTCCCACTCTATTTCTCTCTCTCTCTCTCTCTCTCTCTCTCTCTCTCTCTCTCTCTCTCTCTCTCTCTCCCTTTTGTGATGATATGGTGGTGTGGCCCACTTGGATGGACCCTACTTTGATGTATGTATTTTCCATGCCCTCCAATCCCTTCTTTGGTGGCCCACATCCATAGGTTGGGCCCACCTCAATGTATGTGTATGTCCGAACTGTCTAGCGTCAAAGGACGCTGGACGTTGCATGGAAAACACAAATATGAGCTTGGTTTAAGGCATTTTGGGGTGGATCACTTGTATAGGCCCCACCTTGATGTATGTAGTCAATCCACACCGTCCATTACATTCTACAGATCATTTTAGGCGTTAAGCCAAAAGATGGCGCCAATCCGAGGTTCTGGCAGGCCATACCTTAACCAACAATGATTTTCACCATTTAAATTTACCTTAACTTTTCTACACGCCAAAAAATGCCCGATATTGGGCTTGATGGATTGGCTATGGACCATGGAATCCGATGGCAGGGTCGGATTTCCTTGATGCGGGCCGCACATGCGAAAAACCTCAAAATTTTGGTAATAAAAAAAAAAAAATTATATATCAACAATGAAGAGCGGCCTGGCCGCTCTTTCTGTCGTACGCGTCGACGCGCGGCGTCTTGTGCGCGTGAACGAGCAGGGTTCCACGGGTCCCTTGTCGTGAGCCCCATCATGATGTATGTTGTCATCCACGCCGTTCATATGGTGGGCCACTCCCCGAAGTGGGCCCCCTCCAAATTCTAGCCACATCCAACGCTCAAGTGGCCCACGACAGAGGAAACAGCAGGATTGGACGATCACCTTTGAAATCCATTTTGGGTCCACAGAAGTTTTGGATCAAAATGAAATTTGTTTTTTTCCTTTTCATTCAGGTCACAGTGACCTTATCAACGGGTTGGATGTAAAATAAACATTACAGTGGACCCCACATGGGACCCACATAGATGTATGTGTTTTATATGCTCACTGTCCAGGCTGATGGTGGCACCCACCGAAATGTATGTGTTTTATTCACGCCGTCCAGCAGGTTGTTGGACGGCCAATAGGCCCCACAGTGGGGTAAGTGTTTTATCAACGCCGTCTAGCCATTTGGCTAGACTGCTGGATACAATTGGTGGACCCCACCATGATACTTGTGTTGCATCCAAACCGTCCACCATTTGGCAAGCTTGTCTTAAGGCTTGGGGCCAAAAAAATAAGATAGATCTATTTACCAATTGGACCCCACTGTACAGTGAGGACTGAACGTCCTCCATTAGACCCTTGGGCCACCAAGTTCTTAGTGACCCTATGAACAGATTGTATGGGAAATAAATGTTATGGTGGGCCCTACGAATTTTAATGGTGGAAATCATCATCACTACTTGTGTTTTGGTGTGGCCCACCTTGGTATACATATAAGGCCCATGTGATTAGGCCTATCTGGATGTATTTGTGGCCCATGTTACGAGGCTCATTGTGATGTTTTCAAAGGTCCATAGGATATGGCCCATTGCAATGTACCTAAGGCCCATTAATGTGGCCCACTTGATTTATATAAGGCCCATATGATGTGGCCCATTTGAGGTATCCAAGGCCCATGGGTGGAGGCCCAACGGGATGTCCTTAGGGTCCATTGCAATGTGCGATTCCCCCATGGTTTGTGTAATGATGTTTTATGGCGGGCCATGCCTTCGGAGCAATGTTGGTTTGACGTCCATATTGTAAGAATAATGTTGGTTAAATGTCCGCATTATGACTCTCTTTAGGGCCCATTGATAGGCCCATACTTGTTGTGTGTAGGCCGTCTAGGCCCATTTGCATTGTAAGGATAATTCATTACTTTATAAAATGCTTAGTATAACTCCATGATTCATGCCCATACGCATCATATGTATGCTTGATATGAGAAATGTTTGATCATAGCATAAGCCGTTGGGCTAAGACATTTACGGGACTCCTTATAAGACAGAGTGCCCCACATGATCGAGTGGTACGCGTGAGATTGCTGCATGATTGTACGGTGTGACTCATGCATCTCACATATGTGTGACTTGATCACTGCACGCCCTAGCGACATCAGAGTCGTGGCTCCACTGGCACATCATGGATAGCCGTATCGGATACCGGAAATACTTTGTTTTAGCACTGTGGGCACTTAGGATGTCCTTGGGTGAAAGTCCCAGAACCTTTTTGGTACTAAGGGATGCTCCAACGTCTAGACCGAGTGAAAACACGAGCGCCGGAGTGCCGAATACCAGTAGGCCGCATCTCCAACTATGTCGTGGTCGGTTGGAAGGGGGTGTGGCCTTATCCGCCTGAGTGAGTGGGCTATAAGCTAGGTTGAGTTTGACCAGCTCATAAATGTGTCTGCTATCGACGAGCCGGGTAGGTATTGGCAGACTACTGGTCAGGCAGATAGTGTGTTCTCTTCCACTTACTTGACTGTGCAGCTAGGGAGGAGGCAGTCAGTGTGAGGTGTATTAGACCCTAGTGATATCTAGAGAGAAACTGTACTGATGTGTGTACTTGATGAGTACTGGCACGCTTGCTTTGCATCTCGCATATGACATTTAGCTACATATGCCTCGCATCGCATGGTCTTGGTATGGCCGATAGCATTCATGCCTTGCATTACATAGCTTTGGTATAGCTGATAGCATTCATGGACTTACCGCATATTTTCGCATTACTCTGATATTGTACTCTTGGCACTCGCCTTACACACACTTTCACCACCCTCTATGCTTTTGTAAGCTTATGCACGATAGATGCGTGCAGGTGGCGTTAGGTTGCAGTAGCGTTGAGCTCGGAGCGTGCAGCAGTCTTCTGGAGCTTTTAGAGTTTTCTTTGATATCTTCATATTGTATTTCCTTTTTTGCATTGTACTCAAAGTTTTTATTATGGTAGATATGTGGTGATGTTGTTTTGTGACTTAGTTATGCTTGTGGTTATGCTCCATTACCAAAAAAAATTCATACTGAAAATCCTCATTGTAGGATCCCAGGATAGAAATCTGGTATATGGGTGCTAAGAGCCAAGAATGGGGTACTACGGAGGCTGTCGGCTCCAGATTCGGCGATCGAAAATTTTGTGAGCCCGGTTTCCGAGTTTGGGGCATGACATACTTCAATGAATTATATCGTAAAACATACCAAGAGACAGTTTACCCAGTGCTTAACAAGACATAATAGAACACTTCAGAGGAAGTAAAGGTTTTATGTGAGAATATGAAACCTCCAGAAATGAGAAGATCTACTAAAAGACCGAAAAAGGTTCGTATTACATCCCAAGGAGAATATAGGCCAACACTTAGATGCTCAAGATGCAAACGAATAGGTCACAATCAGCGTCGATGCACTTTCGTCCCTGCAAGCTGAGGCTAAGGCTGATGATGACTTATTATTTTAGTTGTTTTATTTTTTATTGTTTGTGATAATGTAATATGAATTGTAATTTACTTATTGATTCATGAACCTTGGTGCATGTTAATCACGATCCAATGTGGATGACAACCATATCCATTGTGTATTTGAACCACAACCTATAGAGGAAATCGTAAACTTAACAACGGGCCATGGTTATCATGATATATGGGTTGGGGTTGTCATGTTGTATGGGTCGTGTTTCTAAGAAGGTCATGGTTGTCAACAACGATATAACATGGATGACAACCACGATCCATTACAACTGTGAATCACTGCCAATTTAACATGACAACCACGACCCATATCAACTACAACCAATGCTTCACGTATACCACGACCCATATATCATTCCATTCAGGGTCCATGTATCATGACAACCACGACCTATACAACATTATAACCATGACCCATATACAATGACAGTCACGACCCATGTATCATGTTAATCACGACCTAATGTGGATGATAATCATGAACCTTTTTGCATTTGAACCACGACCCAAAGATGGAAATAGTGTATATAACAATAGGTCGTAGTTTTCATAATATATGGATTGTGGTTGTCATGTTAATGGGTCGTTCTTTCACTCAGGGTCGTGGTTGTCAACAACAATCTAATACGGATGATAACCACGATTCATTACAACTATGAACCACGATGCACGTAAAATGTCAACCACAACCCATGCAAATAGACAACTACGACCCGTATAACATGACAACCACGAACTCATATCAACTAACAACTATGATCAATGCTTAACGTCAACCACGACCCATATAACATGACAACCACAATTCATATAACACGACAACCATGACCCATATATCATTTCATTTATGGTCCATATATCATGACAACCACGACCCATATATCATTTCATTCATGGTCCATATATCATGACAACCATGACCTATACAACATTACAACCACAATCCATATATAATGACACTCACGACCCATGTATCATGTCAATCATGACCCAATGTGGATGATAATTACGAACCGTTAGGCATTTGAACCATAACCCATGGTTGGGAATAGTGTACTTAACAATAGGTCGTGGTTTTTATAATACATGGATCGTGGTTGTCCTGTTAACGGGTTGTGCTTTCACTCAGGGCCGTGGTTGTCAACAACAATCCAACCACAATCCATTACAACTATGAACCACGACCCATGTAAAATGTCAACCACGATCCATGTAACGCGAGTATAACATGACAACTACGAACCCATATCAACTGACAACAACGATCAATGCTTAACGTCAACTACGACCCATATAACACGACAACCACGATTCATATAATACGACAACCACAACCCATATATCATTCCATTTAGGATCCATATATCATGACAACCACGACCTATACAACACTACAACTATGACCCATATATAATAACAGTCACGACCCATGTATCATGTCAACCACGACCCAATGTGGATGATAATCATGAACCGTTATGCATTTGAACCATGACCCAAGGTTAGAAATAGTGTGCTTAACAATAGGTCGTGGTTTTTATGATACATGGAACGTGGTTGTCCTGTTAATGGGTCGTGCTTTCACTTAGGGCCGTGGTTGTCAACAACAATCTAACCACGATCCATTACAACTATGAACCACGACCCATGTAAAATGTCAACCACGATCCATGCAATGCGAGTATACATGACAACCATGAACCCATATAAACTGACAACTACGATCAATGCTTTACGTCAACCACGACCCATATAACACGACAACCACGATTCATATAACACGACAACCACGACCCATAAATCATTTCATTTAGGGTTCATATATCATGACAACCACAACCTATACAACACTATAACCACAACCCATATATAATGACAGTCACAACCCATGTATCATGTCAACCACAACCCAATATAGATGATAATCACGAACCATTATGCATTTAAACCACAACCCAAAGTTGGAAATAGTGTACTTAACAACAGGTCATGGTTTTCATGATACATGGATTGTGGTGTTATGTTAATGTGTCATGCTTTCACTCAGGGCCGTGGTTGTCAACAACGATCTAACCATGATCCATTACAACTATGAACCACGATCCATGTAAAATGTCAACCATGATCCATGCAACATGAGTATAACATGACAATCACGAACCCATATCAACTGACAACTACGATCAATGCTTCACGTCAACCACGACTCATATAACACGACAACCACGATTCATATAACATGACAACCACGACCCATATATCATTACATTCAGTGTCTATATATCATGACAACCACAACCTATACAACATTACAACCACGACCCATATACAATGACAGTCATGACCCATGTATCATGTCTTGAGCTTAATCATAAGGCTTGTCTCTGTCCGAGTTGACCTTATAATCTAAATCCTTCCATGATAGTTTATCCGTATTGTCGATGAGCACATACTCGGAGTTGGCGGATGAGGTGTGTAATGGCTTCTTCCGGGTTCCAGGCTAATGTCAAAGCTCTACAAAAAAACTCGATATTTTGTCAATGAGCACCTACTCGGAGTTGGCCGACGAGGTGTGTAATGGCTTCTTCCGGGTTCCAGGCTGATGTTGAATGACTTCTTTCGTGTTCTAGGCTGATGTGAAATGGCTACTTCGGGTTCCAGGCTAATGTGAAAGCTCTACAAAAGAACTCGATATTTTGTAACATGATAACAACGATCTATATAATATGACAACCACGATCCATATAACATGAAAACTATGACCCATAGCAACTGACACCACAACCCATGTAACTTTAATAACCATGATCCGTATATCATGACAACCACGATCCATTTTACATGAAAACCACGATAAATAAAAACTGTCAACAATGATCCTTTGTCTGGGTTGTGTTTTGACAACATGAAGGATCGTGGTTGTCATCTACGAAGGGTCGTGTTTGTCACTATGGAAGGTTGAGATGACTTTGATCAAGGTGTGTTGTAACGCCTTGAAAATGGGGGTCGAGCAGAAGCTCAACTCTCGAGTTCCAATGCATCACTTATGCAACATAGATAATGATGATTAAATATTGTCCGTATTAGTGCATTAAACATGAGTGGGATTATACCAAATCAACATATCATACTCTAAAGACAGTTAAATTACGCAAGTGAAAGACTGTGATAAATATATAGAGCATATAAGTGATTATGAGTCCCCAGAGTATGAACGTCACCAGGTTAAACGATTACATGTATAACTCTAAAATTTACAAAAATGATAAGGTGTAATGTTCAACTAGTCTGTATCCTTACTCTAGGTCTACACAAACCTGCCAGAGAGTTGTATATAGGAGAACTCCTCCTCGTCGTTGTAGAAGGATGGCTCCAACTCGTAAGCCTCACCATGATCTGAAACTACATCAGAGCTTGGTTGGTGTTTTAAAACACCATCCCAAAGTGGGAGTGAGTGATCAACTCAGTTGAGCTATAAGGCAAAGGTTAACATGTTATCAATTCAGTCAAGCAGTAATGATAAAGTAATACAACAAGCATTCCAAAATACTCTAGTTAATGCAAAGACGATATGTATTAATGATGCATGCCCTCGCCTGCACTCCCTCTGTGACATCATCTCACGGTCACGCATGTTATACTCCCTCTATGGTCAATACCCATACCAAAGGCACATGCAATGCGGTGCATGGTCGTGTTAGCCAAGTTCTTACTTAAACATATTCATACAGCATGTTTGAGAAGCTAAGGTACCTCCTTTTATATCATTAACTCAAAAGATGATCCATCTAGGGTCGTCAATCCTAGTTAATCACATACGATAGGCAAGTTCACGAGTTTACTCTAAAGGTCACTACGGAAAGCTCGTCACCTCAGTGTAGGCTTAATTCACACACGAGGTCACTACAAGAGGCTCGTCACCTGATCGTAGGCCTATTTTATACTCAAGTCACTACAGGAAAGGCTTGTCATCTTAGCGTAGGCCGACAGCTTGAATACAGTGTCCCATACCACCGTATTCGTCTCACAAGTTTGGTTTACTCACTGGACACTATGGGGAGGCTCGCCACCCCAGCATAGGCCGACAGCTCGACTACGGTGTCTCATACCACCATGCCCGGCTCATGAGTCTTGGCGGATCATGGTACCAAGGTTAAACGGGCTTTTCACTAGGAAGTGGTACCTTAGAATCAAGCAGTAGCATCCATACATAGTAAACACACATTAGGCCAATCAGGTTACTTGACAAGCTCGACTGTTATGAGCATACGTTGAATTAATCGACATAGAGCACGTAAACACTCCACGTGGCCTAACCACTATCGACAAACAACATACGACTTGGATTCATCGAACATATCTTGTATGGCGAAATGACCTCGGCCACTAATTCGGGAATCATTACCGATTGCCTGGACTATGCAGTAGTCTCAATCATATTCAAAGACAATAGGCATTTATATGTGACAGCCAAACAACATGTGATAATTAATTTCAATATAAATCTCATTTGAGCATTTTAACAAACACATAGTACACGTGTTGTCATACGTAGGCATTTCATCCATAAAGCACATAGTAGTAAGATAGGTTACATGAAGGAAACTTTAACTATAGATAAGGTAATTGAGAATCCTATCTCAATACCCTCATTAAATGCATTTCAACAGGCATTTTTTCAAACACTTAGACTACACAAATCAACATACATGTAATAAAGTAGTTATAACAGGTATTATAGCAAATCCTTTCATAAAGGATTTGCCACACATACGACAATCACATATTCTCAATCAATAATCATGGCAAGCACAAATCATAATTCTATATTCATTCAAACATTTCAACAAACACATGGAATGCATTAGAAATCAACATAGTTTATATGTGTGTAATATACGGAAAACATCGCATCTAAGCACATGTGACAACAATCAAGTCAGTCATAAATCATTATCTAACATTAAAAGCCTTAAAAACCATAACCTAAACGTTTATAGTCTGCACCTTCCGTCGATAAACTCGTATCGAACTCAGTTCAAACACTAAGCCTTTGTCTACGGCATAACGGCTGCCTAAATCAATGAAATAGGTTAGCTATTCCACCAATTCCTCTATTTGAATCCCTAAAATAGATTAGGGTTAAGTTTTCTTACCCAAAAATGGATTTAGATTCGCCGGTGTAGCGATACAGGCAGGATGATTCGGCATGTGGAGTAGTGGGATCGAATCCCAGTGATAATCTCTCACTCGCTCACTCTTCTCCTCACTTTTACCTTCACTTTTCTCTCTTCTCTCTCCTAGGGTTAGGAAATTCGTATGGAATGACAGATGGGTGGGTTAAGGCCCTTATATAGGCCTAGAACTGATGTCAATGGCCCCAAGGCCATGGTATACTTAGGTTATAGCCAAAAGTCATATGATTTAGGCCAACGGAACTCATTTGGAGGTCTATTTCCCGTGTATGGTCCGGAGAAAGTTTCCTAGCAATGAATCTATGCTAGGTTAACGTTTCGGTCCGATCGGATTTGCATATCGACCGCAGAGGATCAGTTTCAGTTCAACTGCAATCGTTACTCGATCAGGGCCACAAGTACACTGACATGTGTAGGGAATTTTCTCTGATCCGAGGGTGTAGTTGGGTCAGAATCTGACGGTCTGAAACCTTAAATATGGTGTGTAAGCGAACAACCCAATTCACTTAAGTTTGAGTTCATTTTCTAAACATATTTGCGTTTCTCACACACTTCGCTCCGGGCTCAAGTTGTGCGTTTCAGAATACTATTTGGACTTGATTCCCGAGATGGTTGTCAAGCCCAGTACGACAGTCATAATCGTATAGTTTCACGGTAATCGGACTTTCGACGTGCAGTCCAAGTCCGACACGGAGTTTCAAGATGCTCCCAAGAGCAAATGGGTTTTGAGGTTAATCCTAGGTTTTTAGGTAATGTAGAGTTAGTGATTCTACTGATTTTAGGTTTTACAGATCATATAGAAAGTTGTTCAAGCTAATCTACCGATTAATTTAGTTTAGTACTTAATTAATTTTTACCTAATTTCTACATAATTTGATCCTTAGCGATTTCTACCTGAGGTGTTAATCGGGTCTTTGTACGGATTTTTCCGAGACGTTACAATCTACCCCCCTTAAAGAAAAACTTTATCCTCGAAATTAGTACATTTTCGTACTCCTCGAGAATCTGAGGGTAGTTCTCATGGACCTCATTTTCTATTTCCCATGTAGCCTCTTCCTCAGTGTGGTGTGTCCACGGTACCTTCACAAGCAGGATAACCTTACTGCGCAACACTTAATCCTTCCTATATAGAATCCGCGTCGGTCGCAGTACATAAGTAGCATATTCACTCAACTGTACCTACTCCCATTTGATAATGTAGGATAGATCAGGAACGTATTTCTTCAGTATTGATATATGAAATACGTTGTGCACGCCTGCAAGTGGTGTAGGCAAAGTAAAGCGGTACTCAACTACACCCACTTGATCCAGTATCTGAAATGGGCTAATGAATCTCAGCGTGAGTTTCCCTTTCTTTCTAAACCGAAGGACTCCCTTCATTGGGGAAACTTTCAAAAATACATGGTCCCCAACCTCGAACTCTAGCGGTCGCCGCCTCATATCGGCGTAGCTCTTTTGTCTGCTCTGTGTTGCCAGAAGTCGATGCCTGATAATGTCGATCTTCTCTAAGGTCACCTACACTAACTCTGGACCAATTAAACTCTTCTCGCCAACCTCTGCCCAACAATGCGGTGCTTGACAGGGACGCCCATGCAGTGCTTCATAGGGGGCCATACCAATACTCGCCTGAAAGCTGTTGTTATAGGCGAACTCAGCATAAGGAAGACAGTCATCCCAACTGTCTTTGAAATCAAGCACACAAGCTCGTAACATATCCTCTAACACCTGATTTACCCGTTCCTTCTGCCCGTCAGTCTGTGGGTGGAACGTGGTATTGAACTTCGGTTCCACACCCATTGCTTCCTGGATATGAGTCCAAAAGATAGATGTGAATCATGTGTCTCGATCAGACACGATCTCCATAGGAACTCCATGCAGATGTACTATCTCCTTGATGTATAGCCTAGCCAAATCGTCTGTTGAGTTTGAGACTCTAATCGGGAGGAAATGAGCCGATGTCGTCAACCGGTCCACAATCACACAAATGGAGTCATGTCCCTTCCTCGTCTTTGGTAACCCTGAGATGAAATCCATGAAAATGAAATCCCATTTCTATTCTGCTATGGGCATGGGCTGAAGTAGTCCAAGAGGTCAGCCGTGTTCGACCTTGACCTGCTGGCACGTGAGACAATGGGATACATAGTCTGCTATGTGGGCCTTCATGTTGTCCCACCAGTACGAACGCTTCATATCTCGATACATCTTTGTACTATCAGGATGCATCACCATTTTCGAATTGTAGGCAGCTTTGAGAACTTTCCTTCACAAGTCATGAAGGTTTGGGACGCATAGGAGACCACGATAATGTAAACCCCCATCTGTACCAACTCTCCATTCTGAGTCTTCACTGTCGTTCACCTGCTCTCTCATCCTTGTCAATAGTTCATCGTCTTTCTGAGCCGTAATAATCCTGTCATCAATGAGTGGCTGCACATGAATGTGTGTGACACTCTCAAACGGCTCCTCTATCGTAAGCTTCTGCTCAAAGTCTCAAACAAATTCTACCATATTCCACTCCTGTATCATCAACGAAGCTACAAATGCTATCGTCTTCTTACGGCTTAATGCGTCTGCCACAAGGTAGGCCTTGCCGGGATGGTAGGAGACCTTGAACTTTAAGTCTTTCAAGGTTTCCATCCATCGTCGCTGCCTCATATTCAAGTCTCTCTGTGTGAATATGTATCTGAGGCTCTTGTGATAGCAAAAGAGCTTAAACTCCTCTCCATAGAGGTAATGTCTCCAGAGCTTTAATGCAAAGATGATAGCCGCTAACTCCAGGTCATATGTAGGGTTGTTTTCCTCGTGTTTCCTCAACTGTCTCGATGCATAGGCAATCACCCTGTCCTTCTCCATAAGGACACAACCCAAGCCAACACAAGAAGCGTCAGTGTATATGGTATACTTGACCCCTTGCTCTGGCAATACTAGCACAGGGGCAGACGTCAACTTGTCCTTCAGTTCCTTAAAAGCTGCTTTTGCCTTCTCATTCTAAGCAAACTTAAGATCCTTTCGAGTCAGCTGAGACAACGGCCTGGATATCTTCAAAAAGTCCCTAATGAATCGACGGTAATAGCCTGCCAGGCCAAGAAAGCTCCTCACTTCAGTAACCGAACTGGGCTGCTCCCAGTCCTGAACTGCGGTCACCTTAGCAAGGTCCACCATTATTCCTTCCTTGGACACCACATGTCCCAGGAACTTGACTTCTTCTTTTGAGAAGTTACACTTCTTGTACTGAGCAAACAACTCATTCTTCCTTAGAGTATCAAAGACTGATCACAGGTGCTCCTCGTAATCTTCTCAACTCTTTGAGTGTATCAGGATGTCATCTATAAATATGATGATAAATCAGTACAGATTCGGCTGAAACACCCTGTTCATCAGGTCCATGAACATGGCCGATGCGTTTGTGAGTCCAAACGACATCACAAGGAACTCTTAGTTCCTAAAACTAGTCCTGAAAGCTATCTTCTACACGTCCTCATCCCTGACGCGCAACTGGTGATACCTTGACTGTAAGTCGATCTTCGAGAAATACTGTGTCCCCTTCAACTGGTCGAACAAATCATCTATCCTTGGTAAAGGATACTTGTTCTTTACTATCACTTGGTTCAGTCTGTGATAATTAATAACAATCGCAGTGATCCGTCCTTCTTCTTTACAAACAACACGGGTGCTCCCCAAAGAGACACACTCGGTCGTATGAAGTCCGAATCCAACAGGTCATCAATCTGTCTTCTCTACTCCTTCATTTTACATAGAGGCATGTGATAAGTCGGTAGTAAAATAGGTGTCGCACCAGGCACTAGATCAATGGTAAAATTGACATCGCGCTGAGGAGGTCATCCAGGTATCTTCCTGAACATGTCCGCAAAATCCTGAACTACTGGCGTGTTCCAAAGTGTTGGACCACTAACATTCTCTAGCAAGGTAGCATAACAACTAATGCAGTAGTACCAACTAACCTGAACCGGGAATGTAAAGGTCGTTCCCTTAGGTCCATGGGTTGTCACTACCCTAGTATATCACAATCGATCTTTGCCTTCATCTCGGTGATCCAATCCATACCGAGGATCACATCGTAATGACATAGCGGGGCAATAATCAAGTCGATGAGCACTGTTCTTCTCCCTAATTCTATCGAACAACCCTTACACATCTTAGTAGTGTCTGAAAAAGTCCCTGTGGCGGTAAGGAGCCTCAACCCAACCATAGGACTAGTTTTCAACCCTAGTCGTTTGACTGCTACGCATGATATTATAAAGATAGTGGACCCGGTGTCCACCAATAAGAAGACTAATATACCTTGAATATGTGCGGTGACTTTAAAAGCCATCGGTGTTGTAACTGCTGTCTCGGATGCCTCAGCTACAAGTAAGTGCACACGAACCTATTGAGAACAGTTCGGCTGCGGTACCATGAGTCGCTGAGGCGACCTAAATCAAGGTGCAGGTGGCCTATAGGAAGGCTGTGCAGGTGGTGCTAATCATAGAGGTGGAATCGAGATAGCTAGTGGCATCTGACGATTGATCTTCTGAGGGGGCATGAAGTCGTTGTCCCTCATCCTGGTGAAGCAGTAAGTATCAGAATGGCCTGACCTATTGCAGTAGGTGCACCATACATCAGGTCGCCTCGGCTATGTCGATGGAGCCGTAAGCTGAGGAGGAGAATCTGCACGTGACCTCTTACTGAGGAACGATCTGGTCAGCAAGTCTGGTCAAGGCTTAGGAACCATAGGTACGCGTGTATGGGATAGCCTATCCCCATCCTGCTTAGCTTGCAGGGACATGCTCACTAGCTCAGCATAATTGTTAATGCTAGTGCAACACATCTTCGAGCAGATCTCAAGCCGCAAATCCTCAGAAAATCACCACATCTTCATTGGCTCGTTTGCTAGGATCAAAGGAGCACATCTGGCCAGCTCTATAAACCTATTCTTGTATACCGCCACTGTCATTCCTCCATGTCAAAGGCGAAGGAACTCTCCCTCCTTGTTATGGTAGGCAAGAGGGAAATACTTCCTGTGGAACTGTGTCTCAAAAGCCTCCCACGTCCATATGTAACCAGGAGCAACGGTCCGAAGGATGTTATCCTACCAGAAACTGGATTCCTTCTCAAACATGTAGGTGACCAACTCAACCTGCTCTGCCTCAGTGCAGTGCAGCGGCTTCAGCATCTTAGAAATGCGGTCAAGCCAATACTCGGCCTCCTCAGGTCTGTGAGTACCCGTAAAAGTAGGAGGTCGGAAGCGATGGAATTGATTGAATAAGCCGCTGGCACTCGTATTCCCGGCAGGGCGCACAGGTGGTGCATGCGGAACCACATTCATGTTCTAGGCAAGGGCCCCAATGATGGTGGTCCAAATCTGTTGCTGCTGCTAAATAAGGAGCATCATCTGCTCCAGCATATCAGGGAGAGGAGCTGCCTGAGGCATGTGAGGCGTCGAAGTAGATGCACGGTTCTGCTCGGGAACCAGTGGTGGGAAAGGTGTTGGCCCATTTGTGGGGCCAGCGGCCTTTTGAGAATCCGGCATAGTCTCGTGATCTGGGCCCAAACTGGGGTCCATATGGCTATCACTGAGGGGAGGTGCCTCATCACTCGATTCGCCAAGTGTAAGACGTGTTGTACTCCGAGTGCACTTAGGTGGCATTCCCTTTATACAACATAGGGTGCAACCCGTGTAAGATTTAATATAAGAACAAACACTCATTCAAACGTCATTTACATTCCAACTCAAAAGAAGCTTCATGCATTTCATTTACCAAAATTTATCACAATACAAGAGATATAGTTTTACATGAATCATAATAGAAGATGCATGTGAGCTAATCTACCAAAGCTTTAAACACCAAAACACACCACAACTCTACCTTACTACTAAGCCTATCAAGGTTGTAACATAGAAAGTAAGAAAAACATGGAAAGAAAAGACCTAATGACGACTACAATATGGGACTAGTCGTCAGAGTCTGGTGATGGTGGAGGGGCACCCTTGTCTTGCATATAGCACAGGATAGCCTTCAAGGTGTGAGATACCTTCTTAAATTTTCACTTCACGAAGGTTTGATTCTCTTCAAGCTTGGCCCGGGTCTCTCTGACCTCCTGTTGCAGGGCGACTTGGCCCTCCTCGATCTGAGCCAAATGGGCTTCTAAGGCAGCCTGATCACAGTGGGGCTCATGTGTAGCAGGAGGAGAGCCCCCATCAGAGTCTTGGGCCTCCTCTTCTTCTCCTTCCTGCTCTTCCTCTTCCTCTTCCTCTATTTCATCTTCGTTCTCTTCTTCGTCAATTTCTTCCTCTTTACTTCTTGTCTCATCCTCACTCTCATCGAGTCGGGCTTGACGTTGTCATGGCCCAATACCCATGTTATTGAGAGTAGTGTCGTTGATAAAATGGATCGGTGCAAGCCGTTCTGAGCCAAGTCTGTAGCCGAATTCATGAGCAAGCTTGCATATAAGTCAGCCGAATGGGAGTGAAATGTCTGTCTTGGGAGAGCGTTGTCACGCCCCAAACTCGAAAATCAGATTCGCAGGAATCCTGATCGCCGAATCCGGTGCTGACAGCCTCCGTAGTACCCCATTCTCGGCTCCTAGCACCCATACACCAGATTCCGATCCTGGGATCCTACAAGGAGGATTTTTTTATATATATATAAACATTTAACTCGTAATAAGCATAACCACAAGATTACCCAATTTACAAAGGCAACATTATCATCACATATCCACTAATACAATCATTTGAGTACAATGCTGAAAGGGAAATACATAAATAAAAAAATCAAGCTCCAGAAGACCGCTGCACGCTCTAAGCTTAACACTGCTGCAACCTAACGCCACCTGCAAGCATCTATCGTGCATAAGCTTATAGAAAGCTTAGTGGGTGGTGAAAGTGTGTGCACAAGGTAAGTGCCAAGAATGCAATACAATGCCATAAATCATATAACATCGGTAATACAGGCAAGATCATGAATCATACGATATCAGAGTAAGCGGAAATACTGGCAATCTATAAATCCATGAATGCTATCAGCCGTACCAAGGCTATGCGATACAAAAATATAATAACCAATATACTGAGGAAGCAATATAGATTAGCTATGCAATGCGAAGACAGTAAGCCAAATACTATGTGTCGAGGATGCAAGGCAATATGCAAATCATGTTAAGTCCGTCTAGGCTATATAAGTGCTGAAACATAACAACCCAAAATGTCATATGTCGCGGATGTAATGCAATATGCGGTGCGAGTAAAATGACCAAGCTGGAGTGAAGTCGGGATGATAGTACGTAGTATCACAAGTTATGGGGTCTATCACAAAGAACTTCTATCCAAACTAGTCTTATACCTAAATTTGGATAGTCAGACTCAATGTGGTAAACTCCTGATCTCAGGTTAGTCACGCGCCCAACCGAAATCCTTGCCATGCGAAGGTACACAACAATTAGTTGCGCACCACCAGCCCGAGTGGATAGTGAATGAAATGAATGTATGAGTATGCAAATCCTGCTCAATAAGTCCACGTATCAGTACGGTTCCTCTCTGGGATCATCACCGGGGTTTAGTACACTACAAATGGCACTGCCGCTCTCCCAGCCGCACAGTCCAAGTGAGCGTAAGAAACCTCACTATCCGCCTGGCCAATAGTCTGCCAATACCTATTCGGCACGTCGATAGCGGACCCATTCCTCGAGCTGGTCAGACTCAGCCTAGCAATGCCCCCTACGCTCGGGCGGGTAAGGCCACACCCCCTCCCAACCGACCATCGCACAGTGGGAGACGCGGCCTCCTGGTATTCGGCACTCGGGCGCTCATGTGTATCCACTCGGTCCCGACGTTGGGGCGTCCTCTGGTACCAAGAGGGTTTTAGGGATTTTCACCCAGGGCCATCTATGGCAGCCCGATGCTAGAACAGATTTTCGGTGTCCCGTCCGGCCATCCACGATATGCCTGTGGAGGCTACAGCCCTGATGTCGCTAGGGCGTACAGTAATCATAATGCAAGATGCATGAGTCATACAATCCAGTCATGCATCAATCCTGTGCATGTCATGCTCTCATATGGGGCAACTCCGCCTATCAGGGAGCCCTATGAACAACCTGCCCTATGACATATGCAATGGTCAATCACATCTCATAACAAACATGCAGATTATGCGTATGGGCATGTATTATGATGCTACACTGTCACATACTCATAATCGGTATCAATAACCAGCGTCAACCATCGGCCTCGACAATTTGGACATTTAACCAACACTGCCCCCAAGGATTAGCCACATAGAGCTGAACATATAATGAGCCCACGACCTCACATAAAGGCCTAATATACAACACGATGGGCCTTACTCAAGGGCCACATATACACAACAGGTGGACCCTGCTCATGGGCCTAATACATATCACAACAGGCCTTTCCCATAGGCCATGAATACATCACAATGGGCCTTGCCCATAGGCCATGAATACATCACAATGGGCCTTGCCCATAGGCCATGAATACATCACAATGGGCCTTGCCCACGAGCCTCAAATACATGATATGTGGGCCCTGCACATGGATCTTGAATACATCAAATGGGTCATGCATCATGGGCCTACTACGTGTCATAATGGGCCTCAACTACGGGTCGTATGTACATCATATAGGTCACGACAATCGGCCTTGGCAATCAAAATCGGCCTCGATAATTGAATCGGCATTCGGCCACGGCAATCGGAATCAATCGATAATCAGAATCGGCAAATCGGTCACAACCATCGGGATAGAATAATCAGAATCGGCAAATTGGTCACGTCGATGGAAGTCGGCAATCGATCACAACCATCGGGATAGATCAATAATCAAAATCAACAAATCGGTCATGTCGATCAAAGTCAGCAATCGGTCACAACAATCAGAATCGATCAATCATTAGAATCGAGAAATCAGTTACGTCAATCGGAATCGGCATTCGGCCACAGCAATTAGAACCAATGATCGGTATCGACGATCGATACCGACAACCAGCACATAAACAGGGCGGGGTCCATAGATGAACAACCGATCAACCATAATCTAAAGATTGGCCCTCGGCCATAGGTATATCAAATCCGGTAGCACGGAGCCATCTGTCTATGGTGAATGGGGCCCACTTATTTGGGTTAACCCACGAAGAGAATGGGCTTAACAAGGCTTAAGAGAAGGTCACAATGAGGACATCTAACCGTTATTATCCTTCAAAGCGGACATCTAACCAACATCGCTCCCAGGGAGTGACCTACATAAAGGTGAACATAAAGTAGGCCCACGGCCTCGCACCAAGGCCCAATACACATCACTATGGACTGCATCACATGGGCCTCGAATACATCATATGGGCCACAAACCATGGGCTTCAAATACACATTAGGTGAGCTTTACACATGGGCCTCATATCTGTGTCGCATATACATCAATGTGGGGCCGTATCAATGGGTGGCATAGATATACAATACATTCATCATGGCAGTCCGCACAAAAGGGCGGTCATGGATGTAAAACAGATGAGTGGCGTGGAAATACACCACATAAATCAAGTGGGCCCCACGGAACTTGCCGGCATCAATACCTCAGCTATCAAGCTAGTGTGAGGTACCCCAGTCAACCTACATCAACCGTCCATGGATTGGATAGTATGGATGCACTACATTAAATCAAGGAGGGCCCCATACGCTGTCATGGTGAGGCCACGTCCAATGAATGGACAGGGTGAAGAAACACATACATCAAGCCGGAATCCCACCGTCATTGCACCCGACGGTGAGGATACAACTCTTACATTATGGTGGAATCCCACCGGCCTTGCACCCGACGGTGAGGATACAACACTTGCATTATGGTGTGGTCCATGGATGACATGGATAGAACACTTACATCAGGTGGGACTCACACCCATGGACGGCGTGGATTAAAACCCGTATATCATGGTGCACGCCACACCAGCAAATGGACGACCTAATAAAGGTGGGCTCCACACAGCAAATGGAGACATGGTTGCATATAATTCGGACCACATGGTGGGGTCCACGTGGTCAGCCAAAGGCAATACAACAGCTATATTACTGTTGGGGGTACACCGTCCATCAGTTTCCACCAAAGGTGGGTCTCACATGGGGCCCACCATAATATATTATATCTACATATAATATATATATATATATCAATATGTATAATATATGTAAAATATAGAATCATATTATTATATTACTCTAAAACTTCTGAAAAAGGTTTCAATGGTTGACGTTCAATCCTCCACTGTTTGCTGCAGTGTGGTCCACCTGATGGATCTGACTCATTACCCAAGCCTTGGATCGAGCTCACCAAGTGAATGGACGGTGTCGATATGACCCAAACCTTATGGTGGGGTCCACACATGTGGCCCACCAGAAAAGACAGACGGTCTGGGTGACTGAACTTGCTGACGCTTACCACAGCAAGTGTGTTGCTGGTGTACTCGTACACTAGCCCATCCTCTAGCAGGTGGGTCCCACGTGGGGCCCACCATAACGTTTATTCCCGTCCAATCTATTCATGAGGTCACAAGGACCTGAGTTAAGAGGCAAAACAAATTTCATATAATCTGAAACTTCTGAGGCCCAAAAAGAATATCAATGGTAGGCGTTCAATACCTTATTATTAACGGTGTGGGCCACGTGAATGCCATGAACGGCTCATTTTTGGGATGTCCCAATAATTAAAGGGAACCCATCAAGTGCTTGGTGTTGATGTTCAACATACATCATGGTGGGGCCCGTGGTGGGGGGCCACCGTCCCTGCCTACATCCCAGCAACAGAGACGCAGCGCCCTCAGGACGCTGGACGTCAGCAGTAGGGGTTGACGCCCCCTGCCAACATATATATTATGTTTTTTTTTACAGTTTATTATATGTGGGGCCCATGTCAAGGAGATCTAATCCGTCGGTTGGATTCACAGGCTCGGGATAGTTCAAATGAGACTAATATTGGACCTGACCGATGCATAGAAACATTAGAGTGGGTCCTAACATTTTTTAATGGTCAATATCACTGTTTTCTATGGTATGGCCCGCTTGATTATCAGATTAACATCATTTTTCGGCTCAACGCCTAAAATGAGCTGGGGAATGGAATGGGCGGTGTGGATTAAACTTACACATCAAGGTGGGGCCTGCATGAGTGGTCACCCAAAGTTTTTAAAAAAAACGAACTGAAACATTTTGTTTGCTTGACAGTACACAACACCGACAGTTCACTCTTCACTCCTCAGCCACGTCCAGCGTCTCTGGACGCTGGACGGTCTGCATACAACATGTGTATAAGGTGGGTCCCACGTGTAGGGACCATGGCTGGTGGGTCCCACGTGGATGTGGCCACTTGATTTGGACTAACTTGATATTTGTATTTTCAAATCTCCCTAAGGTAGGGCCTAAATGGTTTGGACGGTTGGATAAGACATACATCAAGTTAGGTACATCCGGGTGGGCCACACCGCCACATCGTCACACACAACAAAAGTGAAAGAGAGAGAGGAAGAGAAAGAGAGAGAGAGAGAGAGAGAGAGAGAGAGAGAATAGAGGCACCCACCTTTGATTTTCTTGGACTCCTTCCATCAACACGTTCTATTGCTCCAAAGAATACATTTCAACGGTTAAGATTGATTTTAAAGGGTGGGATTGGGTGTAGGAAGGTGGGCCACACTAAGATTCTCCATGGAAGCCATGGACGTTGGATCACTCCTTGGGTTGCTTGGAAGAAATGAGAGAGAATGAAAGAGAGAGAGAGAGAGAGAGATGATGGGAGAGGAGTGATGGGGTGTGACATGAGAGGTAAGGTGCTTGTTGACTTTATGGTACTTGTGTAAGAGAGGTAAGGCTATGTATGGGTTGCTTGTACTTGTCTTTGATTGATGGATTGATGTGATATTTGATGTGATTGATGAGACATTTGATGTGATTAATGGGACATTCTCTTAGAATTTGCAATGTGCGGTATTTTCTCGAACTAAACGCGGGCCCACTCCTCCTGGCCTGGGTATCTCCTCGACGCGCGAGACACAGCATTGGAACTGCAGCGACGGCGCGGTCGCATTGATACAAGTCTCGGGTTAAGCTGATTCAAACCTACAGGATACAACTTAGGGTCACGTGCAAACATCAATTATCGGTCACAGTTTGCCGGAATTCGATAAGAAGGATCGCGAGAGTCGACAGAACAGTACGGTCTAGGATACGGGTCTTACAAGCGTGCAGTCTGAACTATCTGTAGTAATGCATATATAGGCAGGCATAGCTTGTCTCCTTACTCAACTCTGTATAGAAAATCTACCATCAGACGTGTGCATTCACTGTGATTGCTCCACCTAAGATACACATTGGATGTGGTGGAGTAGGCAAAAGTCAATAGTCATCTTGGACGCTAGTAGGCAATTGCCTTGATTCCAGTGGACTAGTCGGCCACAAAGAAATCACGTGCGGCGATCTATTTCACTCCTGCTCCTAAGATTTCTCTTGCTAGCATGTACCTCTCCACACGGCATCCCCATGATTTGGGCTATCAAGTCCACATTAACAATTGCTTCCCGCCTTCCCACGAGGATAGAGAACTGTAAAAGCTCCAGCAGCGGCTCTCATATATGGGCGTAGAAGGCTCAGACAATGCTCTCATTCGCACGGGACTTGCCCTCAAATATGGGACCCCACCCAACGTTTGATAGGAGATCCATCGCCGGATAAAGCCTAAATAGTTTCTCGTCCACGTGTGCTTCAAAGAGAACCCTATGACCATGAAACCTTCCATGTGCCATATCTACTAGTAGAGCTCTTTCGAGAGGAAGCTGGGGATCGAGATCCCGCTTCGTCCTTAGCTCCCAATCGGTGCTTGTGCTAGCCTCGATGCCTTTCTGCCTCCTTGAACGGGTAGGGCGGCTAGACCCGGCTTTATCCGTGGAAGCCCTCTACTTCCCCATGAGAGAAAGAAGTGTGGAAAGTAAAAATATGGCCGCTACAAGCTCAAAAAGAGTCATGAGAGTGAAATAGAATGGAGGGATAGGTGGGTTGTTGGACCTTGAGGTTTTTGAGACACCAAGGAGGGTTTGTATGCCCAAATAGGAGGAAAATAAGGGAGATGGGAGATGGGTTTGAAAGAAATGGTGGGAGGTGTGTATGTAGTGATGAAGAAGAAGAAGATTTGAGAATGGAGGGAGGATTTGAGAGAGAAAAATGGGGTTTTAAGAGATTTGAAAAGCTTGGAGGGGTGTAAGAGGAGGAAATGAAGCAAATGGGGGGTTATAAGGGTCTCCACACGATTTTGTGGACCCCACATGTGCACACAGCTATCGGCCTGACCGGCCCGCTGCGGCCTGACAGGCCCGTTCGATCCAGACCGCGAGGCCTCACCCTGGGCACGATGCCATTGCGGTCCGCTGGACCTAGGGCAATGGCATCACCCTAAGGGTGATGACATCCCCCTCGAGTGCCGAAAATATGTGGGACCCACCTCGGGTCCCACTGTTTTATGTGGTTTAGGCCCTCAAGCTCATTTGATGAGGTTTCGGGTTCCATCTCGTGTATATTCACACTTTTCAGATTATTTGAGTGTGGAATACATTAAATCATCGTCTAAACCCGTCGATGGATGGTCTGAAAAAGAATTGGGATCATCTCGCATGATCACAGATGCCTACGGGTCCGATTTCAACGGTCACATGATCACCGACGGGCGAAACTGGGATCCTACAACTGTTTCTACGTTTTATCGCTCCCTCCTAAGTCAAAGTATATAAGTGTGTATCGTGTTACCATAACTCAGGTCCAGTTTAAACTAAATCATGCTCTGATACCAACTTTTTATGCCCCAAAAATCGAGGGTGGAGCAGAAGCTCAACTCCCGAGTTCCAACGTATCACTTATACAACATAGATAATAATGATTAAATGTTGTCCATATTAGTGCATTAAACATGAGTGGGATTATACCAAATCAACATATCATACTCCAGAGACAGTTAAATTATGCAAGCGGAAGACTGTGATAAATATATAGAGCATATAAGTGATTGTGAGTCCCTAGTGTATGAACGTCACAAGGTTAGACGATTACATGTATAACTCCAAAATTTACAAAATGATAAGGTGTAATGTTCAACTAGTCTGTATTCCTACGATCCCTGTGACGCAACTCTAGGTCTACACAGACCCGCCAGAGAGTTGCATGTATGAGAACTCCTCCTCATCTTCGTAGAAGGCCGGCTCCAACTCGTAAGCCTCGCCATCATCTAAAACTATAACAGAGTCTAGTTGGTGTTTTAAAACACCATCCCAGAGTGAGAGTGAGTGATCAACTCAGTGGAGCCATAAGGCAAAGGTTAATATATTATTAATCCAGTCAAGCAGTAATGATAAAGCAATACAACAAGTATTCCTAAATACTCTGGTTAATGCATGGATGATATGTATTAATGATGCATACCCTCACCTGTACTCCCTCTGCAACATCATCTCACGGGCACGCATGTTATACTCCTACTGTGCTCAACACCCACACCAAAGGTACATGCAATGCGGTGCATGGTCGCGTTAGCCAAGTTCTTACTTAGACTTATTCATACAGTAGGTTTGGAAAACTAAGGTACCTCCCTTTATATTATTGACCCAAAAGATGATCCATCTAGGGTCGTCAATCCTAGTTCATCATAAATGATAGGGAAGTTCATGAGTTTACTCTATAGGTTGATACGGGAGGCTCATCACCTCAGCATAGGCTTAATTCACACTCAAGGTCACTACGAGAGGCTCATCACCTGATCGTAGGCCTATTTTATACTTGAGGTCACTATGAGAAAGGCTCGTCACCTTAGCATGGGCCAACAGCTCGAATACAGTATCTCATACCACCATATTTGGCTCACGAGTTTGGTTTGCTCACTGGACACTGTGGGGAGACTTGTCACCCCAGCATAGGTCGACAGCTAGACCACGGTGTCTCATACCACCATGCCTGGCTCATGAGTCTTGGCGGATCATGGTACTAAGGTTAAAGAGACTTTTCACTGGTAAGTGGTGCCTCAGATTCAAGCAGTAGCATCCATACATGATAAACACACATTAGGCCAATCGGGATACTTATCAATCTTGACTGTTTCGAGCGTACAATAAATTAATCGACATTGAGCGCGTAAACACTCCATGTGGCCTAACCACTGTCGACAAACAGCGTACGACTCGGATTCATCGAACGTATCTTGTGTGGCGAAATGACCTTGGCCACTAATTCGTGAATCATTACCGATTGCCTGGACTACGCAGTAGTCCCAATCATATTCAAATATAATAGACATTCATATGAGATAGTCAAACGGCATGTGACTGAAATGGCGATAAAGACCGCACTAGTTGAAGAAGGAATATGCCAATATGTCCTAGAGGGGGTGAATAGGACTTTTTGAAGTTTTTATGATTTATTTAAAAATTCTACTTCACTAATCCTGTGATCATCTAGTTATCAAGATTACTCAAATGTAACTTTACTGGCTTCCAAGCCTGGTAGAGGATCCAATCACAAACTATTTTAGAGATAAGCAATATGCAAGCTAGCTTATGATTGATATGACTGTATAGATGTGTGTGGTGTGATCAAATGTTTAGATATGGAAGTATTAAAGCAAATCATACAATCATAAGAATAACAATCTCAAACACAGTCATTTTTATAATGGTTCGACGATGAGTCTACTTCACTCCTGGTAACCGCACTCAACCCTCGATTGTACCGAATTTCACTAAGAAAGTTTCACAATGGTTCACCTCTAACCTAAGGTTTTAAATCAGGTTCACTTTCAACCTTTACAACCTACATTGAGGCTGACTGTTTATGCTCTCACGAGCAAGGGTCAACACAACGCACCCACTTTTAGGCACACTGGCTAAGGATCTTCCATAAGACCCTACTGAAGGTTTCTACATGGTTGACCTCAAACCCTAAGGTTTTACTAGGTTCACCTAAAACCCAAAGTTTTACTGGTTCACTCTTAACTAGATGTTTATGTTCTCCACAGAGTAAGGGTCCACACAACGCACCCACCACGTACACTCCTGCCGGAGGCCTCCTTAAGGACTTCAAAGGGTGAGAACCACTTAACACCCAATCCTAGAAAGGAATGATCACAAGTGTCCTCTTGGACTCTGGATACTTACAAATAAGCTAATGAGTCCCGTTTAGCACAATGTCGAAGATCTCCTCCTCCTTGTTGATGAAGAGTCTTCTGCTCCTTTGATCCGCAACACAAAATGATATACCAATACTCAGCTTCAGGTTGGGTCAAGGTGAAGATGGAATCCTACTCTCAAAATATTTTCCTATCGGGAAGATAGAGCGATTCCAATCTTATGCATTTAAGGCATCCTAGCTTAATGATTTGTCATTAAGGTAGTAGCTGGAGGATCCTTGAATGCGGAAGTTCATTCCCTAATCCACTCTATTAAATGTCAATGATGAGGGTGGATTAGAGGATGAACTCCCTTGAGAGAAAGGGCTTTGGATATAAGATATAAGTTGAAACACTCAAAAGCACTCTCTTCTTTCTCTCACAGCAACAAAAGACAAGTCCTCTATATATAGGCAAAAAGTTCCAACGGATATAAAACGGTCACATTTATGACAGAGTTCGATATCATTGAGCAGGTTCGATATCATCGAGCGTATACTCTCGATAGCATCGGTGGTCTGCTCGACGACTTGAACTCAATGTCATACGCATTTGAAACTTTTTGCCAATTGGTCGATGAATCGAAATAATTGTCGATGCCATCGGATTTTGAACTCCAATTCCATCGATGATAGGTTTGATCCATCGACATTAGAAAAATGAGAGAGACTTGACTTTGAAATATTTCAGGTTTTCATGAATGATCGGGGAACCGTCAGATCATCGGAATTTAAATGTCGATGATATTGAGATCAAAGTCGAAGCATCGATAAATCCAGGGAATTTGTCTTTAAGCTTGCTGGACGATTTATGACCTTGTTCGATACAATCGACCTGGTGCCGATATCATCAATATTTGAATATCGATTCTATCGAAGGTCCCACGATCATAGTTAAAAATAACTTGAAATATTTGTTGTAAGAAAAGTGCGCCCACAATCGATATCATCGATGGTCTTCCGATGTTATGGATATTTGATTTCAGATCATATCGAAAGAGCATTGATATATCGAAGGAATTTAGGATTTTCGTTAAAAAAATAGGGGCGCTAGAAATTTGCTTGTCGATCTTATCGAGCCATTTTGAATGGACTCGAGATTTGAATATCGATGATACCGATAGATGTATCAATACATCGATAATTCGTCGAGATATGTTGTGAAGTTACTGGACATTTTTAGTTCTTATATCGATGATATCGATTAATGAGTCGATACATCGATAAATCCGTCTAAATGAATATTTAGTTGCTGGACAATTTTGGTCCCCACATCAATAATATCGTTAAGGTATCGAGGACATCGACAGAGCAGGTTGATCATATCGAGGGTGTTCCGATAAGATCGACAAGGCAAGAAAAACTTAGAAATTTTCCTATTTTGAAAAAAGTTTTCTCACTTTAAAACCCTATGATTTCTAACTTATTTTTAAGGGTTCTATTCACCTAGTGTTTTGGGTTATGGGATGTGAGGCTTTAGGTTTACCTGTGGCGAGCTTGCACAGATCCAGTTAAAGCAGACGCTTGAATTGATCTTCCTTTCAGGTTTTGTAGACAATCTGACTCAACACTCGCGTAACTTGACAAACCAGGGCACTTTCAATCTCCCCCTTTGTCAATTACGTGAAAAAATCCTCAAAACACCCTAGAATTCTCTAGACAAACACACACCCTAAATTGTGTGTACATGCTTTTACACAATTTTACAATTTCTAACCCATGTACACAACCAGTAACTGCTCCCCCTGACTTGTAAACTCCAACTCCCCGTTTCTTATTGCGGCTGCTCCCCCTAACACCTGCAACAATATCTAACAGATACACAATTTCTATTTGGGGTGTGTTTGTAAATGTTCTCCCGCTTTTTGTCAGTCATTGACAAAGATATCTCAGATGATATTGACTGAAGTTTGAAATACTTGAGAGAACCAATCAGGTAGAAGCAGAACATTGATGTATAATAGTTAACTCAATTCAAGTAAGCATCAATTTTAGAATTCATGGATGCATGTTAGATAAGATAGAGCAGTTGTATAGCAGTTTTTAATCACATGCAATCCATAACAGAAACTTGATAAGCCAGGGGAACTCAAGATATAATCATAGCATTAAAGATATGAATGTTATTCAGCCATAACTCACAATATTCAAAAACACATACTGCCACAGACAACAGTAAATAAGTAGTATATCCCAAGCCAAAAACTATTCTGTTAAAAAAAAATTCTCCAGATTAATCACGTACACCTGTGAGGACATAGAGCATCCAAAAACTAAAATGGTTAGTACGGGGAGTTTAGACGTGTGATTGGTCTATAACCATGAATGTCCCCATCTAGGAATTTACCTGTGTGCCTCAAGTTTACTAGGATATTCAATGAGTGCAGACCCTAATGGATTTTTGAAGGTCACTTAACCTATTTGCATCAAGAGGTTTGGTGAGGATATCTGCGAGTGGCTTTTCTGTGGAAACATAATCCAAAGTAATGATCTTGTCATCAACAAGTTCTCGTATAAAATGATGACGGATGTCAATATGCTTTGTTTAAGAATGTTGAACAGGATTCTTTGAAATGTTAATTGCGCTTGTGTTATCACGGAAGAGACTCATCGTGGGTTGTTCAATCCTGTAGTCTAACAACATTTGTTTCATCCAAAGGAGTTGTGCACAGCAGCTTCCAGCAGCAATGTATTCAGCCTCGGCAGTAGATAATGATATTGAATTTTGCTTCTTGCTTTGCCATGAGACAAGACAGTTTCCAACATAGAAACATCCTCCGCTGGTTGATTTTTGATCATCCAAATTTCCAGCCCAGTCGACATCAGAGTACCTGGCGATGATGGTAGATGTTTCAAATGGATACTAGAGTCCATAGGAAGAAGTCTCTGGTATGTATTTGATGATCCTCTTAACGGCCATTAAATGAGATTCCTTAGGATCTGCTTGATATCGAGCACATACCCCAACACTGAAAGATATGTCGGGACGACTAGCTGTGAGATATAGTAGACTACCTATCATTCTCCGGTAGAGATGTTGATTCACACTCTTGTCATTTGAATCTTTGGAGAGTTTGAGTTTGGTGCTCATGGGAGTGTGATACAAACGACCAAATTCAAGACCAAACCTTTTTACCAAATCGTTCGCATACTTGGTTTGACAGACAAAGATTCCATCATGTAGCAACTTGACCTGCAAACCTAAAAAGAAGTTTCTTTCACCAACCATACTCATTTCAAATTCCGATTTCATGAGGTCAGCAAATTTATATGCGATATCTTCACATGTTGAACCAAAGACTATATCATCCACATAAATTTGTGCAATAAGTAGTGAGTCTTTTGTTTTTTGGGTAAACAGAGTTTTATCAACACTCCCTCTGCAGAATTTATAGTCCAAAAGAAATTTTGTCAATCGTTCATACCAAGCACGTGGTGCTTGTTTAAGACCATAGAGAGCTTTGTTTAGACGATATACATATTGAGGACACTTAGGATCTGAAAATTCCTTGGGTTGTTCCACATAAACTTCTTCAGCAAGATCTCCATTCAAAAACACACTCTTAACATCCATTTGAAATAGTTTAAATTTTAATGCACATGAAATGGACAAAAGAATTCTGATAGACTCAAGGCGTGCCACAGGGGCAAATGTCTCATCAAAATCAATGCCTTCTATCTGTGAGTACCCTTAAGCTACAAGCCTTGTTTTGTTTCTTATCACATTTCCTGATTCATCAGACTTATTCTTAAAGACCCATTTGGTTCCAATGACATTTGTATCGAGTGGTCTGGGAACCAATTTCCATACCTCATTTCTTTGAAATTGTTGAAGTTCTTCTTGCATAGCATTTATCTAGTGTTCGTCTTGAAGAGCTTCCATAATGTTCTTAGGTTCAATCTTTGAAGTAAAACAGAAATGACTATAGATACTTTCTATCTGTCATCAAGTTTTTACACCAGCATTAGGATCTCCAATGATTTGTTCTCGAGGATGATCTTTTATGATGGGAATATCAGATGATGGTTGAGGTTCACTGGATGATAGAGTTTTGTTTTCAAATTTTTCCAGTATGCATGAATCTACATCATCTTCTAATTCATTCGCAGGTGCATCTTTTTCATGAGGTTGATCATCAATTACCACATTGACTGATTGTTGAATAGTGAGAGTTCTTAGATTGTATACTCTGTACGCACGACTATTCATGGCATACCCCAAGAAGATTCCTTCATTGCTTTTAGACTCAAATTTCCCTACGTGATCTCTATCTCTCAAGATATAACATTTGCTACCAAAGACTTGAAAATATTTCACACTAGGCAGTTTCCCATACCATAGTTCATATGGAGTTTTATTCAATCCTGCTCTAAGATATACTCTATTTATGATGTAGCAAGTAGTATTGACAGCTTTTGCCCAAAAAAATTTCGCCATATCCTTCCCATGTAGCATACTTGACCCCATCCCCTACAATACTCGATTTTTTCTTTCAACGACTCCATTTTATCATGGGGTTTTTGGAGCTGAGAATTCATGACGAATTCCTTTCTCATTGCAATATTTTTTGAATTTTTCATTTTCAAATTACCCACCATGATCACTTCTGATGCGTTTTATTCGGTATCCTTTTTCATTTTAGAGTCGCTTTGCTAGGATCACAAATTCCTCAAAAGCATCCGATTTTTCTCGAAGCAATGCAACCCATGTAAATCTGGTGTAATCATCTACTACAACCAGGAAGTATCTTTTCTTGCCATGACTTTCCACTTTAGTTGGTCCAATTAGATCCATATGTAGCAGATCCAAAGGTTTTGTTGTTGCTAAGGAGGTTGTCTTCTTGTGTCCAACTTTTATCTGTTTTCCTTTTAGGCATTCTCCACAGATAACTTTTTCTTCTTTTCTAATCTTGGGAAGTCCCCTAACCAGATTCTTTGAACTAAGCTTTGCTAAATTTCGGTAGTGGACATGTCCCAGCCTTTGGTGCCACAATTTGGATTCACTTTTCATAGCCATATTACATTTTATGGCTACCACATTTTCACTTATACTCTCAATGACATAATAGTTATCATTAGTGTGTAGACCTTTTATGAGAGATTTTCCTGTATAATCTAGAATTCTATACACATCTTTTGAGAAGGTGACAAAATGCTCTTTATCACAGATTTGGGAGATACTCAGGAGATTATGCTTTAGACCTTCTACACAGAGGACATGTTTAATTTTAGGAAGGCCTAATACAGCTATTGTTCCTTGTCCAACAATTTCGGCTAAGCTACCATCACCAAATGTGACAGATCCTCCATCAAAGTTTGAGTACTCACAAAAGTGAGTTTGATCACCAGTCATGTCTCTAGAGCATCCACTATCAAGATACCACTTTGAACTATTACCAACTTTCAGAGCAATGTGAATTACAAGGCAATTGTTACGGTTTGTCATACCCTCTTGGATTCTGTTGAACATGATTCCTTCTTCAGTCAAGATCACTCTCTAGGCGGCGAAGCCCTTAAAGATAGACCCGCTCTGATACCAATTGAAATGGCGATAAAGACCGCACTAGTTGAAAAAGGAATATGCCAATATGTCCTAGAGGGGGTGAATAGGACTTTTTAAAGTTTTTATGATTTATTTAAAAATCTAACTTCACTAATCCTGTGATCATGCAGTTATCATGATTACTTAAATGTAACTCTACTGGCTTCCAAGCCAGGTAGAGGATCCAATCACAAACTATTTTAAAGATAAGCAGTATGCAAGCTAGCTTATGATGGATATAACTGTGTAGGTGTGTGTGTGGTGTGATCAAATGTTCAGATATAGAAGTATTAAAGTAAATCACACAATCATAAGAATAACAATCTCAAACACAGTCATTTTTATAGTGGTTCGACGATGATTCTACTCCACTCCCGGTAACCGCACTCAACCCTTAAGTGTACCGGATTTCACTAAGGAGGTTTCACAATGGTTCACCTCTAACCTAAGGTTTTAAATCAGGTTCTCCTTCAACCTTTACAACCTACACTGAGGCTGACTGTTTATGCTCTCACGAGCAAGGGTCAACACAACGCACCCACTTTTAGGCACACTGGCCAAGGATCTTCCATAAGACCTTACTGGAGGTTTTTACACGGTTGACCTCAAACCTTAAGGTTTTACCAGGTTCACCTAAAACCCAGAGTTTTACTGGTTCACTCCTAACTAGATGTTTATGCTCTTCACAGAGTAAAGGTCCACACAACGCACCCACCAAGTACACTCCCACTGGAGGCCTCCTTGAGGACTTCAAAGGGTGAGAACCACTTAACACCCAATCCTAGAAAGGAATGATCACAAGTGTCCTCTTGGACTCTGAATACTTACAAATAAGTTGATGAGTCTCATTTAGCACAATGCCGAAGATCTCCTCTTCCTTGTTGACGAAGAGTCTTCTGCTCCCTTAATCCGCAATATAAAATGATATACTAATACTCGGCTTCAGGTTGGGTCAAGGTGAAGATGAAATCCTACTCTCAAAATATTTTTCTATCAGGAAGATAGAGTGATTCCAATCTTATGCATTCAAGGCATCCCAGCTTAATGATTTTTCATTAAGGTAGTAGCTGGAGGATCCTTGAATGCAAAAGTTCATTCCCCAATCCACTCTATTAAATGTCTATTAAATGTCAATGATGAGGGTGGATTAGTGGATGAACTCCCTTGAGAGAAAGAGCTTTGGATATAAGATATAAGTTGAAACACTCGAAAGCTCTCTCTTCTTTCTCTCACAGCAACAAAAGACAAGTCCTCTATATATAGGCAAAAACTTCCAATGGATATAAAATGGTCGCATTTATGACAGAGTTCGAAATCATCGAGCAGGTTCGATATCATTGTAACACCCCGGATTTTTGTCACTTGGAAGTAAACATCCTTAGGCAATGGGTCAATCCTATCACCTTAATTACTTCTCAAAAACTCAATCCTAAAGTCTCAAATCCCCTTTCAACCCATTTCCTTCAAAATTTCTCATTTCCTTCAAAAATCTCACCTTTCACCACCTTATTCTTCAAATTTTTCTAAGGACTTTCATATTAGACAGAAATCTTAAAATTTAGGTGATGAAGAATAATACGAAAACTAAAAATTACTATGAATAGTAAATAAATAAATAAAATAATTTTTTAGCCATTAACCTTTTGGAATCTCATGAAATAAGTAGGCTATTTGGATAGACCAGCTTCTCCTACCCAAAAACATATACTGCACGTCGAATAACTCATTCCGGTGTACAAAATATACTCATTTCAAATATCGGGTGGCGAAACCACCCCAGATAATCCAGCGACCGGTGAGGGGCTCGCCAGTTTGGCAAGGCCTCGTCCGTACAGCGGGCCCGGTCGGGCCTCATCGGGTCGGCGGCCCGTTTTTGGCAGAAAAATTCTGCAATATATGTCCAACTTTGAAAAATCATATCTCCCTCATTATAACTCCGATTTAGGTGATTCAAAAGTCAGATTGAAGCTTGATGAGTATAGTTTCATATGAAAATAAAAAATATAATAAATTGTTTAATATAGTTAAATATAGGTCATTATAATAACTGTCCAAAAATCATCAGTTTGGACAGCTGCTGCTTCTAGAATTACTAGAATTTTTCTACATTACGAAACCTAATGAAATTTGGTAGAGATGAAGTAGACTTGATGATGAACTACTAAAAAAATAATTAAAATAATATACTAATTAAAAGTGCTAGAAATGGGCATAGAACTACCCTAGCCTTCCCAAAGACTTATTACAAACGGGAACACGGAGTAGAGAACTATATATAAGCGAGGTATTCGCGGTTTGAATTGAATTCTCAATCCTAGTAGTTACCAATGAACTTTATGCTCTGATCAAGTAGAAGGTCAGGATCAACTAGGATTAAGAACTGATATGACAAGTTTTCTGTCCTCGCGAGGTAGAAGGTCTATGTATCCGGCTCAGACCCACTACACAACTTTCCTTCCGTGTTGTCCCTACCACTTACACCCAAAGTTTATTACTTCGTCTTTGAGAAGTGTTAAGAATATATAGCCAATAGAGATTTTCCTTTTTAGGCCTAAGAAATTTCTCAAATGGGCAACAGACAGTTAGGAATTAGGTCCTAAATTATACCTTGTTTCGACATACAGATCAAGAGATAGATCCTTTAGCCTTGAGAGTGAAAATAATTTTTTAAGGGGGGTAGAACATTATGAGCCTAATCTAGTTAAGTCAGTCTGTACATCCTTTTAATCAAAGTGGCACAGTGGAAGCATGGTGGACCCCTACCCCACTGGCCCAGGATCGAAGGGGATTGATCTAGGATACATGAAAGGATAGGTCATTAACTAGGATCTGAATCTTCCTTAGAAAGTCAACGCTGAAGCTACTGGAATAAAAGTGATTAGGGTCCAAGTGCTAGAAATCTCATCTCATACTTTCCAACACAAGGCTCATTTTCCAAAGCCTATAAAATTAATTTTAATCTCATCCCACCCTCCTTCCAAACATGTCATTCCCAATCCTGAGGTGGAATTAGCAATGCAGTCCCATTTAATACAACTTAAGACCACTGGCTAAATAGGTCCTTAGAGTTTTGGACCTAGAGTGGTGCTCTTAGATTTCGAAAGACCTGACAGTATGGAAAATCCAATAAATTAATAACATGAACCTTAGGATCTCCTTAGCTGGTATGGTCATGTGTGAAGTGCTTGAGCACAGTTAAATTTAAGTTCGGGCAACTCAATTCTAATCAAACAACTTTTAAACCCTAAGCAATCAAAATAATTTCTTATATTAGAAATGGTATAAAATCATCTAGCGTATGAGCATAGACTTTGAAATAGTACGAAATCATATAGCCCATAAGCTATTGGATTACTGCTACTCCTAAAATTAAGACTAGGCTACTGGTTACACTAAGGAATGTAAGAGACTAATTATGTTATGATAATTGAATGATAGACTTAGTTAGTCGGCTTGATTAGGTTGGAATGAAAGCTCATTCTTTCGTTGAATCCCCTTAATACTTATAGGCTCCTTTAGTAACTCGTAGGAAGCTTGTTTGACATAAAATAAATAAAATGGGTTTTTAGCCATTAACCTTTTGGAATCTCATGGAATAAGTAGGCTAATTGGATAGACCAGCTTCTCTTACCCCAAAAACATATATTGCATGTTGAATAACTCATTCCGGTGTGCAAAATACACCCATTTCAAATATTGGGTGGCGAAACCACCCCAGATAGTCCAGTGACCAGCGAGGCCTCGTTCGTACAGCGGGCCCGTTGGGCCGCAACGGGCCGGCAGCCCGTTTTCGATAGAAAAATTCTGCAATATACGTCCGACTTTAAAAAATCATATCTCCCTCATTATAACTCCGATTTAGGTGATTCAAAAGCTAGATTGAAGATTGATGAGTTTAGTTTCATATAAAAATAAGTAAAAATATAATAAATTATTTACTATAGTTAAATATAGGTCATTGTGATAACTATCTGAAAATCATCAGTTTGGACAGGTGCTGCTTCTAGAATTATTAGAATTTTTCTACAATATGAAACCTAATGAAATTTGGTAGAGATGAAGTAGAATTAATGATGAACTACTAAAAAAATAATTAAAATAATATACTAATTAAAAGTGTCAAAAATGGGCATAGAACTGCCCTAGGACCTTATTCTATCGTAATTAGGGCACACTTTAGTTAAGTACTAAACTGAACAATCAGTAGGATTAGCTTGAACTACTTTAAATACGAACTGTAAGACCTAAAATGAACAAAACCACTAACGCTACATTACCCTATAACATAAGAACAATCTCATTACCCAGTTGCTCTCGGGAGCATCATGAAACTTTATATCGGACCTGGACCGCAAGACGAAAGTCTGATTACCGCGAAACTAAACGATTATGTAATGCCCTGAAATTCAAGGGTCGAGTAGTAACTCAACTCTCGAGTTCCAAAACATCACTTATTCAATATAGAGAATGATGATTAAATGTTGTCTGTGTTAGTGCAATAAACATGAGTGAGATTATACTAAAACAGTAATCCATACTCCAGTTCGAGATACAAAACACAAGCGGAAGACTGAAAGACATATATAGATGTATATAAAAACAAAACGATTTCGATCTGTCTTCAAAGTATGATTACTTCACTGAGTCATCTTATACATGTACCGAATCAAAAATAAAATGTCAAAAGAATAGTCTGACTATCGTGAGAGCCCAATAGCCCCATAAATCTGGATTGCCTAAGCAAAGTCGCCGAAGAACTGCATGAAGGAAAACTCATCCTGATCATCATAATAATCAAGCTCAGCCTCCAGTGAATCATCGGTACCTGCATCTAAGACAGAGTCTGGTGGGTGTCCAGAACACCGTCCCGTAACGTGGGAGTGAATAGCTAACTCAGTGGAACAATAAAGCATAGGTTAACATGTTGTCAAATCAGTCAAGCAGCAATGATAAAGCAGTACAATCAACAATCTTAAGTACACTTGTTAATGCAAGTATGAAATACTGTCATGATGCATGCCCTCACCAATGCTCCCTCATACGGCACCATCTTACATCCGCGACATGCGTTCATCCCTCAGTGCTCCACATCTTGCAGGCACATGCAGCACGATGATGAGCATGATTACTGAGTTATTATTAGCCCTTTTCAAACAGCAGGATTGGGAAACTAAGGTACCTTCCTTATATCATTCCCAAACAATGATCCATTCTAGGGTCGTCAATCCTAGATAATCTCATACGATAGTGTGGTTCTAGGTCACTGTAAGGGCTGTCAGGGCTGTTACATGGAATCGTTGCACCACTCCCCCATCACCTTATCAATACAGGCCTAGTTTGTACTCTTGTTGCTATGGAAGAGTCGTCGCCTCCACGTAGACTAAGAGTACTCTCGAGATCACAACAAAGGGCTGCCAGGGCTTTTACACGGAATCATTACACCACTCTCCCATCACCTTATCTGTGTAGGCTGACAGCTCGAATATAGTGTCCCATACCACCATAATCAGCTCACGAGTCTGGTTGCTCAATGGTCACTACGGGGAGGCTAGTGGCCCCAGCGTAGGCCGATAACTCGACCACAGTGTCCCATACCACCATGCCCGGCTCATGAGTCTTAGTAGATCAAGGTACCACGGTTAACGGGATTCCACTGGTAAGCTTAGTACCTTAGGTTCAAACAAAGGTGTCCAAACATGGTGAACATACATAAGAAACATCAGGTTACTTGACGAGCTCGGCTAGCTCGAGCGTACGACCAATTGAATGATATGAAGCGCAAGCACTTCGTGTGGCCTAACCACTGCCGCCAACCGAAGTACGACTCAGGTTCGTCAAACACATCCCGCATGGCGAATGAATCTCAGCCACAAATTCATTTCCGTTTCTGATTGCCTGGACTACATCATAGTCCCAAACTCAATCCATTTCATCATGTAATCATATGAGGCAAACCACCGTAATGGATTTCATAGGTTCAAGAATTTCAATCACATAAGCATATTATGAAGCAGAATTTACAATCAAAGCATATTACAATACAAACATGATTTCACACACAATCATTGCATAAGTAAAACAGAATTTACAATAAAGCGTACATGTAGGAAATCATTCACATAATTAAAGTAACCGAGATTTGTATCTCGATTCACATACAAGGTGTACTAGATGAACTCTAGCTCATTCAGGCATTTTCACAAACACATAGACTACAAACATCACCATACATGACGTATGACGATTACACATGTGCTAGGCCAAATCCTTTCACTAGGGAATTGCCCCGTATATCACTCGTGTATACCCATGATGGCATGAATGAATCCAGGATCCATGTTTACTTAAACATTTCCACAGACACTTGGGCTACACATTTATCACATATAACGTATTTTTGCCGTGGTGTGATTTAGGGTAAGTCCTTTCGCTAAGGAGTTGTCACACATGTATTAAGCCTATATTCGCGACCAATAAACATGTTAAGCACAAATCCAAAATCTAAACAAAATCAAACATTTCAACATATGCATAGAATAGCCTAAATCCTACATATCTCATATAAACTCGTATAACGAAACAAATGAGGCATTTTGCATGTGTAATAGCACCCTTGTCAGTTATAAATCATTAACCGATATTAAAAGCCTTGAAAACCATAACCTATACACCTAAAGTCTGCACCTTACGCCGTAGAAGCGTAATGATCTCGATATATTTGCTAAGTCTTCGTGTACGACAATTTGGCAACCTATAGAATGAAATAGATTAGTTATTTCATCATTTGTAATGATCATAACCCTAGATCAGAGTAGGATTAGGGTTTCTTACCTAGAAACGAAGCTAAAATCGCTGGGAAAGCGACTAAAAAGAGGTGGTTAAGCTTGTATAGTGGCAGGGTAGAGTATCAGGGAGATCCTCCCACTTCTCTCACACTTTCTCTCTCTTTTCACACCTAAGGTTTCATCAAATTCGTATGGGCTGAATGAGAGAGGGTTTAAGGTCCTTATATAGGCTAAAACATAACCAAAATAGACTTAGGGTCAAGGTATACTTAGGTTATATCCAAAGTGAGTCCATTTCGATCCAACGGAGCACTTCTGGAGACCCCTTTTCTATGTGCGGTCGGACTTAAGCTCATTAACATTGGATCTAGGTACAGTTAAGTTTTTGTTCCAATCGGGTTTCCAAATCACACATGGCGGACCAATTTTAGTTCAACGGTCACAGAAACTCGATCAGGGTTACAAGTACACAGACATGTATGGGAAATATTTCCTGATCTGAGGGTATATTTAGGTCAGATTTCAACGGTCTGATTGCTTATAATTGGCCCTCAAACGTCAAGTCTCAGATTACTTAAATTTGATTTAATTTCTAAAGAAAACCAGGTTTTCTCACACTCTTCACTCCGGGCTCAAGTGAATAGCCGTGGGACACTATCTGGATTTGATCTCTGAGATGGTTATCAAGCCCAGCAAGGCGGTCCTAAGTCTATAACTTCGTATAATTCAGAATTTCGATGTGTGGTTCAAATCCGATATGGAGTTTCAATGTGCTCCCGAGAGCAACTGGGTAATGAGATTAATCCTAGATTTTTGAGTAACCTAGCGTCAATGATTCTACAAGTTTTGGGTCTAGCAGATCGTATTTAAAGCGATTCAAATGGATTTCGTGGCTAATCTAGTTTAACACTTAGTTAACTTTATCTAATTTCTAAATGATTTGGGCCTGTGCGATTTCTACCAGAGGTGGTACTCGAGTCTTTGTACAAAATTTTCCGAGACATTACAAATTATGACCGCCTTGCTGGGCTTGACTACCATCTCAGAAATTAAATCCAGATAGTGTCCAGAAATGGACAACTTGAGCCCAGAGCGAAGTGTGTGAGAAACGTGAATATATTTAGAAATGAAATCTGAATTTAAGTAATCTGAGACTTGTCGCTTGCGGGCCAAATATAAGGATTTAAACCGTCAGAATCTGACCCAAATACACCCTTGGATCAGGAGAAATTTCTCACACATGTCAGTACACTTGTGGCCCTGATCGAGTATTGGTGACCATTGAACTAAAACTGATCCGCCACGGTCGATCTGTAAATCCGATCAGAACAAAAACTCTTCCTGACCTAGATCCAATGTCAGGGAGCTTAAGTCCGATCGCACGCAGAAAGGAGGCCTCCAAAAGTGCTCCATTGGATCGGAACAGCCGATCTTTGGCTATAACCTAAGTATACCTTGGCCCTAGGCCATTCCCATCAGTTTTGGGCCTATATAAGGGCCTTAAACTCTCACTCTCTTATCCCATACGAATTTGGGAAACCCTAGGAGAGAGAAGAGAGAAAAGAGAGAAAGAAAGAGAAAGTGAGAGAGAGAGAGTAGGCGCTTCTTCCTGGGATTTGATCCCACTACTCCACGCACTTGTTTACCATGTCTGTATCACAAATCTGGAGTTTCCGACAACGTACTTAGGTAAGAAATCCTAACCCTAACCTGTTGTAGCAACTCAAATAGAACAAATGATAGAATAGCTAACTTATTCCCTATTATAGGTTGTTCTGGTGTCGTAGACAAGGACTTAGTGTCTAAACTGAATCTGTTACTCGTTTACCGGCGAAAGGTGCGGACTATAGATGTATAGGTTATGGTTTTCAAAGCTTTCAATGTCAGTTAATGATAGATTCCTGACGTGGATGTTATTTCATATGCAAAATGCGATGTCTGTTCTACGTTTCAGTTACATACGAACTATGTGGAGTTTAGCGTATTCTTGGTATTTGTAGAAAGTGCCGTTTACGTATGAAATTCGAAAGTGTGTTTGCTATAATTAATTATTGTATGTATATACTAGTTATGCGTGTAACAACTCCTTGGCGAAAGGATTCGCCCTAATACATGTTTTGGCCAACATACGTTTTGTATGTTAATAGGTGTAGTCTAAGTGTTTGTAAAAAGGCTTGTATAAGTAAATACTTAGGAGATAGTGCTTTAGGTGGGTGTTGAGATAGGATTCTCAACTACCTTAGGGATGTGTATGATTTCCTCCATGCAAGTTGTTTAGTTTAATCGCTTATGAAATGTATGTGTTTGGATTTCCTGTTTAAGTTATATTTTATAACATGCTTGTTAACATGTTTGAACTACTTGGTTAATTCTGCTCTGACTACTCCACATGCTTACTGGTTAAGGATTGAATGTGATTGGGGCTATGTTATAGTCCAGGCAATCGGTAACAGGCTTTGAGGTCGTGGCTGAGATTTATTCACCACGTAGGACGTATTTGACGAACCCGAGCCGTACTAGAGTTATCGGCAGTGGTTAGGCCACACGGAGTGTTTACACACTTCATGTCGATCAACTTTAAGTGCTCTCATAATAGTCTATCTCGTCAAGTAAGCCGATTGACCCGATGTATGTTTACCATGTATGGACGCTACTACTTGAACCTAAGGTACCAAACTCGCCAGTGAAAACCCCGTTAACCTTGGTACCTCGATCCGCTAAGACTCATGAACTGGACATGGTGGTATGGGACACTATGGTCGAGCTGTCGGCCTACACCGGGGCGACGAGTCCACCCGTAGTGACCAGTGAGCAACATCGCCTCGTGAGCCAAATACGGTGGTATGGGACACTATATTCGAGCTATCGGCCTACACTGATAAGGTGACGAGCCATTTGTAGTGACCTCGAGAGTACTTTGAGTCTACGTGGAGGCGATGACCCTTCCGTAGCAACAAGAGTATAAACTAGGCCTGCACTGATCAGGTGACGAGCCCTTTGTAGTGACCTAGAACCGCAACATCGTATGAGAATTGTCGGGACTGACAACCCTAGAATGGATCATTGTTTGGGAAATTATATAAGGGAAGTACCTTAGTTTCTCAATCCTACTGTATGAAAAGGACTAATAAAAAATTGGTAATCACGCTCATAACATCGTACTACATGTGCCCCGGGTTGAAGAGCATAGAGGGAAGAAAGCATGCCACGACCGTAAGATGGTGTCGCACGAGGGAGTGTAGGCAAGGGCATACATCATGAATACATTTCATCCTTGCATTAATAAGAGTATCTAAGAATGTTTGATTGTACTGCTTTTTCATTACTGCTTGACTGAGTTGATAACATGTTAACATTTGCTCTATAATTCCACTGAGTTGATCACTCACTCCCACGTTACGGGACGATGTTGTACACACCAACTAGACCCTGTCTTAGTTTCAGATGATGGTGATGCTTGCGAAGCGAAGCCGGACTTTTATGATGATGAGAGTTTCTCCTGTGTGCAGCTATCAGGTGGGTCTATGTAGAACATCTTCTGATCGACGGGATTACAGGGTTGCTGATTAGATGTCATTATACTTTAGTTTACACTTTTGGAATACCCATGTATATTCATTTTGTTCATTTTTTGTGTATATATGTCTATTTTAACCTGGTAACATGTTCATACTCTGGAGACTTATAACAGTTTATAAATTTTATATATCTATCGCAGTCTTTCGCTTGCGTAATTTAACTGTCTCTGGAGTATGATATGCTGTTTTGGTCTAATCTCATTCATGTTTCAATGCACTCATCATAATCATCATTATCTATATTATATAAGTGATGTGTTGGAACTCGGGAGCTGAGCTTTGCTCGACCCCGGATTTTTAGGGCATTACAATCATCAAGCGTATACTCTCGATAGCATCGATGGTCTGCTCGATGACTCGAACTCAATTTCATATGCTTTTGAAACTTTTTACCAATTGGTCGATGAATCAAAACAATTGTCGATGTCATCGGATTTCGAACTCCAATTCCATCGATGATAGGTTCGATCCATCGACACTAGAAAAATGAGAGAGACTTGACTTTGAAATATTTTAGGTTTTCATGAATGATCGGGGAACCGTTGAGATCATTGGAATTTGAATGTCGATGATATTGAAATCAGAGTCGAGGCATCGATAAATCCAGCAAATTTGTCTTTAAGCTTGCTAGACGATTTATGAACTTGTTCGATGAAATCGACTGGGTGCCGATATCATCGATATTTGAATATCGATTCTATCGAAGGGCCCCCGATCATAGTAAAAAATAACCTGAAATATCTACTGTAAGAAATGTGCGCCCACGATCGATATCATTGATGGTCTTCCGACGTTATGGATATTTGATTTCAGATCATATCGGAAGAGCATCGAATTTGAAATTTTCATTAAAAAAACAGGGGCACCGAAAATCTGCCTGTTGATCATATTGAGCCATTTTCGATGGATTCGAGATTTGAATATCGATGATATCGATAGGTGTATCAATACATCGATAATTCGTCCAGATATGTTGTGAAGTTGCTGGACATTTTTAGTTCTTATATCGATGATATCGATAGATGTGTCGATACATCGATAAATCCATCCAGATGAATGTTTAGTTGCTGGACACTTTTGGTCCCCACATCGATAATATCGTTAAGGTATCGAGGACATCAACAGAGCAGGTTGATTATATCGAGGGTGTTCCAATAAGATCGACAAGGCGAGAAAAACTTAAAGATTTTCCTATTTTGAAAATGGTTTTCTCACCTTAAAATCCTATGATTTTTAACTTCTTTTTAAGGGTTTTATACACCAGGTGTTTTGGGTTATGGGATGTGAGGCTTTAGGTTTACCTGTGGCGAGCTTGCACACATCCAGTTGAAGCAGACGCTTGAATTGATCTTCCTATCAGGCTCTGTAGACAATCTGACTCAACACTCACGTAACTTGACAAACCAGGGCACTTTCAATCTCCCCCTTTGTCAATTACGTGACAAAATCCCCAAAACACCCTAGAATTCTCTAGACAAACACACACCCTAAATTGTGTATACATGCTTTTACATAATTTTACAATTTCTAACCCATGTACATAACCAGTAGCTGCTCCCCCTGACTTGTAAACTCTAACTCCCCCTTGCTTATTGCGGCTGCTCCCCCTAACACCTGCAACAATATCTAACAGATACACAATTTCTATTTGGGGTGTGTTTGTAAATGTTCTCCCGCTTTTTGTCAGTCATTGACAAAGATATCTCAGATGATATTGACTGAAGTTTGAAATACTTGAGAGAACCAATCAGGTAGAAGCAGAACATTGATGTATAATAGTTAACTCAATTCAAGTAAGCATCAATTTTAGAATTCATGGATGCATGTTAGATAAGATAGAGCAGTTGTATAGCAGTTTTTAATCACATGCAATCCATAACAGAAACTTGATAAGCCAGGGGAACTCAAGATATAATCATAGCATTAAAGATATGAATGTTATTCAGCCATAACTCACAATATTCAAAAACACATACTGCCACAGACAACAGTAAATAAGTAGTATATCCCAAGCCAAAAACTATTCTGTTAAAAAAAATTCTCCAGATTAATCACGTACACCTGTGAGGAAATAGAGCATCCAAAAACTAAAATGGTTAGTACAGGGAGTTTAGACGTGTGATTGGTCTATAACCATGAATGTCCCCATGTGGGAATTTACCTATGTGCCTCAAGTTTACTGGGATATTTAGTGAGTGCAGACCCTAATGGATTTTGGAAGGTCACTAAACCTATTTGCATTAAGAGGTTTAGTGAGGATATCTACGAGTGACTTTTCTGTGGAAACACAATCCAAAGTAATGATCTTGTCATCAACAAGTTCTCATACAAAATGATGACGGATGTTAATATGCTTTGTTCGAGAATGTTGAACAAGATTCTTTGAAATGTTCATTGCGCTTGTGTTATCACAGAAGAGACTCATCGTGGGTTATTCAATCCCGTAGTCTAACAACATTTGTTTCATCCAAAGGAGTAGTGCACAGCAGCTTCCAGCGACAATGTATTCAGCCTCGGCAGTTGATAATGATATTAAATTTTGCTTCTTGATTTGCCAAGAGACAAGACAGTTTCCAACATAGAAACATCCTCCGCTAGTTGATTTTCGATCATCCAAATTTTCGGCTCAGTCTGCTTCAGAGTACCTGGCGATGATGGTAGATGTTTCAAATGGATACCAGAGTCCATAGGAAGAAGTCCCTGCTATGTATTTGATGATCCTCTTAACGGCCGTTAAATGAGATTCCTTAGGATCTGCTTGATATCGAGCACATACCCCAACACTGAAAGATATGTCGGGATGACTAGCTGTGAGATATAGTAGACTACCTATCATACTCTGGTAGAGATGTTGATACACACTTTTGCCATTTGAATCTTTGGAGAGTTTGAGTGTGGTGCTCATGGGAGTGTGATACGAACGACCAAATTCAAGACCAAACCTTTTTACCAAATCGTTCGCATACTTGGTTTGACAGACAAAGATTCCATCATGTAGCTGCTTGACCTGCAAACCTAAAAAGAAGTTTAGTTCACCTACCATACTCATTTCAAATTCCAATTTCATGAGGTCAGCAAATTTGTATGCGACATCTTCACATGTTGAACCAAAGACTATATCATCCACATAAATTTGTGTAATAAGCAGTGAGTCTTTTGTTCTTTGGGTAAACAGAATTTTATCAACACTCCCTTTATAGAATTTATGGTCTAAAAAAAATTTTTGTCAATCGTTCATACCAAGCACGTGGTGCTTGTTTAAGACCATAGAGGGCTTTGTTTAGACGATATACATATAGAGAACACTTAAGATCTGAAAATCCCTGGGTTGTTCCACATAAACTTCTTCAGCAAGATCTCCATTCAGAAATGAACTCTTAACATCCATTTGAAATAGTTTAAATTTTAATGCACATACAATGGATAAAAGAATTCTGATAGACTCAAGGCGTGCCACAGGGGCGAATGTCTCATCAAAATCAATGCCTTCTATCTGTGAGTACCCTTGAGCTACAGGCCTTGTTTTATTTCTTATCACACTTCCTGATTCATCAGACTTATTCTTGAAGACCCATTTGGTTCCAATGACATTTGTATCGAGTGGTCTGGGAACCAATTTCCATACCTCATTTCTTTGAAATTGTTGAAGTTCTTCTTGCATAACATTTACCCAGTGTTCATCTTAAAGGGCTTCCACAATGTTCTTAGGTTCAATCTTTGAGGTAAAATAGAAATGACTATAGATACTTTCTATCTATCGTCAAGTTTTTACACCAGCATTAGGATCTCCAATGATTTGTTCTCAAGGATGATCTTTTATGATGGGAATATCAGATGATGGTTAAGGTTCACTGGGTGATAAAGTTTTATTTTTAGATTTTTCCAGTATGCATGAATCTACATCATCTTCTAATTCATTCGCAGGTGCATCTTCTTCATGAGGTTGATCATCAATTACCACATTGACTGATTCTTGAATAGTGAGAGTTCTTAGATTATATACTCTGTACGCATGACTATTCATGGCATACCCCAAGAAGATTCCTTTATTGCTTTTAGACTCAAATTTTCCTAGGTGATCTCTATCTCTCAAGATATAACATTTGCTACCAAAGACTCGAAAATATTTCACACTAGGCAGTTTCCCATACCATAGTTCGTATGGAGTTTTACTTAGTCCTGCTCTAAGATATACTCTATTTATGATGTAGCAAGCAGTATTGACAACTTCTGGCCAAAAACTTTTTGCCATATCCTTCCCATGTAGCATAACTGACCCCATCTCCTGCAATACTCGATTTTTTCTTTAAACGACTCCATTTTGTTGTGGGGTTTTTGGAGCTGAGAATTCATGACGAATTCCTTTCTCATTACAGTATTTTTTGAATTTTTCATTTTCAAATTCCCCACCATGATCACTTCTGATGCGTTTGATCCCGTATCCTTTTTCATTTTGGAGTTGCTTTGCTAGGATCACAAATTCCTCAAAAGCATCCAATTTTTCTCGAAGCAATGTGACCTAAGTAAATCTGGTGTAGTCATCTACTACCACCAGGAAGTATCTTTTCTTGCCATGACTTTCCACTTTAGTTGGTCCAATTAGATCCATATGTAGTAGATCTAAAGGTTTTATTGTTGCTATGGAGGTTGTCTTCCTGTGTCCAAGTTTTATCTGTTTTCCTTTTAGACATTCTCCATAGACAACTTTTTCTTCTTTTTTAATCTTGGGAAGCCCCCTAACCAGATTCTTTGAACTGATCTTTGCTAAATTTTGGTAGTGGACATGTCCCAACCTTTGGTGCCACAATTTGGATTCACTTTTTACAGCCATATTACATTTTATGGCTACCACATTTTCACTTGTACTCTCAATGACATAACAGTTATCATTAGTGTGTAGACCTTTTATGAGAGATATTCCTATATAATCTAGAATTCTACACACATCTTTTGAGAAAGTGACAAAATGCTCTTTATCACAGATTTGGGAGATACTCAGGAGATTATGTTTAAGACCTTCTACACAGAGGACATGTTTAATTTTAGGAAGGCCTGGTACAACTATTGTTCCTTGTCCAACAATTTTGGCTGAGCTACCATCACCAAATGTGACAGATCCTCCATCAAAGTTTGAGTACTCACAAAAGTGAGTTTGATCACCAGTCATGTCTCTGGAGCATCCACTATCAAGATACCACTTTGAACTATTACTGACTTTCAGAGCAGTGTGAATTATAAGGCAATTGTTCTGGTTTGTCATACCCTCTTAGATTCTGTTGAACATAATTCCTTCTTCAGTCAAGATCACTCTCTAGGCGGCGAAGCCCTTAAAGATAGACCCGCTTTGATACCAATTGAAATGGTGATAAAGACCGCACTAGTTGAAGAAGGAATATGCCAATATGTCCTAGAGGGGGGTGAATAGGACTTTATAAAGTTTTTATGATTTATTTAAAAATCCTACTTCACTAATCTTATGATCATGCAGTTATCAGGATTACTCAAATGTAACTCTACTGGCTTCCAAGCCTGGTAGAGGAGCCAATCACAAACTATTTTAGAGATAAGTAGTATGCAAGCTAGCTTATGATGAATATGACTGTGTAGGTGTGTGTGGTATGATCAAATGTTCAGATATGGTAGTATTAAAGAAAATCACACAATCATAAGAATAACAATCTTAAACACAGTCATTTTTATAGTGGTTCGACGATGAGTCTACTCCACTCCTGGTAACCGCACTTAACCATTGAGTGTACCGGATTTCACTAAGGAGGTTTCACAATGGTTCACCTCTAACCTAAGGTTTTAAATCAGGTTCACCTTCAATCTTTACAACCTATACTGAGGCTGACTGTTTATGCTCTCACGAGCAAGGGTCAACACACCGCACCCACTTTTAGGTACACTGGCCAAGGATCTTCCATAAGACCCTACTGGAGGTTTCTACACGGTTGACCTCAAACCCTAAGGTTTTACCAGGTTCACCTAAAACCCAGAGTTTTACTGGTTCACTCCTAACCAGATGTTTTTACTCTTCACAGAGCAAGGGTCCACACAACGCACCCACCACGTACACTCCCACTGGAGGCCTCCTTAAGGACTTCAAAGGGTGAGAACCACTTAACACCCAATCCTAGAAAAGAATGATCACAAGTGTCTTCTTGGACTCTGGATACTTACAAATAAGCTGATGAGTCCCGTTTAACACAATGCCAAAGATCTCCTCCTCCTTGTTGACGAAGAGTCTTCTGCTCCCTTGATCCGCAACACAAAATGATATACCAATACTCGGCTTCAGGTTGGGTCAAGGTGAAGATGGAATCCTACTCTCAAAATATTTTCCTATCAGGAAGATAGAGTGATTCCAATCTTATGCATTCAAGGCATCCCAGCTTAATGATTTGCCATTAAGGTTGTAGCTGGAGGATCCTTGAATGTGGAAGTTCATTCCCCAATCTACTCTATTGAATGTCAATGATGAGGGTGGATTGGAGGATGAACTCGCTTGAGAGAAAGGGCTTTGGATATAAGATATAAGTTGAAACACTCAAAATCTCTCTCTTCTTTCTCACACAGCAACAAAAGACAAGTCCTCTATATATTGGCAAAAAGTTCCAACGGATATAAAACGGTCACATTTATGACAGAGTTCGATATCATCGAGCAGGTTCGATTTTATTGAGCGTATACTCTTGATAGCATCGATGGTCTGCTCGATGACTCGAAGTCAATGTCATACGCTTTTGAAACTTTTTGTTAATTGGTCGATGAATCGAAACAATTGTCGATGTCATCGGATTTCAAACTCTGATTCCATCGATGATATGTTCGATCCATCAACACTAGGAAAATGAGAGAGACTTGACTTTGAAATATTTCAAGTTGTCATGAATGATCGGGGAACCGTAGAGATCATCAGAATTTGAATGTCGATGATATTGAGATTAGAGTCGAGGCATCGATAAATCCAGCAAATTTTTCTTTAAGCTTGCTAGACGATTTATGACCTTGTTCAATGTAATTGACCTAGTGTCGATATCATTGATATTTGAATATCGATTCTATCGAAGGGCCTCCGATCATAGTTAAAAACAACCTGAAGTATCTGCTGTAAGAAATGTGCACCCACGATATATATCATTGATGGTCTTCCGATGTTATGGATATTTAATTTCAGATCATATTGGAAGAGCATCGATATATCGAAGGAATTTGGGATTTTCATTAAAAAAATAGGGGCGCCGAAAATCTTCCTGTCGATCTTATCGAGCCATTTTCGATGGACTCGAGATTTGAATATCGATGATATCGATAGGTGTATCGATACATCGATAATTCGTCCAGATATGTTGTAAAGTTGCTAGACATTTTTAGTTCTTATATCGATGATATCGATAGATGTGTCGATACATCGATAAATCCGTCCAGATGAATATTTAGTTGCTGGACACTTTTGGTCCCTACATCGATAATATCGTTAAGGTATTAAGGACATCAACAGAGCAGGTCGATCATATCGAGGGTGTTCTGATAAGATCGACAAGGCGAGAAAAACTTAGAGATTTTCCTATTTTGAACAACGTTTTCTCACCTTAAAACCCTATGATTTCTAACTTATTTTTAAGGGTTTTATTCGCTAGGTGTTTTGGGTTATGAGATGTGAGGCTTTAGGTTTACCTGTGGCAAGCTTGTACACATCCGGTTGAAGCAGAAGCTTGAATTAATCTTCCTATCAAGCTCTGTAGACAATCTGACTCAACACTCACATAACTTGACAAACCAAGGCACTTTCAGTGACAACCAATTTCAATATAAATCTGATTTGAGCATTTTAACAAACACATAGTACACATGTTGTTATACGTAGGCATTTCATCTATAAAGCACGTAGTAGTAAGATAGGTTACATGAAGGAAACTGTAACTATAGATAAGGTAATTGAGAATCCTATCTCAATTCCCTCATTAAATGCATTTCAACAAGCATTTTCTCATTCAGGCATTTTGTCAAACACTTAAACTACACAAATCAACATATATGTAATAAAGTAGTTATAACAGGTATTATAGCAAATCCTTTCACAAAGGATTTGCCACACATACGACAATCATATATTCTCAATCAATAATCATGGCAAGCACAAATCATAATTCCATATTCAATCAAACATTTCAACAAACATATGGAATGCATTAGAAATCAACATAGTTTATATATGTGTGTAATATACGAAAAACATCGCATCTAAGCACATGTGACAGCAATCAAGTCAGTCATAAATCATTAAATGATATTGAAAACCTTGAAAACTATAACCTAAACATTTATAGTCTGCACCTTCCATTGGTAAACTCGTATCGAACTCATTTCAAACACTAAGCCTTTGTCTGCAGCACAATGGCTGCCTAAATCAATGATATAGGTTAGCTATTCCACCAATTCCTCTATTTGAATCCCTAAAAGAGATTAGGGTTAGGTTTTCTTACCCAAAAATGGATTTAGATTTGCCGGTTTAATGATACAGGTAGGTTGATTTAGCACGTGGAGTGGTGGGATCGAATCCCAGCGACGATCTCTCACTCTCTCACTCTTCTCCTCACTTTTGCCTTCTCTTTTCTCTCTTCTCTCTCATAAGGTTAGGAAATTCGTATGGAATGAGAGAGGGGTGGGTTAAGGCCCTTATATAGGCCCAGAACTGATGTCAATGGCCCCAGGGCCATGGTATACTTAGGTTATAGCGAGCTCATCTGGAGGTTCGTTTCCTGTGTACGGTCTGAAGAAAGTTCCCTGGCAATGGATCTATGCTAGGTTAACGTTTCGGTCTGATCAGATTTGTAGATCGACCGCAGGACCAGTTTTAGTTCAACTGCTATCGTCACTCGATCAGGGCCACAAGTACACTGACATGTATAGGGATATTTCCCTGATCCGAGGGTATAGTTGGGTCAGAATCTGAGGTCTAAAACCTTAAATTTGGCCTGTAAGCAAACGGCCCAATTCACTTAAGTTCGAGTTCATTTTCTAAAGATATTCGTGTTTCTCACACACTTCACTATGGGCTCAAGTTGTGCGTTTCGGGATACTATTTGGACATGATTCCTGATATGGTTGTCAAGCCTAGTACGACGGTCGTAATCGTATAGTTTCGCGGTTATCGGACTTTCGACGCGTGGTCCAGGTCTGACGTGGAGTTTCAAGATGCTCCGGAGAGCAACTAGGTTTTGAGGTTGATCCTAGGTTTTTAGGTAATGTAGAGTTAGTGATTCTGCTTGTTATGGGTCTTACAGATCATATAAAAAGTGGTTCAAACTAATCTACCAATTAATTCAGTTTAGTACTTAATTAATTTTTGTCTAATTTCTCCATAATTTGATCCTTAGCGATTTTTGCCTGAGGTGGTACTCGGGTCTTTGTACAGATTTTTTTGAGATGTTACATGTGCCCTACAGTAAGTTCCCTTCACTTGACAAGAATGCCTTCACCATATCCAGTTTGATCTTCGCTATCCGTAACGAATGTCTACAAGAAGGTTCGATAAATAGATACATCCCCCTATGGGGAAACAGTCATTTTCCATTGGTAAATCCATTACATTACATTCCCCGTATAGGGAAACGGTCGTTTTCCTTCTCCCAATACATTCCAGGTATGGGGAAATGGTCGTTTTCCACTAGGTTGGGAACCACTACCCTCACCTACTCGAATTGCATTTTGTCTAATCCGATCCATCCATCCTCTTAGTAACATTAGGAAAGTCAAATGTTTAAAGAACAATCAAAATATTCAAATCTAATGGTCCACAATGGTTCAAACAGGTGGATAGGTCGTTGTTATGACAAAGGTTGGGTCATGGTTGTCATCCACATAGGATCGTGGTTGGGAACCACTATCTATTGTGTATGACAACCATGGCTAGGAAGTCGGGTCATGGTTGACTTGCATATTGAATCATGGTTTACACTAACAATGGATCATGGTTGTTATCCGTGATCAAAGGGACGTAAAGTCAGACACGTTTTATAAAACTTGTCAGAAAGCGGCCACCGTCGGAATATTTCAAAGGTAGGACCATGCATTAAGGCCAGTACTAAGGGTCATGGTTATGAAGACCAATTGGTCCTGGTTGTCATAGACAATGGGTCGTGGTCGTCGCTTACGTTGTGTCATGGTTATGATGAACATGGATCGTTGTTGTAAAATGGTAACCACGATCCATATGTCGTGACAACCACAACCCATTATTCATGTGAACCACGACCCAATATGGACGATCACGACCCTTCTAACATGCAAACCACGACTCATATAACATGACATCAACGAGCCATATCTACTGGAACCCACGAACCATATTCCGTGACAGCCACGAACCATATTCCGTGACAACCATGACCCATGTTCAAGGGGCCGTGTTGAAGCCCAACTCTTTGGCCCACAACTTTGTATCATGGCTAATATGTTATATAGGTCATGGTGTTAATGTTCGATAGGTCGTAGTTGAGATTTCGATATAGATCGTAGTTTTCATTGTATATGGATCGTTATAGTCATGATATATGGATCTTGGTATTCCAATTTTACGATCCAATATGCCCTTGACACGTAAAAAGAGGTGATGATGAAAAGGTAAGGTCGGCATAGGATTTATTGTGTTGTGCTGGTATGTCTCTTACGGCTCTAGTTATCTCTCGGTTGTGGAACATATCTTATGTAAATTTTCAATCTACACTGATTATTAGTTGTTTGAGTATGTATTAATCTTTATCCAAAAATATAAACTTTACTTACAAATGTAGTTGACCACGCTGAAATAAACAGTTATAAGGTGTTGAGAACTACGTGGGTCGTACATTCATCTGATAACCTTATTTTTATGCTATGCCTTTATATATGTACATTACATATGATGATCAGGTTAGGTGACCTTTACATATTACTATGGACTCCACATATCTTAGTTTGTACTGAATCAATATGTCGCATGTACGTATAGTAAAAATGGCGAGAAAAGGCAGAAAGTTCACTTTCAATTCCCAACGCATAATATCAATCGGCGATCATCTTGTTCTAGTCTATGGGCCCATCGTAAATCAGATCTAATCCATTAGAATTGTTTAGGGCTGATGGATTCTTTGAAAAAGTTTCATAGTGACACGTATCAAGCCATCAATGGCCCACACTATGACAAATTATGGGATCTTACGGAATCTATTATTTTGAACTATTGTGGTCCATTAGATTTGAATATTTTGATTATTCTTTGGGCAATTCTGTTTCTTGATGTTACAAATAGAATAGACAGAGCGGATCAAAGAAAAGGCCATTCGATGCGACTTAGAAACGTCCGAAGTTGGAAGATATACAATGTAAAGCAACTACTTGTCCCCATGCGGAACACCGACTTTATCTTGGAGCTTCTTCTCTAGGACCCCCTTCCCTTTGCATTTTCTTAGTTTTGAATCTTCTTCACTAGGCCCCTCCATCGCCTCTCAGCGAGTACATCTACAAGTTCAGTGCAGCTTAGTCAATATAAATAGCAAAGCGAGGTAATGGTTGACAGGCACAATGTATCGTGGCTCACATGTTATGTGAGTCATGGCTGTGAACCACGACCCACTATATATGACAACAATGATCTATATAGCATGACAATCATGATCGTGGTTGTGATTGTGATTGATAGCATGACAATCACGATCGTGGTTGTGATCGTGGTTGATATACACAATGGATCGTGGTTGACAGGCACAGTGGATCATGGCTCACATGTTATGTGAGTCGTGGTTGTAAACCACGACCAAATATATATGACTACAACGATCTGTATAACATGACAATTGTGATCGTGGTTGATATGCCCAATGGATTGTGGTTGACAGGCACAGTGGATCGTAGCTCACATGTTATGTGGGTCGTGGCTATGAACCACGACCCAACGTATATGACTACAACGATCTATATAGCCTGATAATCACGATCATGGTTATTATTGTGGTTGATATGCACAATGGATCGTGGTTGACAGGTACAGTGGATCGTGGCCCACATGTTATGTAGGTCGTGGCTATGAACCATGACCTAATGTAGATGACTACAACGGTCTATATAGCACGACAATCACGATCATGGTTGATATGTACAATAGATCGTAGTTGACAGGCACAATGGATCATGGCTCACATGTTATGTGGGTCGTGGTTGTGAACCACTACCCAAATGTAGATGACAACAAAGATCTGTATAGCATGACAACCACGATCGTGGTTGCGATCATGTTTGGTTTGCCTAATGGATCGTGGTTGACACCCACAGTGGATCGTGGATCACATGTTAGGTGGTCTGACTGTCAACCACAACCCAACATAGATGACAACAATGAACCGTATACATGACAAAAACGATCCTTTAGAAGTTATGATAACCACGACCCTTCGTGGATTACAACAATGATCTACTATGTAGTACAATTATGACCCATGTTAAATTTTATAAGACCATCTTATTATTGATTAACAATACATGACCATATTGGAATGCAGGTCGAAACAAGCCAATGATGACCACATGCTTAGACTTTGAAAAGGCACAGGTCTCTCCTAAGTGCTCCATCAGTTTTTTGAAGGATTTCATGATTGAAGATATGGAGAAGAATCCTGATAGAAAGAAACTATTTAGAGACAGTTGTTTTGGATTTCTGCTTAACTTTCCACTGACTGGGTGGATGGCATACGCTCAGATCATGCATTGCCTAATGCAGAGGCATGTTGGTGATCTGACATTCGATGTTTAGGGCACCATGATAAAATTTACTAAACTCGATTTTGTGTTAAAAATGGGTCTTAAGTTTGGACCAGTTAGGATAGATGGTGGCGGTCGTGCCGAGGCTGGAAGAGTAAAGGCAGGAAAAGGTATTAGGGAGACCTACCTGAGAACAGCTAGCATGAGTAAACAAGAATTGAAAGAAGCCTATTTGTCACTCGCAATTAAAGAAGAACATATGGACGCGGTGAAGCTGGCTCTAATAATTTGCGTTAAGAGTCTAATAGTTGGATCTCGTCAAAAGTATTACTGTATTAATAAGTTTATTGACACAGTTGATGACTTGAAATATTTTAATAATTACCCCTAGGGCAATGTGGGATATGAATATTTGATGGATGGGGTTAACACTACATTTGACAGTGTTTGGGCGAATGGTCAATACCCTAAATCATACAACATATGCGGATGCGCGTATGCCCTATAGGTACGTTATTCTTGTCCTGATTCATACTTTGAGTTTGAATTTTTACTCCATACATGTAAACCAATATGTAATGCATGATAATTGATTTTAAACAGATTTGGCCCTACGAACGGTTCCCCGAACTCACTGGTGACAGTGGATGGGCCATTAGAAGACTGCCTACAAGGATTCCTCGAATACTAAATTGGGATCCCCAGAAAGTAGGCAGATATCCCCCATATTTGTCATCTTCAGAGTTGTACCAGTAAGAGTTATTTAATTAGTAGTATAATTTATTTATGCAGTATGTTTATAATTAATAAATTAATTTTGCTCCTGCAGGTGGTACTAGCTTAAGAGTTTCAACCAACGGTCGAAGAAGCAGAGACCTAGGTTGTCAGGAGTATAACTGACGACACTTATACAAAGAACAAGGCTTAATAGGCAACACCCACGACCGAGACAACGGTGGAGGAAATAAGAAATAAAGCTGAGGCTGATCTTATAACGTTCCTCTTGGAAATGAAAAATAAAATTGAGGTTGATCTTAAATCCTCCCTTGAGAAACTTCTTGGCAAGGTATTGAAGGATAATAAAAAATTAAAATCCGCAATAAATAAATTTAATCAGCGGATTGAGACGATTATCACTGAAGTGGAAGGAATAAAGGATGAAGTGAAGCGGATTGATGAGTTTGGAGGAGAAATAAAGCAACTCAAGGAGGATAATACTTCTTTACATGAAGAAGTGAAGTTGATGAGAGAGGATATTAATACAAAATATGTACATGAAATTGCTTTGCTTTATTTGTTAATAGGTCACTGTGAATGTATTGTCTTCTAATATATGATTTTAATATAGGTCAACAGCACAACAACAACAACAACTGTTGATGATGGGATGAGCCATCTCAAACGTTTTGAAGATGGGAAGAGCCATCTCAAAGATGACAATGCTTCACTGCAGGAGTAGATGAAGTAGCTAGTAGATGAGTTTCAGGCAACGAAGGTAAATGAAAAATTGATCGTGGTTATCATCCACAAAGGATCGTTGTTATTATCCAAGAAGGGTCGTGGTTGTCATATACATTGGGTCGTGGTTGATACACGACCCAACATTGATGGAAACCATGATCCAGCCGAGGATCATTGTTATCATCCAGGAAGGGTCGTAGTTGTCATACACATTGGGTCGTGGTTGATACACAACCCAACATTGATGGCAATCAAGATCCAGTCGAGGATCGTTGTTATCATCCAGGAAGGGTCGTGGTTGTCATACACATTGGGTTGTGGTTTATACATGACCTAATATTGATGGCAACCACAATTCAGCCGAGGGTCGTGGTTTCTATGAACTATGGATCGTGGTTATCATACATAGTGGATTGTGATTTTCATCCACGATGGTTCGTGGGTGTGGTTGAACCACGACCCAACATGAACAACAACCACGATCCATTAGTCGTAATAACCACGACCCTATTCTTGATCGTAGTTGTCATCCATAGTTGGTCATTGATGTATTCCATTTTGGGTCGTGATTATCATCCAAAGATGGACGACCCAAAATGATGGATTCCATCAATAGTTGGCCGTTGATATGTTCCATTTTGGGTCGTGATTGTCATCCATAGTCCAATAGTTGGATTCGGTCAATAGTGGGTCGTGGTTAAACCACGACCCAATACGGTCGACAAACATAATCCAGTATTCGTAATAACCATGACCCTTTACTTTATCGTAGTTGTCATCCACGGTGGGTCGTGGTTCACATCTAGGAAGGGTCATGGTTGAGTTCCTTAAAAAAAAAAAGACATATTGAAATACATAATAATATATGATTTTATTACAGGACATTGTCCCTTCGATCAGCCCTCTCATAGGAGAGAATGCTTCACTGCAAGAGCAGGTGAAGCAACTTAGGGAGGAGATCCAGGCAATGAAGTTATATAAAATTGAATTTATCCTGAATCTTATTTGGTCCTTGTTGTGTTCCTTTTTGGGTCGTGGTTATGATCCAGTGAGGGTCGTTGTTACAGGACAATGTCTATTCAATGAGCCCTCTCAGAGAAGAGAATGCTTCACTGTATGAGTAGATGAAGCAGCTTGGAGAGGAGGTACAAGTAATAAAGGTATATGAAATTGAAATTTGGTCGTAGTTGTGTTCCACCTTGGATCGTGGTTATTATCAATGTTGAATCATTGTTATCATGTGTGATTGGTCATGGTTATCATCCACAATGGGTCGTGGTTGACGCACGACCCAGTGTGGACGAGATAGGACATACATACAAAATATGTATGTGATTTGCCTTTGGTTTAATAGTTAACAAGTCACTATGAATGTAATGTCTTCTAATATACAATTTTATAACAGGTCAACAGCACAACCGTTGAGGCTGGGATGAGCCAGCTCACTAGTTTTGAAGCTGGGTTGACCCATCTTAAAGATGACAATGCTGCTCTGTGGGAGCATATGAAGCAGCTATGAGAAGATTTCCGTTCTACAATGGTATACGGATTTATTTATCTTTGTCCTTATTTGGTTATGGTTATGTGTTGATTTGCCCAATCAAGACAAGGATTGTGGTTAATATTCATAGTGGGTCGTGGTTGTTGCACAACTCAATATGGATGAGAACCATGATCCAACATGGAAAATAGGTGACAACCATGACCATTCATCTGAATGATACATAAATAATATATGATTTTATTTCAGGATAAAATTTTGAAAAGCCCTCTAATATGTGAGAATGCACTTCAGCAGCAGAGGCTTAAGCAACTAAGAGGTGAGTTCGACGCATCGAAGGTATATTTATGGGTCGTGATTATCCGCAATGAGATCGTTGTTATCATGTATAATTGGTCGTGGTTATCATGAATAATTGGTCGTGGATATCACCCAAAGTAGATCATGGATGTGAACAGCGACCCACTATGGATGACAACCACGATCCACAAACCAGGCCAATTGTGAACCACGACCCTATATGGATGACAACCACGATCCACATCCCTATATGGATGACAACCTTACTTCCCTACATGACGTGTTGAAATACATAAATATTATGTTTTTATGTTATAGGAGCAAATCACTTCGATGCAAATCACCGAAGCACAAATTGTGCAGCTAAAGGAGCAAAATGCTTCGTTAAGGCAGGAGATGAACCTACTAAAGGATGAAGTTAATAAGAAAATTGTGCGTGAAATTGCATTTGGATCGTGGTTTTAAATAGACATTATGTTATGAATTGCATAGATAATATGTGATTTTATTACAGCTCAACATCGGTACTTTGCAATTGAGTGAGGAATGGAGACCACACCGCAATACAGCAGATCCCCACCGAGCTCTACCTATAAAGGAGAGTTGTCATGGGTACGTGGATCCCCACCGAGCTCTAACCGATGTTGAAGACGGCGAGTTGAGAATTGCTAGAGAATCAGGTTCCCATCATTGGTTGCAAAGCATCTATGACCCAAAAGCATGGGTCGACTCTTAGGTAAGTTTCTATCCCTTCTCTTTATTTATGTAATATCAATGTATAAATATTATATCACACATTTTCCTCATTACATAGGCTATCGACCTATACTTAAGCTATTTATCAGCACGTCATGAAACTCGATCGCGAGGTAGACAGGACTGCATATTCATCCCATCACTATTTACGGTAATGTGAATTTGAGGACCATAGTTATCCTTAAAACATCATTAATTATTTATGTTTCAAACACTATCCAATATATCAATAGCAAGTCATGGAAACTCAACTTGACGTGTTACAAACTTATGGAGCTGGGAACCATAAGGATCGACAGGCCATGAAGTCTAACAAGTTGAATGAAAATCTTATACATATAGTCGACGGTGAAGGTAAACCGAAGCCTATATGGAAATATGAAGTGGTAAGATTTTAGTTACTTGCACATGTACATGGACTTAAATGATATTATTCATTTTGGAAAGTCAAGACTTTAACTGTTGTCATATTTCTTGTGCTTGACAGTTATACATCCCTCTCAACGCGAGGCAACAGCAATGGTTGATGGCTATTGTCTCTTCGAAGAAGAGAGATGTCACTTTGTACGACAGCCTGAGTACCAACTGGAAAGTGAAAAACTAGCTAGTCATCGCGTAGATAATAGACGGATTGAGGTGGTTATTCCATATTCTTGATGGCAGATCTAAGTTCTAGGAGAAGCCATGGAATGTGAGGATAATCGCTGACCGACCTGCGTAACATAACTCGAATAATTGTGGCGTATTCATGCTGAAATATATAGACTTCTTGAGCATCATGTATGCAATTGACTTTACACTTGTAAGTATATATTGATTCGTCTACATTAAATCTTGATTGCTTTGTCCTTTGTTTTAATATTAGTTCATTCTTTTTCTGTAGGAGGAAATTCCTAAATTTAGAAAGATAATTGCATATGACTGTCTGCAATACATGAAAGAAGTTAATGCTACTTTCACAAAAAACAAGAAGAGGTGTCAGGTAAACCAGTGAAGAGAGTCAAACACTGATTTGATATTGAATGCTGATTTGATTGGTGTATTTGATGTTTCTTCTTATTATTATCTGTAATGGTTTGATGAATGAGATGGGTCATAATTGTCCGTGAACCAGTCGTAGTTGTCTTGCACTTAGGCTCGTGGCTGTAATGTTATATGGGTTGTGGTTGTAAACCACGATCCTTTGTGGATGACAACCACGATCCATTTTTCGTGTGTGAACGAAGATGCCATTTTGGAAGTAAACCACGATGCATTCCATCTTGGATGACAATCACGATCCGTGTAACATGAGAACCACGACCCATGTAACAGGAAAACCCATGTCCGATTATAACCATGAACTATCTTACATGATAACCACGATCCAAGTAACTTAAGGACCACAACCACGAACATACCAACCGACGACAACGATCCATGCAACACGACAACCACGACCCATATAGCGTACCAACCATGACCCACGTGTCATGAAAACTGCGACTCATATAAGGATTGGCTTGTAAAAGTAATTTGAAACCCAAGTACCACTTTTATAGGCTGGTGAACGAGTGGTTAATGTGATTAGGAGTGCGAGTTTTTAAGGATTACGGGAAAATAACGAAATGAATGCGAGTTCCCTGAAAAAGAATGTAGCGTAATTACCCAATGGGTCATGGATATGACGAACAATGGATCATGATTAACATCCACAATGGATCGTGGTTGGAAACCATGACCCAGTGTGTATGATAACCACGACCCTGTCGTGTGATCGTGGTTCAGATGCACAACGGATCGTAGTTGTCAGCCACGCTAGTTAACATCCACAATGGATCATTGTTGTATATGGGTCGTTGAACATGGATGCCAACCACGATCCATATATCGTGACAACCACAACCCCTATAACACTAGAACCACGACTTATATCAGCTGACAACCATGATCGATCTAACATCATAACCACGACCCATTTAACATGAAAACCACAATCCATAACATCAACGACCCATATAACCTGACAACCACAATACAAGGTTATGGGCAAAACGAGTTGGGCATTGCACTGGGCAATGGAAGGCATGATCCTTTTAACTTTATGACTACGACCCATCTGGCATGAAAACCACGACCTATAACATCTGCCAACCATGACCCACTCGAATGGTCATGGATATGATGAACAATGGGTCGTGGTTGTCATCCAAAATGGATCATGGTTGGAAAACACCACCAGTGTGTATGACAACCACGACCCTGTCGTGTGATCTCGTGGTTCACATGCATATTGGATCGTGGTTGTCGACCACAACCCACTCTATATGAGAACACGGCCCTCGGAATATTTGAGAGGAAGGACCATGAATCGAGGCCCATACGAAGGGTCATGTTTATGAGGAGAAAATGGTCCTGGTTGTCATGGACAATGGGGCGTAATTCAAATGCACAATGGATCGTGGTTGTCATGCATATAGGTCGTGGTTATGAAGAACAATGGATCGTTGTTGTATCCTGTATGAACGTGGTTGCCAACCACAATCCATATACACTGACAACCATGACTCATGTAACATGATAACCACGACACACATCAGCTGACAACCATGATCCGTATAACATGAAAACCACGACCAATATAACATGACAACCACGATCCGTAACAGCCTTCAAGCCACGACCATATACTATCACAACCATGACCCATGTAACCGGACAACCACGATACAAGGTTATGGGTCAAACGAGTTGTGCCTTGAACAGGGCAGTACACGGCATGGATTATGGATGGCTCGGTGCTTATGTGTTTCATCCATGCGGTCCATAATCCATGCTGTGCATCCTTTTTACCGTGTCCTTTTAGGGGTAAGGCATCCATGTCGTCCATAATCCATGTCGTGTTATTTTAGGATTAAGGCATCCACGCCGTCCATAATTCATGCCGCGCATACTTTTTGTTGTGTCATTTTAGGGGTAAGGCCAAATATTAGCTGACAAGGTGGATATAAGTGGATACTACCCAAGTCAGGACTTTTTGGGCCCATAGCGAGCTAGCCGACAGGGTGGATGGATCGGATCACCCCATTGTGGGCCTTAAGTTATGGTACCAATGGTTTGGTAGAAAAAGAAGTGAACACATTGAAAACTACAACCATAATCCAGGCAACATGATAACCACGATCCATATAACATGGCAACTACAACCCATATAGCATGACAATCACAACCCATATAACATGACAACCACGACCCATATAACATGACAACCACGACCCATATAACATGAAAATCGTGACCCCTTTAACATTAAAACCACGATCCATGACAACTACAATCCATATACCATGACAACCACGACCCATATAACACAGTCACTGCCATAAGAGAAGCTCAGTGATGCACAAGAGTGTAAGTTTCTTCCACTTAAGTTTGTTAATGGGGATATTATCATCATCATCACTCTCATCATTACTAGTTAATTACTACGACCCTTCCATTCAAATACAGCGCGACCCTTCGGAATCAACACCACATGTTAAGAACTACAATCCATAACAACCACAACCCATATTATGTGAAACCACGACCCATACAACATGACAACCACGACCCATTTAACATGACAACCATGACCCATATAACATGCGAACTACGACTAAAATTATAATACAATAGGAAGAACAATTCTCTTTAACGGGTACCCGGCGAGCTGAAAAACACTGCTGAGGATGTCTTGTTTTAGCCTGATCAAAAACTCCGTTGAGAAGGTCAGGCTTAAACAAGACATTCTTAACAGAGTTTTTCAGCTCGCTAGGTGCCATTGAAGAGAACTGTTCTTCCTATTATATTGTAATTTTGGTCGTGGTTGTCATGTTGTATGGGTCGTGGATGTTACATTATATGGGTCTTGGTTGTTATGTTATATGGGTTGTGGTTGTCATGTAATATAGGTCATGGTTGTTACGTTATATGGGTCGTGTCGTCGAAGAGAACTATTCTTCAACATAATTTTTCAACTCGCTGGGTGCCCGTTGAAATTATCAAGTTGCCAGAGTTCAGAAATTTTCTTTAAAATTTTCTGTGGAGGCCGTTGAGCTTCTTCGAATATCTCCTCCATTATTTTGATTGAGAGAGCAAAGAAATTCATGAATGCTTAAGGTGTTGCAATAACAATTCTGGTTCAAATTGACTTGCGGAAGTAATTTGAAACCCAAGTACCACTTTTATAGGCTAGTCAATCAATGGTCAAGGTGCTGATTCGAAAGGGTCTTGCTAATTCCCAAGGGATTACGAGGAAGTAGCGACATTAATGTGATTTCCTTAAAAAGAATGTGACGCTGATTCCGAAGGGTCGCGTTGAATCTGAATGGAATGGTCGTAGTTGTCATCCACAATAGATCGTGGTTGGGAACCACGACCCAGTGTGTATGACAACACCGACCCTATCGTGTGAACATCATTCACATGCACATTGGATTATGGTTTTCATCCATGTTGGATCGTGGTTGTCATACAATGTTAGATCGTGGATCGAGGGAAAACGGAATTACAACCCGACCCATAATACATGAGAACCACGACCCATATAACACGAGAACCACGACCTATGTTATATGGACCTTCTCAACAGAGTTTTTCAGCTCACTGGGTGCCCTTTAAAGAGAATTATTCCTTATATTGTATTGTAATTATGGTCATGGTTGTCATATTATTTGTCTTGTGGTTGTTACGTTATATGGGTCGTTGTTTCCCACGGAGTCGTGGTTGTTATATTATATGGGTCGTAGTTTTCATGGGTCGTGGTTGTTATGTTATATGGGTCGTGGTTGTCATGTTATATGAGTCATGGTTATCAGCTGATTTCTTATGGTGTATTCCACTATAAATTTATATTTGTCTCATTTTTGGGATCAAGCACTAAAACGAACTGTAAAAAAAAAAAGATGAACGGTATTCTAACCAAAGAAGTGAGAGTTCATCCTGGGTCAAGCCTTAAAATGATCCGTAAAAAAACATATGAACGGTTCTCATGTTATATGGGTCGTGGTCCTCGTGTTATATGGGTCGTGGTTCTCATGTTATACGGGTCGTGGTTGCCATTCCGTTTTCCCCCGATCCACGATCCAACGTGGATAAAAACCGCGATCCAATGTGTATGTGAACAACAATCACATGACAGGATCACTGTTGTCATACACACTGGGTCGTGGTTCCCAACCAAGATCCATTATGGGTGACAATCATGACCCATTGTACGTCTATCTACGACCATTCCCTTCGGATTCAGCGCGACCCTTCGGAATCGCATTAATGTCGCTTCTTCCCCGTAATCCTTTGGGAATTAGCGCGACCCTTGGGAATCAGTGCAACCCTTTAGAATCAGCACCTTGACTATGGTTGACCAGCCTATAAAAGTGGTACTTAGGTACTTCCATAAGCCAATCCGAATCAGTATCCTTATTGCAACACCTTAAGCATTCATGGATTTCTTTACTCTTTCAATCAAAATAATGGAGGAGATATTCGAAGAAGCAATCGGGTCCCTCTTGAATTCTTCCTTTATTTGTGATCCCTTCTCTTTCCTTAGGGATGTTGATGATCTTCTTGAAACTCAACGGCCTCCACAGGAAATTCTGAAGACAATTTCAGAACTCCGGCAACTTGACAATTTTAATGGGCACCGATTGAACTGAAAAACTTTGTTAAAGAGCGATTCACTTCAACGGCACGACCCATATAATGTAATAACCACGACCTATATTACATGATAACCATGACCCATATAACATAACAACCAAAACCCATATAACGTAACAACCACGACCCATACAACATGACAACTACGACCAAGATTACAATACAATAGGAAGAACAGTTCTCTTCACCCAGCGAGTTGAAAAACTCAGTTGAAAATGTCTTGCTTAAGCCTAACATTCTGAATAGAGTTTTTGATCAGGCTAAAGCAAGACATTCTCAACGGAGTTTTTCAGTTCCCCGGGTGCCCGTTGAAGAGAAATGTTCTTTGTATTATGTTGTAATTATGGTCGTGGTTGTCATGTTATATGGGTCATGGTTGTCATGTTGTACGCGTCGTGGTTGTCACGTAATATGGGTCATGGTTGTCATGTTAAATGGGTTGTGGTTGTCATGGATCATAGTTATTAAAATGTGGCGCTGATTCCGAAGGGTCGCGCTGAATCCGAAGGGAAAGGTCGTAGTTATTAACCAGTGATGATGAGAGTGAGGAGGATGATAATATCCCCATTTGCAAACTTATGTGGAAGAAACTTGAAGAGTCTTGTGCATCACTGAGCTTCTCTTCTGGCAATGACTGTGTTATATGGGATGTTGTTGTCATGTTATATGGATTGTAGTTGTCATGGATCGTGGTTTCAATGTTATAGGGGTCGCGATTTTCATGTCATATAGGTCATGGTTGTCATGTTATATGGGTCGTGATTATCATGTTATATGGGTTATAGTTGCCATGTTATGTGGATCGTGGTCGTCATGTTGCCTGGATCATGGTTATGGTTTTCAACGTGTTTACTTCCTTTTCTACCAAACAATGGGTACCATAACTTAAGGCCCACAATAGGGTGATCCGATCCATCCACCCTGTCGGCTAGCCCGTTGTAGGCCTGAAAAGTCCTGACTTGGGCAGTATCCACTTCTATCCACCTTGTCGGCTGATATTTAGCCTTAACCCTAAATTGACACAGTAAAAAGTATGGGCAGCATGGATTATGGACAGCGTGGATGCCTTACTCATAAAATGACACGGCATGGATGCCTTACCCCTAAAATGACACGACAAAAAGGATGGGCAGCATGGATTATGGATGAAATGGATGAAACACCCATGTCATCCATAACCCATGCCATGTACTACCCTGTGCAAGGCCCAACTCATTTTGCCCGTAACCTTGTATCGTGGTTGTCCGGTTACATGGGTCGTGGTTGTGATGGTATATGGATCGTGGCTTGAAGGCTGTTACAGATCGTGGTTGTCATGTTATATGGGTCATGATTTTCATGATACACGGGTCGTGGTTGTCACGGTATATGGATCGTGGTTGGCAACCACGTTCCACGCAGAATACAACAATGATATATTGTTTATCATAACCACGACCCATGTGCATGACAACCATGATCCCTTGTGCATTTGAACCATGCCCCATTGTCCATGACAACCAAGACCATTTGCGCTTCATAACCAAGACCATTCATACTAGCCTCGATGCATGGTTCACCCTTCAAGAAATCAAACCTTGACCATTGACAGTGACAACTACGACCCTTCATGTTGTAAAACCACGACCCAGATAGTGGTTTATGGTTCACATGCATAGTGGATCGTGGTTGTCATCCGGATGGATTGGATTTGTGGGCCCCAGTAGCTTTGTACAACAAGGGGTACAGGAATATCTGTGTGCACAGTCAATCGGCCTCCCTTTGTACCATTGATGGGTTTGACTGTTCTAGCGTCTAAATGGCACGTATATCATGGTACTGCACTCCCATGACTTGCCATATGGTATATAACATCATACACATGATGATGGCGTGACTTGAACCACACAAATGAGTATCGGAACATGTTTATATGAGATCCATTCCATCCATCTGACAATGAATCATATTTTCACCATGTATCCTAAATTTCATTTAAATATAATAGTCATTTGTATCACATCATAGGGAAAAGTGTGAAATCACTTATAAAAACTCTAAATTCACTTTTTAAGCACACATGAGCATTTAATGCAATTATAATTTCAGGAAACGCATTCTTCCTTTTGTGTAGGTCGGATGAATAGATTGGATTGCGTGCATTCTTCCTTTTAATGGTGATATTTCTAATCTCAATTGTAGAAAATATGAATGTTGTATTACTTTGATTTTGTATTCCCTTTAAAAATACTTGGTGGGCCATCTAATATACGGCGTAGATCTTATGCACATGAATCCATACTATACAAATCAACAAAAGTAACGTGCTCATTCATACAACAGTAACGCAGGAAAATTTTGTATATCACACTACTCTTAATTAATGGCTTAAGCAGCAAATGCAGGCTTTTCAAGAGAGCGGATTAGGGTCGTGGTTGTGAACCACGATCCAACGTAGATGACAACCACAATCCAATGTGTATGACAACCACGATCCAATATGCATGTGAACCATGAGATCACATGACAGGGTCATGGTTGTCATACACACTGGGTGGTGTTTTCCAATCACGATCCATTTTAGATGACAACCACGACCCATTGTTCGTCATATCCATGAGTACATGGGATAAACGGTATCTATGTATGTCATGTTATATGAGTCGTGGTTCTGATTTCCTACTCCCAGATTGCATCGCAACCACGACCCATATAAAATGACAACCATGACCCATATATACATGGGATATTCGATATCTGCGTATGTCATGTACTAACTTTGATGGGTCGTGGTCCATTATAACTGCGACCCATATAACAGCATAACCACAACCCATTTAACATGATAACTACGATTCATGACAACCACAACCCATATAACATGACAACCACGACCCCTACCGCATTATAGCCACCTGGGCCTATGCTGCGATACAAATATCGTTTGGATGACTATGGCGTGACTTGCACCAACTTGGTGAGTACATGGGATATTCGATATCCCTTTAAGTCTCCACCATCGTAGGTAAACATTCCCTTGTCATATACACTCTCTCCATCATAATAGCATAATATAGGCCTACGACCCATACTTTTCCAATATTGGTTAATCTGTGAAAAAATTGAATGGGTACAACTTGTCAGGAATGCAGGATACTAGTTGTCATCTTAAATGGGTCGTGGTTATCATCTACACTATGGACGACAACCACAAACCACTCGAAGGGTCGTGGTTGTCATGTTATAAGGATCGTGCCTTTCATTACCCTGTGCAAGGCCCAACTCGTTTGGCCCATAACCTTGTATCGTGGTTGTCAGGTTATATGGATCGTTGTTGTGACGGTATATGGATCGTGGTTGTCATGTTATATGGGTCATGGTTTTTTTGTTAGACGGGTCATGGTTGTCAGCTAATATGGGTCGTGGTTCTCATGTTACATGGGTCGTGGTTGTCACAGTATATGGATCGTGGTTGGCAACCACATTCAACAACCCATATACAACAACGATCCATTGTTCATCAAAACCACGGATCAACATAGATGACAACCACGATCCAATGTGCATGTGAACCACGATCACACGACAGGGTCATGGTTGTCATACACACTGGGTGGTGGTTCCCAACCACGATCCATTATGGATGACAACCACGACCCATTGTTCATCATATCCACAACCCATTCGATAATAGTGCCACATTCTTTTTCAAGAAATCGTATTCATTTCGCTATTTTCCCGTAATCCCAAAAAATGGTATTCCTAACATCGAAAAACCAATAGTCGCACGACATCCTAATCACATTAACCACTCGTTGACCAGCCTATAAAAGTGGTACTTGGGTTTCAAATTAGTTTCATAAGCTAATCCGAACCAGAATCTTTATTGCAACACCTTAAGCATTCATGGATTTCTTTGCTCTTTCAATCAAAATAATGGAGGAGATATTCGAAGAAGGCATCGAGTCCTTCTCGCATTCTTCCTTTATAGGTGATCTCTTCCCTTACTTCAGGGATGTTTTCGATCTTTCTTAAGATCAACGACCTCCACAGGAAATTTTAGACAATTTCAGAACTCCGGCAACTTGAAGATAATTTCTTTGAGGTGGACAAAGAAATTGAGCGGTGTTGTTCCGCTCTGTCTCGCCTGTCGGCCCTTAGTGCTGAGTGCAGGGCTCTGTCGGCCCGCTCTAAAGTAGTTGGGAAGAACAAACTGCACTGTACTCACGAGCAGGACTTTAACAAGAAAAGGCTCCACTGGATCGAGAGATACAACGCGGCAAAGGAAGCGAAAGTTGAGACCGCTAAAAGATTTGAAGACGTCAAATTAGCCCACCTATAGCTCCCATCTTGTCACTCTTCTTCTTCCTTGTCCTATTCTTCTTGTAATTAAATGAAAGTTCACCTGTTGATTTTATAGTCATCTTGCAGAGTTCACGTATAACGTAATTTTTGGGTGCAATAAAATGTCGTATATGGTCGTGGTGAGGGTCATGATTGTCATGTGGTAAGGGTCTTGATTGTAAGGGCTGCGTTAAAGTCCTAACTCGTTGACCCCACTATGTTGCATCGTGCTTGACATGTTATATGGGTCGTGGTTGACATGTTATATGGGTCATGGTTTACTGTTATATAGGTGTCATAATTGACAACCACGAACCACTTGAAGGGTCTTGGTTTTCAACGAAAATGAGTCGTGGTTGGGGAACCACGATCCGTTGTGGATGACAATAAAGCAACAAGGACCAATTGTTCATCATAATCAAGATCACTGTGGATGACAGTCACGATCTACTCGAAGGGTCGTCGTTATGACAAACAAAGGGTCGTGGTTGTCATCCACGATGGGTCTTGGTACCTGTGTGAATGACAACCACGATCCACTCGAAGGGTCGTGGATATGACAAAGAATGGGTCGTGGTTGTCATCCAAAATGGATCGTGGTTGGGAACAACTACCCATTATGTATGACAACAACAACCCTGTTGTGTGATCTCGTGGTTCACATGCATATTGGATCGTGGTTATCATCCATGTTGGATCGTGGTTGTCGACCACGACACACTCTAGATAAGACCACAATCCACGTCACATTCTCGAGATCGTTCAAAACGAGTATCTTCTTCTGCACTACGAAGCCGTACAACTACTGATCCAAGGACAAGGGAGGCTACCCTCGGAATATTTAAGAGGTAGGACCATGAATCAAGGCCAGTACGAAGGGTCGCAGTTATGAGGCGCAAATGGTCCTGGTTGTCATGGACAATGGGGTGCGATTTTTCATGTTACAATGGATCGTGGTTGTCATGCACATTGGTCGTGGTTATGATCAACAATGGATCATTGTTGTATCTTATGTGGAACGTGGTTGCCAACCACGATCCATATACCGTGACAACCACGATTCATGTAACATGATAACCATGACCCACATTGGCTGAAAACCACGACCTGTGTATCATGAAAACCACGACCCACATAACATGACAACCACGATCTGTAACAGCCTTTAAGTCACGATCCATATACCGTCACAACCACAACCCGTGTAACCGGACAACCAAACGATTTGTCCTTGCATAGGGCAGTGAAAGGCACAATCTTTATAATATGACGACCACGACCCATCTGGCATGACAATCACGGCCCATAACATCTGCCAACCACGACCCATGTAACGTGATGACCACAACTCATGTGCATGTGAAAAGTACGATCCTTATAACGTGACAACCAAGATCCAATGTGCATGAGAACCACGATCCTTCATCTGGGTCGTAGTTTTAAATACATAAAGGGTCGTGGTTGTCACTGACGGTGGTCGAGGTTTGATTTCTTGGAGGGTGGAAGGTTTGAAAACGTGAAGTCGTGATTTTCTACTATCAATGGTGGAGGTTTGATCAAGAGTAAGCTCCCTTCACGTGACAAGAACTTTCTCAACTCTGATCTTCCTTTACCTTAGAAAAACGCCTACAATAAAATAAAATACCAACCTCGTAGTGGAAGAGGATTTCAAACAAGGAGAAACAACGTCCCTCTCTGGCAGTTGGTCCCTGGATCTTCGCTTTTCTAAGAAAACGAAAGAAGAAAAAGAAGGTCTGTAAAAGGTGAATAAAGGCGACATTTGGCCCTTCCCAAGCTGATAAATGCTTCCGTATTCTCGGGGGAGAACGGATTGGCTACTCCCCCTATCACCAGCCATGGGCCCAACCATGATGTATGTGTTTCATCCATTCCGTTCATCCGTTTTTACAGTGAAAGGCACGATCATTCATCTATTATTACAGAGCATTTTAGGGCTTGATCCCAAAAATGAGAGGGATCATTTTAATGGTCCACGACGCTCATTTAACACTATTTCCTGTAATGTGGTTCACTTGCGATTGAGATATAGCTCATTTTTTGTCTCATATCATAAAATGATATGGAAAAATATATGGACGGCATGGATGAAACACATACATGGTGGTGGGTTTATGATATGAAAAAATATATGGACAGCATGGATGAAACACATACATGGTGGTGGGTCCCAGCGACCACCGAGCACTAGTCATTGGCTAGTGGCAGGGGGAGTAGCCGATCTGTTGCTTTCTTGGGCATTGGAGCAGCAGATGACTTCTACTTCACTCTAGGACCATACAACTCATGAACCAAGGATAAGGGCATTTTCATCTGAAACAATCTTCAAACGTTGTCGGAAGGCCACTCTTAGGATATATGGATCGTCGCACCCCCGAAGTAATTTGCCCAAATTTCGAGGTCAGTACGGTCAAATTCTCTTGGAAAAAATAAAAAATAAAATTCTACAACCTAACTCCGTTAGTCAAACTTAACGTTTCCGTTAGATATCTAACCGCTCTTATGTCCTCATTCTCCCTGCCATTAACACCACAATTCACCAAACCTTAAACCGGACGCCGATTGCGCGCTGAGTAAACTATGTGGAGGCACCGTGATGTACGTATCTTATCCACGCCGTCCATCGGTTTCACCAGCTCATTTTAAGGCTTGATAACGAAATTGAAGCATATACAAATCTCAAGTGGACCACCCCACCACGGGAAACAGTGGGATAATGACTTCCACCATTGAATGCTTACCTTTCAACGGTAAGCATTCAATTCCTACTGCTTCATGTAGTGGGGTCCACTTGAGCTTTGGATATAATTAAATTTTTGGCTCATTGGAAAAACGGATGAACAGCGCAGCACGGATAAGACACGTACATCACAGTGGACCCCACAGAGTTTACTAAGTCCGATATTGCGTATTGAGTTAATCAGTACGCAATCAAAAAAAAAAAAAAATCAGTACGCAATCGGCGTCCTATAAAACTCTCCCTCCTTCCATTAATTTCCCCTCAAGCTATCAAAGCAAACCTCTCTCTCTCTCAGCCATGGATCTCCTCTTCTTAGAAAAGGCCCTCCTTGCGACCTTCTTCTCCATCATCCTCGCTGCTCTCATCTCCACCCTCCGCGGGAAGCGCTTCAAGCTTCCGCCAGGCCCGTTCCCCATACCAGTCTTCGGCAACTGGCTCCAGGTGGGCGATGATCTCAACCACAGGAACCTCACTGACCTGGCTCACCGCTTCGGAGAGATCTTCCTCCTCCGCATGGGCCAGCGCAACCTCGTCGTCGTCTCCTCTCCCGATCTCGCCAAAGAAGTCCTTCATACTCAAGGCGTCGAGTTCGGCTCCCGCACTCGCAACGTCGTCTTCGACATCTTCACAGGTATGCATGCTTCCCTAAACGGACGTTGTAACGGATGTCATAACAGTAGAAGCTCTCCACTCTGCATTTTGACACCAATTAAATAAACGCCGTTATCTTTGGACAAAGCGGCCATTGTATAAATAATTTACACAAGACTTCCCAAAAACAATGGCGTTAATGGGATATATACAAGTTATTATACACACACATTACATACAAATGATTGGACCATAAGATACCGTACACCCAGCGGATAACTTCAAATGTATCACATGATTGCTGCTTCCATCCTGTCCATAGCATGTCCCAACCATCAGGATTACCTTGTGCAAAAATCAACCCTATCCACCCATATCAAGTGGATCACACCATGAAAATGAAATAATGCATAGCCACTGATAAATAACAATGTAAGTGTGGGCTCTGTGGTGACTAGATGGGCTTGATTTCTATCCTATTGGATGCATTGGATGTTACACATATGACATGTTGAAAGTAATCCGGTGGGTGGACAGTAACCTATTTTCCACCCAGCCCATAACTTCCAACCTATCTTGTGCGTGCCACATCGAACTGTCAACTCATCAAGTGGGCCACATCATAGAAAAATGTATGGTTATTGATAAATAAATAAAAAAATCCAGGTGCGATGCTTGATGAGTGGATGGGGTCAACCTATTGGACAAGTCAGATGTGGCATGCACATGCCATATTTTCGCGGTGGACAGTAACTTATTGTCCAACGCAAACGCACATAACATGTTGAAAGTTATAGAATGGGTGGACGGTAGGTAGGTTATCATGCAACCAGTTGGAGGCGGCATTTTCTCAGAGATATGCGTCCATTGTTTTGATTTGTATATCAACATGAGTAGACCATTCTTTAGTTAATTAATCAAATTACAAAAACTCTTCAATGGTTACAATCAATGAAGGATTATTAAATTGAGAGAGAATTCAATGGTTACATGCCATGTAGGATTATTAAATTAAGAGAGAGAGTCCAATGGTCACCGGCTGTTGTGGAGCGGGTCATGGGCACTTTCATGTCCAAGATGGATTAGAGAAGGCCCGATCAGAAGGAGAAGTCATCAAGACCGTCAGAACTTTAAAACATACATATCTCGCAAATTGGAATGAGTTACTCGACATACTATATATGATTTTGGAGTAGGACGAGCTACTTTGGCCAACCAACCGGGCATAGGCGGGTTGCCCATGCCGAATTTGGGAGATTCCATCAGATCGACGGTCAAATTCCATGTTTATTTAATTTCCATTTTTAATATGTTTAGTAAGTTTTAGTTTGATTCTCTTTATCCATTGGGCAACGTGGTTAAGCCACATAGCACACTTACTAAATTTACTATTTATTGTAAGATAGGAGTTTTAGTTATAGTTTAATTCGTAAACTTATTCAAGTTGATATTCCTATTTAAAGGATTGTAGACTTGTTTTTCAATATTCAACAAATTTCTTTCATATATCTTAAAATTATTTCTACCTTTTTTTTCTCGTGGATTCGAGAAGTCTTTGTGAGGAGTTCAGAGAAACTTCATGAATTCGAAGTAGTTATCCTTGAGGAAGACAGTGATCGACCTCATCACGTTCATCCCTGCGTCACCGGCCATGTAGGATTACTAAATTGAGAGAGAGATTTTCGAGCCATGTAGGATTTATTAAATTGAGAGAGAGAAAGAAAATAGCAAACTTAGACATAAAATGAGGATCCAATTAGTATATATATACAAATAGTGATGGGTCTCAACCGTCCGTTTAGGCATAAATTTCTAGCAGTTGCCCATATAACATATAGTCTACATATGGACAAAGGTTCCAATATTTGGACCATTCATCATGTGGCCCCAGTGGGCGGCTGCACGTATGTTGGATGGATCCTGAAAGGCAAAATCAACTCTATTAGAAATGAGGTCTCAGTGCACACTGACCACACAACTTCTGAGCCTCCAATTATAAATAATTATAATTATGAATCAGAGAAAGCACAGGCAGTTAGGAACTTATAATTAGAAATTGCATACATGGCATATGATTAGCTAAGACTCAACCTTTCAAATTATAGGCACCAGTTTAGATGTATTATGAACAATTAGATGATCGGATGTTTATTAGACTTTTACAAATGAAAATATCCAATTATCTTATTTCGAAAACCAGGTGTCCATGAATCAAAGGTTAGTATTTTTAAAACAATCTAATTTTTATAATAAGAGTTCCACAATTTAATTGGTTTAATTTAGATTAATATTTGCCATGTGTACCATTTCCAAGTGCCTGCGTATCAAGCATCGTATGAAGACAGATTATCAAATTAATATCTCATATGTGTGTCGCACTTGGAACTATATCAATTTCCACCATCTAAACGATTGAGCAGAAATCACAAGAAATCACACGGTATGTCCTCATTTTCAATGCACGCCGGGGCTCCCATATTCCACCATGTTTGGATGACGATGATTAATGGGTGTACGATGAGGCCCCACTTTCATGCTATTAGAGTATATTAGGTAGATTAGAATCTGCATCTGTTATATTAACACGTATCTGTTAGCTAGGAATTTCCTACATCTTCTGTGGATTGTTAATGAAATAAATAAGTTACAATTTTTCATAATATAAATTTTTTTATTTTAATACATGCCATCGTGTGTCACTCTCGTGTATGACATCTGGACTTTGTAAAAGATAGGCCACACCAAGATCAAGATCACTAGGGATGAAAATAAGGCTGATTCATTTATTGGGAAGCATATTGACAAATCTTGTTCTTGAAATTTTCTTGAGAGATTTTTTTAATTTTTTTTTTGAAGTTTTTCTCTAGATATTATCAGGAATAGTGCTAAAATAAATAAATAGTTATTATAAATTATGAATAATTCTAATTTTAATATATAATTATGTAATGAAATTATTTAGAAATTTGTATAATTTTAGGTACACGAAAAAAAGAAAAAATCAAAACTACCTAGTACTTAGAAATCTTGTACTGATAATATTGCTCGGTTTATTTTTTGCAAAAATCCATGAGATTTTGAGAGAAAAAAAAATAAAATAAAATCGCCAATAGTTGTTAACGTTAGGTAGGCCAGACTGTCCACAGCCAATGATCTGAATCAATGTACCAGAGTGGCCCACCTACTAAAAAGTCCAATGATCAGAATCAATGTAGTACCAGAGTGGCCCACATTTTCAGTTCCAAGGAACCATCTGAGGTGACGATGTTTTTCATTTGGAACATTGCAGACAAGGGCCAAGACATGGTGTTCACCGTCTATGGTGAGCATTGGCGCAAGATGCGTCGGATCATGACCGTCCCATTCTTCACGAACAAGGTTGTCCAGCAGTACCGTTACGGGTGGGAGGACGAGATATCGCGAGTGGTGGAGGATGTAAGGAAGAATCCAGAGGCGGCAACAAGAGGGATAGTGCTGAGAAGGAGGCTGCAGCTAATGATGTACAATAACATGTACAGGATAATGTTCGACAGGAGGTTCGAGAGCGAAGAAGATCCGTTGTTCATGAAGCTGAGGGTGTTGAATGGGGAGAGGAGTAGGCTGGCTCAAAGCTTCGAATATAACTACGGAGATTTCATACCGATTCTGAGGCCCTTCTTGAGAGGGTATTTGAAGATTTGCAAGGATGTGAAAGAAAGGAGGTTGCAGTTGTTTAAGGACTATTTCCTTGAGGAAAGGAAGTGAGTTTAATTTCTTTTTCTTATTTTCTTCTCTTTTCTTACTAAATGATTTTGATAGAGGACCTCCCCTTCAGGTTTGCTCCAATCTGCTGAAAATTAAAAGGTCCCAAGATTGATAGCTTTGTAACTTCAAATCTGGAAGGTCTTGGGGTCAGGCAGTGGGCAATCATCCATAGTGGACACATATGAGCAATGGGTGGGTGTATATATGTGAGGCACACCTTGATGTATGTGCCTTAAATCCACGCCGTCCATCTGCTTTGACAGCTCATTTTACTTCATGATTCTAAAAGGGGGAAGCAGATCCAAATTTCAGGTGGACCACACCACAGGAAATAGTGGTGATTTACCATTAAAAACTTCTTATGGGCCACAAAAGTCTTGGATCAAGCTAATATCTGTGTGGCCCCTTAATCCAGATCTTTGTGACCTTATCAACAGGTTGGATGGTAAAAACACGTTTCGGTGGCCCGCAAGAAGTTTTTAATGGTGAGTATTCAATCACCACGGTTTCCTGTGAAGTTTTTAGCAGTGGGTATTCAATCACCACTGTCCTGGATCTACTTCATTTTTCGGATCATGTCCTAAAATGATCTGCCAAACGGATTCGGCGTGGATGTAAGTCATATACATCACGGTGGGCCCCACAGTCAGGGATTCACCGAGCGGCGCCCATGAGCAGTGGTCTGGTTTTCCTAACCACGGGCCCTACTTTTTTGGTTTTTTTTTTTTTAGGTGGACCACACCATGGGCCCTACCTTAAAAACATTTTAGTAGTTTATATATATATATATATATATATATATATATATATATATATATATATATATATATATATATATATATATATATAAAATGCCCCTATAATTTCTGATAGTTATATATATATATATATATATATATATATATATATATATATATATATATATATATATATATATATAAATAAATGCCCCCTATAATTTCTGATAGTTATAAACACCTCCCTGTAGCCCCTAATGTTAATGATATTTTAAAATGTCTCCCAAAGCGCAAAGCCTTTTTATTGTATGTTATTGGAAAATGACCAAAGTGCCCTCAATGTGAAGGAAAACAGTGAAGTACCTCCAGTTTTGGCATGTTCTCTACCTGATGAATAATAGTTGGAATCTCTTGCATATGTGATGTATGCGTGCATCTATGATGCATGTTCTATATTTTACACCGGGATTGAAGAGAAAGGTAGAAGTCAATGGAACTTTAGTGTTTTTTTTTTACAGGACGGCACTATGGCCATTTATCCATATCAAACTCGAGGATGGAAAGGCAACAACTGTTGACAGTAGGTTAGAAGCTATTTAAAAATATCACCTTATGTAGAAGGGTATATAAATATTAGAAACTGGTTGGGTATATATAAAATATTTAAACATCTGCCATTATCAGCGAGGACACGTGTCATGCACTCATATATGCCTTATATATATATATATATATATATATATATATATATATATATATATATATATATATATATATATATATATGGAAATGGTTCTATGCGGTCAACCTCACGGGAACGGTGATGCATGTCTAACATCTACCCCATCAGTGAGATGCACCATTCCATGGTGGAATGGTGGGCCTGGGGCTTAAAATCAAATCAATTCATAACTTGTGTGAGCCACACCATACAAAAGTTGAGAGGGTTACCCTTCCATTAAAACATTCATAATCATTTGTTGGGCCACTGAGATGTAGTTCACAAATCCAGCCCATCCATTATGTGTGTCCCACTTGGATGAGGGATCAGATCAAGTTTCAGATGTATCCAAATTTTAGATAGGCCTCACCAAGTGCTTTTATACGTTTTAGTCATGTCTTCACATGACTTTAGATGGTATACGGCTGATTTTTGAGATATCCCAGGGGACCCATCAAATGCACGGTGTTGATGTTCGACACGCATCACGGTGGGGTCACACAGATCGACCTCATGGGAAGTTCCCACGGCTGTTTTAGAACGGAAGTTATTGCAAAATTAGGCAAGATACACTTCACGTGGGTGTCGAAACTCAACCACAACGCTTTCAAGAAAATAATCCCAACAGTTGAAATCTTGGACCCTGATATGGATGGAGCATGGCCGAGAGATAATGCCGAATAAGTTACCCCAACCGTCCAATTCATAACAAATAAAATGGACGGCCAAAAAGGAGCTAGGCAGCTTCGAACAAAATTGTAAGATTAAGTTGTCCAGTTCAGGTGGTTTTCGAGCCACACTCTATAAACAGCGGGGCCCACAGGAAGATTGCATGGTGATGACTATCCCATCCTTTGTTTGGATATATCAGTCTCCTCTTTTTGCTTGACATTACAAATATCTATGATGAATATGTGACTATCCCATCTTTGATACGATGCATATATACTAATGTTTTATAGGAAGCTTGCAAGCACCAAAATCTCTGGAAGCGAGTCAGGGCTAAAATGTGCCATTGATCACATCATCGAGGCCCAGCAGAAGGGAGAAATCAACGAAGATAATGTACTTTACATAGTGGAAAACATCAACGTTGCTGGTAAAGCTAATTCTATCTTTCCTTTAATTTTCTAACTAGAGTACTGTTAAGTATGCATGTTCGTTCTTGGATCCAAACCATCCAAATAGTGGGGCCTAGTACTGCAGATGGTATTTGAGCCCAAAATCAGATTGCTTAGACAAACCAAGGCCTCTGATGAATGGATAGTTGTTGGCCGATCGAGCTCGGAACATTGAATGTGGTGGTCAATAGTCAATTTTCATTATGGTGGGAGGGAAAATCAGCTCAATCCAAAACTATATGATGGTCCATAGCACAAGAAGAAGAGCTGAATTGCAAAACAGCTGCCACATCACAAAGAACATGTGAGAGGCCGGGGACGACCATCCTGTTGGAAAGTATGGTTGCCCTGGGGCCCACCTGAGTTGCGGAACAACGTGATTTGTCCTGACCTTTCAGCCAGAGCAAATGAAGGGTCTGTATCTGGACTCTGTGTAAGGGAGGGCATCCCCTCTCAAGTCGTTCCATGCTTTTCTCGAGTCTTGACTGAGTCAAGAGCAGATTGAGTTATCTTAAGTCTTGTTGAAATATAGTCGAGTCAACTCAAGTTTCTCGAGTTTTTTATAAAATAAATAAACTATGATTCTCGATCACTATACTAATGAGCCTATGCATGCGATGCATGCAACGTATGCAGCCATCGAAACAACGCTGTGGTCGATTGAGTGGGGCATCGCTGAGCTCGTGAACCATCCAGAGATACAACAGAAGCTCCGGGTCGAGCTAGACAGTGTACTCGGCCCAGGTGTCCAGATCACTGAGCCCGACATGCATAAGCTCCCATACCTCCAGGCGGTCATCAAGGAGACACTGCGCCTCCGTATGGCAATCCCTCTGTTAGTCCCACACATGAACCTCAACGATGAAAAGCTCTCAGGTTATGACATCCCTGCCGAGAGCAAGATCCTTGTTAACGCGTGGTGGCTCGCTAACAACCCGAAGCAGTGGAAGAACCCTGAAGAGTTCCGGCCGGAGCGGTTCTTGGAGGAAGAATCGAAGGTTGAAGCCAGCGGTAACGATTTCCGTTACTTACCGTTCGGTGCAGGACGCAGGAGTTGCCCTGGGATCATACTAGCGCTGCCGATCCTGGGCATCACACTGGGAGGCCTTGTGCAGAACTTTGAACTGTTGCCGCCGCCTGGACAGCAAAAACTCGACGTGACTGAGAAAGGTGGGCAATTCAGCCTCCACATTTTGAAGCATTCCACCATTGTTGCAAAGCCTAGAGTGTTTTGAGTGCAACCAAGATTAGTGTCTTGGGTTTTTTTTTTTTTTTTTTTTTGAATTTTGTGAGGAATGCTAAGTCCACTGCAATAGTTGCACACTTTTTGGCACACGTGTGCCATATTGAAGCCGCTCATAGGGCTGGTCCATCGTTTAGATGCCACATGTCAAAATTAAGGCGGATTGTGTTGAATGTGGGTTGTTGGTTAGCTTCTGTTGGCCATCCATTCCATTTCAACATATACCATCAATCTTATCAGATCACATTAGATATCTGGGACATTAATGCATCTGATGTTGGGGCCCATTATATGAGCGGCTAGATCCTTAACATGTGTGCCACGTTGGGATGTGTGAGAGACGAGTGCCAAAAGGTGTACTTGGTTGAGTGGCATTAGCATTCTTCACTTGTCTGGTTAATTTATGAGGAACAGTGGGGATAAGACCGTAAATGTGTGATTTAATAAGGGCAAACTACAGCTTTATAATAAGATGCAGAAACATGTCATTATGTAAAACTGCACATGTGGCAAACTGGTACAGTGATCTGGATTGTTGATTTGTTAGGCCTGGATGAGAACTTAGCATCGGGAGTGATTGGCTATATATCTTAGCCATTCTGATGACAATTTCGACCGCCAAACGTGGACCCATGGCCTATCGGCTATGGCTTACCGGTAAGTAGGGTTGTACATGACCCATGGGCTATCGGCTATGGCTTACCGGTAAATAGGGCTGTACACGAGCAGATCTAGCTGGCTTACCGGTAAATAGGGCTGTACACGAGCAGATCTAGCTGGCTTACCGGTAAATAGGGCTGTACACGAGCAGATCTAGCTGGTATATATATATATATATATATATATATATATATATATATATATATTTTATCAACCTTTTAGTGAAACCCCATAGTATAAAATTTTACTTTGATCCGAAACTTTGGTGGACCGTGAAAAATGTAAATTTTTCTTTCCTTGATTTGAATTTCTCTTCGCTATGGACGGTATGGATAAAAGTAAAACTTGGTCCCGGGGGTTTCACTAGGTGCCGCTTCACATGAACGTTCAGATTTAAGATTCATCACGTATGATGGGTTCTCAAAAGTTCAGACGAGCAGATCTGCTCTCACCATATGAGCGCCATATATATATATATATATATATATATATATATATATATATATATATATATATACCTTTTTCTTTCCTTAACTCAATCCGCCGCCCTGATTCTTTTTTACCTTTTTCTTTCCTTACCCAATTAGTTACGCCCCACCTAAGCTCTCTCTCTCTCAATAGCAAGGTACTTCTAAATCTAATCTTACAATAGCAAGGTATTTATAAATCTAATCTTTGATTTTATTTTTTACGTAATTGTTTAAAAATAGCAAAAAAAAAAAAAAAATCAAATTCCAAAATTGAGATTTGGAGTTTTAAATCTTTGATTTGGGGGTCGGGTTAGGGCTGGGTTAGGTTTGGTGGGATTGGGGTGGATCGCGAGTGGTTCAAGTTAGGGTTGGGTTGGGTTGTGTGTGGGTCGAGTTGGGTTGGGTGTGGTTCGAGTTAAAGTTGGGTTGAGTCGGGTGTGGGTGTAGACGTTGGGATCCTTGTTTCGACAAGGAAACAAAAGTATTTAGTTTGGGAAAACTATCTTATTCAAACATAAGAATGGAAAGGTACAAAGACAATTATCATACTTTATTGGTTCTGAATTCATTTACATCCTCTCTATATCCCTTGATTCTAAGATAGATCACTCAAGATTGAAGATTTATTCTAAGTGCAATTGTTATGATTCAATATAAATTTTAGCAGCACTTCGGCACTATTTCGGTCATCTCCCAATACTTGGAGGAATTACTGAATTGATCAGTTAATCTTCTTAGAGATAGAAATTCTGGCAGCACTCCGTTAGCTTCTTCAGTCATCTCCCAATACTTAGGAGGAATGTTGAATTAATCAACTGATCTCTTCTTTCAAAGAAGATTTGAAGACTCAGCAAAACTCCTGCACCAAGTTAGTTGAGTGACCTTTTGTGCGACCCACGTAACTGGTAATGTGGTTGCGCGGTTCGGGCAAGGGATATTCTGGTTGCGCGGTCCGCGCAACTGATATCGCACTTTGCGCGGTCCGCGCAACTGATCGTTGTCTCTCTCTCTCTTCTACCTTCAGTTGCTCTGCTTCAATTTCCAAATTATTTCAATCCTGCAAATGAGAAGGAGAGCGGGGTATTTATAGGCCACTCACACGTGTCAGCTGTCTTTGTTGATTGCGCGACCTGCGCAACTATCACCCTTGTTCCGCGACCCGCGCAATTGTCGCCCTTGTTCAGCGACCCGCGCAACTATTGTCTCGGCTATGGGACTTGCGCAATTGAATCAGTTGGTTGCTCGACCCGCGCAACTGCATCACTTGGTTACGTGACCCGCGCAAGTGACTTCTCGGTTACGCGATCCACACAAGTAACTTCTCAGTTACGCGATCCGCGCAACTTGTCTTCCTCCAGTATTTTTTCGCTGAATGTCATTCTTTCTTTTTCATGATGATCATTTTTTTATGCCCCAACAGATGCCCCCTTGATCCATTCTTTGTTTTACTGAATCAAATAATCAGGATCAACTTACACTAAATTTCCCTTTGTAATTTTCAACTGGTTCTTGTGACACAAGAACCGCACTCGAGGATTTGTACTTGGCCATGTTGTCTATAAATAGTGAAACTTCTCATTTTCTTCTATCTTCAAATTTCTGCAGCGAAGCCCTTGCAAAAAATTTTCGCTATCCGCGCAACTGATCACTGTTGCGCAACCCGTGCAATGACTTTTCGTCGCGCAAGGCTTCTAATCCATTACCCTGTTCGCGCAACAACCAATCTTGTTGCATGACCCATGCAACACTCGACTAAGCTGCGTGATCCGCGCAACTCCCCATTCCGCTGCGCGATCCGGGCAACAGTCATTTTAGCCTATCTTCCCAAATTCAGCTTGCTTATTCTTCATGGCTCGTACCAAGAGAACTTTTACTGTTATCAACCCTCTTTCTAGTTAACCATCCCATCAAGAGTTACCAAATACTGAACCTTATCATACAACTCCTCAGGTAATAGGATCGCCATCCCCTCCGGCTCAACCTTCATCCAAACGTTTCAAGACGACTGTTAAACGTCCTGCTTACCTCAAGGAGCCCGTACTTCCCACTTTTGACTTCTCTTCGCAGATCAAATCGTTATCATCCCCCATTCATAGAGTCATCGCCATAGGTGACTTGACTATGCCTCCAAAGCACGGTCACGAATATGATTGGGATGAGTGGTTGAAGACCACCGCTCATTATCAGACAGATAGTCAGAGGCCACCTAACAGAGAAGATACCCCCCTCCTTCCAGGCCTAAGAAGCATCGCCGAAATAAGGCCAAAGAATTTCAAGAGAAGATTAAGGAACATAATCGGAAAAGACACAACAACTCTTGGGAATCTGTATGCGAAGTACAGGGTGCCATCAAATTTGACAACCCTTATAAATGGGGTATTGTCTCTCTTCCACTCAGTATGCACCGCCATCATTCTATGCTAGGCTGTGAACTTAGAGATCATCTGTCAGCAGAAAGGTTATCTTACGTGAAATCTTGGTCCTTTAAAGAAGATAGATTATTGGAAGGAATTTTGCAGCCACCAAGACCGAGGCAACAGATAGGCGATATTCACTCTATGATTTTTCTCATCCCTTCTTACGACGTCCATAGCCTATACCCGTCACATTTTTATGAAACCCTCAAGCAGCGTTTCAGCTATCATCCCCAACTCTGGAGTCCAGAAGAATTCAGAACCAGAGGCCTTTTGACTCCCAGAAATTATTATTCCGAATGGGCCACGACAGTCTTGACGAAGTATGATAAGATTTTGTCAGACCTTGGCATCTTTTTGGCAATAGAAGCGACATCACATCCTTTCTGTAAAGAATCTTCTATCTTGAAAGCATTCCTCAACTACTGGTGTCCTTCCACCAATTCTTTTCATCTCCCTGAAGGTGAAATGAGCATTACATTATGGGATATCCATAGAATCGCAGGTTTACCAATTACCGGCCGGTTTTTTGATGAATTCGTCCCCACTAATGAAGAATTTGCTTTCGTTTCATCTCCTGATCGCTTCCCTTTCATCTCAGAGTCAACCATTGAACTCTTCAAGGAGATGTCAAAATTTCTGAATATTCATAAGATCCACCCCATGCAATGGCTGGCGCATTTCAGCCATGCTCTGAAGTAATTTTCTTTTTCTTTACTTTTTTTTATCACAGCTTTGTGTGTGTGTGTGTGTGTGTGTGTGTGTGTGTATATATATATATATATATATATATATAACTTTTAATCTTATTTATTTACCCTTCCAGATTCAACGGTAATCATTCGCGAGAGCTTGAACGTCTTCGGAAAGGCATAAAAGGTCGTGCCGAATATTCTGTTCATGGAGAATTTGCAGCCTTCATCGCATACTGGCTGAGTATAGTGGTTTTTCCTAGTTCCAAATCAACAGATGCCATCCGTCCTTCATTATTTGTAGTCGCAGGTGCTATGGCTGAAAGAATGAAGTTTTCTCTTGCTCCACCTGTCCTCTGTTCAATCTACAAAGGTTTTGGGGAAATAGCATACCACATAAAAAGTCCTTCTGTCGGCTCAGCCTCAACTTACATGCCATGGCATTATTTTCTGGGTTGGCTTGGCGTTTACTTTCCCTGGACTTTCGAAGTTCCGGAAAAAGCCTACATTCACCCTTCCAAAGTTCCTCTTTATTTTTTCCAAAAGAGATCTATGGCCAAAAGATCTTATAACTGGGCCAAGGATGCCATTTCTTCTGACGCTAAGATAAATTACTTCCATTTCAGCCTTCCCCGCTATATCGAAGATACTGAAAAGGCGAACATTGACTCACTCTCTCCAGCGAAAAGGGGATTTTTTATATCTATCAGATCATACAGCCTGCCCTTGAGAGAAGGGACCGAATTCTGGAGAGAGCCATATTATCCAAGTCGCTTGTGCCGCGTCAATATGCCAAAGTGGTAATTTGAAACGGTTTCGACCAGGGCGATGGGAAGACCGTGGACTGGTTACTCGAAGAATTCGCAGTTACGGGACTGGTCCATATAATTGGGCAATGATCTGGAAACAATTGTTGGGCCGAACTAATTCTTCCTTCATTATCCCAGGATGCGATCGTACTCCATAGGCATCATACAATCACATGAGATGGTGAGTGCACCAATCATACCTGGTCCGAAAAAGTCTTCCAATGTCACAACCAGTCTGGCTTCCTCCCCCCAGACTCAAAGGTCGCATTTTCGAGGCAGGCGTTGGCTTCATTGCAGAAACCAGTCATGCTCCTTCAGGTAGTATTCGCGTCATGATCTCAGTGGATGAACCCATTCGTGAAATAAAGCCTGATAATACTCTTGAAGGATGGATAACATATGGTGATACTTGTGAATTTGAGCAAATTCCCCTCTATCAACCGCCCAGAGAAGAAGTTGGAACAAAATCTCCTATTCAACCCGAGATTAATGCTGGCCCTCCTAACCAACCTTCTTCTTCCACTTTCCATCAACAACGACCAGTTTCTTCTCCTGCATTAGAGACTGTTCGCCCTTCGGAGCAGCCACCCTCTTCTCTAATGACAAGATCTCGCACACGCGCTCAGGCTTCTCCACAGGGAGAAACTACTATCGTTACTGGCCCAGCTCAAATTACTGTGGATATTCAGTTGGAAAGTTCCCAACCTCCTCCCTCTAGAGGCAAGTAGGTTGTCATCGAAGATTCAAGCACAGAGGATACTGTTAACGAAGATTCATCTTCTTCAACTTCTTCGTCTGAGGATACTTCCTCTAATGAGAGTGAGGTAGAAAGAGAGAATTCTGATGATGCTTATGAAGAAGGAGAAGTGAATATTAGTGGCAAAGATGAGGCAATTGCAGAAAATATTCCTGTTGACGAAAGACATATCCCTTTTACTTCTGAAGCTACTCTTGTAAAGCCCTCCCCTGTAGCAAGGGAGGAAGAAGAACCTCTTGATTATGGAGAATACGGATATTCGCCGCGTAAGATAATTTCGCTATCATCATTTCACTTTTGCTCTTCCTTTCTCTTATCTCACCCATTTCATTTCAGGTGATCATACTGTAACTGCAGAAGCACGTAACCTTTCTCCTCTGAACTTGCCCCCTGTCGCACCATTAGCTTCGCCAAGATCTTCCATCCCCCTGCGTTCAGTGGCGCGTGAAATCGCTTTTTCAGAAGAGCCCGCTGACTCACTCATCCCTGCTACTACCACCACAAGTGCTGAAAACACAGCTCCGTCTTTTACCGATATGATAGCACCCGATCCTCTTCTTGCTGAAAGAGGGCAACCTCTTGTTGTTTCAGTACCAGCAGAAGGTATATTCTTTTGTTTTTTCTTGTTGCTGCTTTTCTTATCACCTGTGCATGAAACCTGTATCAACAATTTATTTCATTCCTTAACAGGGAATTTACCTCCAAGTAGTGCGGCCAGTTCTGGTTCTATTGGCACTTTATTAAATGTGACATCTTTTGAGAAGATCTCTGCGCATAAATTGGCTTTGATCAGAAATTCGATACTAGCTATTGTCAAAATCTTCAAAGATCCTGATTAATGGTATGACTTGGCTATTGCTTTGGATGTCTTGAACAGCGCTTCTCGCATGGCTAAGGTTGATATCTCCTCCTTACGTGATGCTCTCTTGAGATTTCATAATTCAATAATAGCCATGTCATCAACTGCAACCATGATTGTTCCTCCCGAGATTTTAGAATACAGAAAACAGCTTGTAGATCTTAAAGAGAGAATTTCCCAGCTTGCCCCTTTTGTCTCTCGTCACGATCAAGAACAATCATCCTTACAAGATCAATTGAAGACTCTTGTTAATGAGAAATCATCTGTTCTAGATCATATTACAGCCTTGAAGCAAGAAATTTTCAATTGGAGAGGCAGAATTCGGAGATAGAGCTAAATATTGAAAGGATCCAGGAGAAAATAGAATGTAGTTGTCATTCTGCGGACTCCAAGAGATCTGAATTATTGGAGAATGAAAATCTGATCATTTCTTTAGAGGGAAAGCTGGCAGGGGTTCCAGATCATGCCCAACTGATTTCGAATGCTCGATTAGAGCATGCCGCTGCCCAAGTTAGTCTTCAAGAAAATTTGCAGCAATACTTAGCAACATTAGGCATCAAAGGAGAGCTGTAAAAATGCATAACTTTAATAGATATTTTGTTACTGTTCATGCTTTCAGAAAAAAATCATAAGTGACTTATGACATTCAGATGATGATACATTGTCTAATTTATGTGATGTTCTAATCAATGTGTTTATGACGCATTATGTCCCTTTTATTTTATTTTACTATTATATTGTATATTTATTTATATCCTTTTATGCCTCGTCAGTGGAGATTTCCTAAATGATCCTTATTCTTAATTGGCGGTACTACGTTTCAATTCAGTTAGTCACACACAATTTAAGCTTATGAGTAGTGGAGCGCACGCACACACACATTTTAAGCTCATGAGTAGTGGAGTACTTATGGGTCTTATGTGATGGCCGTTGTAACTCTCTAGAGTTCTCTTGGACTTTTCACTGCCTTGAGCTCACGGCCACGGTCCATCAGAGGGGCCCATTGACGCTACCGGGCGGTAAATTGTTCGTTTTACGCACAGGGTTGGCCACGGTAACTCTCTAGAGTTCGCAGGGCTTGCAAGGCTACCTTTAAGCACCAAATTTAGGGTCGTCAGTCCATCAATGAGTAGGTATAAGCCCTTCCTCACGAGTTACTACTGAAATCAAACCCTAAATCTGGAGGGTCTTATGCATGGTTGGCCTAAAAGCTCGCACTGCGGCCCCTGTTTTCTTTGTCTGCAAGGTCGAGCCCATTCATGGGAGGGCATTTTCATCTGTTCCCCGTGGCACTGCCGGAAAGCTATACAGACGGCATGAGAGTTACGGTGACTAGTCTTAGCGGACTTATGGCCTTTTAGGCTTTGAATCCTTGACTTCGTCAGCTGCCCGCATGGGTGCGCACGATGGTCTTCGCGGGCTTTTTAGGGCCACTGACTCCTCACCGCTACCCGAATGGCGATTTTCATAAGTCTTACGTATAGTTGGTCGGCTCTTTTAGAGTTTGATCCTTTGAGAGCTTGATCTTGATCTCTCTTTTATTTTCTTTATTTTCTTTTTTTGCTCTTTTAGGATTTGGCTTAGCTATACTGCCTCTTTGACTGAGATTGATATGTCCTTGCTTTTGATAGTATCTTTAAGAAGATCCGTGCCTTGTAAGGCAATAATAATTATGATCATCGTCATTGCCAGTATAGTAGATGTTTCCGACTGAGATAATATCTTCAAGAAGATCCGTGCCTTGTAAGGCAATATATCAATCTTGTTAATATCTTCAAAAGAATCAATATCTTCAAGAGAAGAATTTTTCAGATAGTATTGACTTTGTCAAACTTATTTGGTGATGACGATGATTAATATATTTTTCAGAATTGATGCTTGATAATTGACGTGCTCGTGAATTTCTTCTTCATAGCTTCTTTTGTTGACATATAGACATGATTTTATTCTTCCTTGCCCCCTTTTAATACAGAATCATTATATTGATAATATTCTGAGTCAAAATCAGCATATCTCTTTTCAGGGGTAGTATCTTTTGATGAAGCGGGCGTTGACAGGTATACTGATACCCTGCCCATCTTGATTTGTAATTCTATATGCGCCATTGGAGTATACTTCTTTTACCACATATGGACCGTCCCATTTAGGCTCGAACTTGCCCCCTGTCCGGCGGGTGACCACTATAGGTCTTTTCAGCATTAGCACCATATCCCCTTTTTTGAAAGAGCGGTATTTAACTTGTCTATCAAAGGCAGCCGACATCCTGGCCTGATATAACTGCAACTGCTGCTGAGCTGCTAGACGTTTCTCATCGAGCAGATCTAATTCTTTCAGCCTTATTTTTGCATTTTCATCATCTGTTACAGACTGATGTACTGCTATTCTGAGCGATGCCACCTGTATTTCAATTGGGATGACTACCTCTATGCCATAGATTAATAAATACGGTGTCGCCCCTGTTGCTGTTCGATGGGTAGTTCAATGGGCCCATAATGCTTCCTGTAACTTTTCATCCCAATCATGCTTATTGCATGTCACCATTTTCTTTATTATTTTGACAATCATTTTATTAAACGCCTCTGCTAATCAATTGGCCGAAGGATAGTAAGGTGTTGAAAACGAATGTTGGATGCCAAACTTCTGGCACAACTTTTCCATACCTCTATTTTTAAAAGGGGTTCCATTATCAGAGACGATCTTTTTCGGAATACCATGACGGTATATTATGGCATGCCGAATGAAATTGACCACATATTTTTCTTTAACATTACGCAAGGCGACTGCTTCGGTCCACTTGGAGAAATAATCTGTTGCTGCCAGAATATACTGTTTTCCTTTAGATGAAGGTGGATTTATAGGGTCAATCACGTCGAGTCCCCAAGCTGAGAAAGGCCAAGAAGCAATGGACTGATGTAAGTCTTACGGGGGAACGTGTATTATATTCCCATGTATTTGGCATTCGTGACACTGCTTTGCATATTCTATCACATCTTTGAACATGGTAGGCTAATAATAACCCATTCGATGCACTCTATGGCATAAATTTCGGTCGGCTTGATGCGCTCTACATTCTCCTGAATGTGCCTCCCGTAGCATTTGGTTTGCTTCTTGCTTGTCTAAGCACCGTAACAGCATTCCATTATAAGATTTTCTATATAATACTTCGCTGCATATGACAAATTTGCCCGATCGTTTAATCTATTTGTCTTTGTGCATTATCTTACGCGAGATATTATATTTGAGATAATCGATGAAAGGTTGACGTCAATCATTTGTCGTTACTTCCAAACAGGATATAGGAAGTATTTCAACGATTTCTTCAATAACTTCTACGGATGGCAGGAATCTTCTTTCTTCTATAGTTACCTGGAGAGGACTTTGATTTGTGCAGGACAGAGCTGCTGCCAGACTGGCCAAAGCATCTGCTTTTGCGTTCTCACATCGCGATATATGTTTGATTTCCACATGATAAAACTGTTCAAGTAACTGTTGTGCCTTCCGACAATAAGGCAGGAGCTCTTGCTTCCTTACTTCGAATTCTGTTGTTAATTGATTTATAATCAATTTAGAATCTCCAAAGATATGCAATAATTTTATTTCCATTTGTTGTGCTATTTCCATTCCGATAATGAGGGCTCTGTATTCAGCCTCATTGTTCGTGCATGTGGTGCCCAGTGTAAAGGAGTATGGTAACAGATCGCCTTGAGGAGTAATGAATATCACTCCTGCCCCCGCTCCCGATGTTCAAGCAACGCCATCAAAATACCTTTGCCATGGGCTCTGAGATTCGGCCAACAGAACCTGTTCGTTTGGGAAGTCATCATTAATTTCTTCACTTTCTGCCACAGGATGTGCTGCGAGGAAATTTGCCATGGCCTGCCCTTTTATCGCTTTAATAGGCTATATGAAATAGTATATTCTGATAACAATAACATCCATTTGGCTAATCTTCCCGACAACATTGGCCTGGTCATCAAGAATTTGATCGGATCTGCTCTTGAAATCAAAGTTATATCATGGGAGAGACAATAATGTCTTAACTTTTATACAGCGAATATCAACGCCAGATATTCTTTCTCGATCGAGGAATAATTGCATTCTGCCCCCATCAATGTTCGGCTTAGATAATAAAGAGCAGTCTCCTTTCCGGCTTCATTTACCTGTGCTAACAAAGCACCCAAAGAATTTGTAGCTGCAGATGTATACAAGATAAGGGGCTTACCTCTCACTGGAGCTGTTAATATCGGCGACTGTTTCAGCAATTCTTAATTGAATCAAATGCATTCTGACAGGCGTGATCCCATACGAATTCTGTATCTTTCTTCATTAGCCGAGAAAATGGCTGACACCTTCCTGCGAGGTTTGAAATGAAATGGCGAATGTACGCCAGTTTTCCTTGTAAACTTTTTAATTCCTTCAGCGTCGTTAGTGGCGGCATATTTTGAATAGCCTTAATTTTTCCTGAATCAATCTCGATGCCTCTATGCCATACAACGAAGCCGAGGAATTTGTCAGAAGATACCCCGAACGCACATTTAGCAGGGTTCATCTTTAATTGTTTCTTTCTGAGTCAACGGAAGACTGCTGTCAAATGTTCACGGTGTTCTTGATTATCTCCTGACCTAACCACCAGGTCGTCAACATAGCATTCAACATGTTTATGCATCATATCTTGAAAGATATTTTTCATCGCCCTTTGATATGTTGCCCCGGCATTTTTGAGATCGAAAGGCATAACTTTATAACAAAAAATCCCGAGCGGTGTTCTGAATGCCGTCGCCTCTTCATCTTCAGGCGCCATCCTAATTTGATTATAGCCTGCATAACCGTCCATAAAAGACATAATAGCATACTGAGTAGTACTATCGATCAATAACTCTGTTATCGGGAGAGGGAAGTCGTCCTTTGGACATGCTTCGTTCAGATCTCTGAAGTCAATACATACTCTGATCTGCCCATTCTTTTTCTTCACAGGAACAATGTTTGATATCCACTTGGGATATTTAACTTCCCTGATGAATCCAACCTTTATTAGTTTGTTTACCTCCTCTTCGATTAACGGAATCAGGTCTGGGTGAAATCGCCTTTGTGCTTGCTTTACTGGTTTCTTTTCTTTGGAGATGTTTAATCGATGCATTGCTACAGAGGGTTCCAGTCCCGGCATTTCTTCATATGTCCAGGCGAAGACGTCTTTATTTTCTTTGAGAAGTTGGCCATATTTCTCGAATTCCTGTTCAGAAAGACTGACGCTGATGAATGTGTTCCTCGGCTCTTCTTCTATTCCCAAACTTATTTCTCGCAAGCCATCTATTGTCGGTTGCCCCCCATCTTCTATTTATTTTGGAGCTGTTTCAGGATACTCGACTACCTTAGTATCTTGTTCTAGTATTTGTGCGGCCAAAGTCATATTTACTGATACCATATTCACTGATGATTCTGCTCCTAGCCCTTGAAATTTTCTCCGCTTTTCCTGATCGACTCTGAGAGGGATTTGAATTCCTTTCCCATGATTCAGTCCAGTGGGTTTGTTACAATCAAAACCCATATTTCTCATGATTTTCTTGCTTACTGCACTGTATTTTTTCAAATTTTGGGGTGTTAACTCTCCGTGATATTTATTGCTTGTGATTTCATCCTTCACTTCCACTGTAGCATAGAATTCTATCGGCTCAGGGTATTTAACACTAGCCTTGATTTGAAATCTTCCTGGAGTGGCTGTAAATGGCTTACATCTTTCAATATTGGGTAAGTGCATTGTATAATTAGACTGTAAGATTTTCAACTGTTCTGCAGATAACAATGTCAACGGTGGCTGCCCCGGTTGTCTCAGACGCTTGGGTACAAAATAGAACTTCTTTCTTACTTCTGCAGTCCTAGAAGATTCCGCCCTCTCTTCTCTAACATTGTTTATTCGGTCGTCTTTTAAGACTCTCTTTTCATCATCATTTTCCACCTCTTCGGAGAAACCTTTATAATAGCTGGCATCCGCGAAGAAAGACTCGGCTTCCATATATGGTTTCGTGTCAGCCATCACTTTGCATCGCATTCCATCCTTACAGTATTTGAAACATTGGTGTAGAGTAGAGGGTACAATACTGTACTGATGTATCCACGGCCTTCCCAAGAGAAGGTTATACATTGTCACAACATTTATAACGTGACATACAATAGTAGTAGTTAAGTCTCCCACTTCCAATGTCACTGTAATCTTACCGAGTGCACGTTGTCCATCTTGATTGAACCCCTATATCATCATTCCGCTAGGGCGCAAATCAGAATGGTGATAGCCCAATTTAGTAATCATGGAGAGTGGTAAAAGATTTACTGCGGACCCATTGTCTATCATAATCTGTTTTATCTTCTTTTCACAAATATACCCTTCTATCATTAGTGGTATGTTATGTTCTGCTTCACCAATCAAATCGTCATCAGAGAAAGAGATTACTGGTAGACAATTCACCCGTTCATTGTATTTTTCATGTTTCATTTATGTCAATAAAGCTTCTCTCACATTGTGATCAGACAGCGCTTGGATCAAACTCTGTCAAAATTCTTCTGATAACTTGAGCGCATCATAGATGCTTAAACGTGTCGGTATGCCCTTCAAGTGGCTAACTACGTCATAAGCCACTTTTATCGCTGCGTCCTTGTTTTTACTTCCATCATCGCCGTTTTGTCTTTCGGTCACTTCTTTCCTTGCAGTTCCTACTTTTTGCTTCACCAAACTTATTAACTGCTTCCCCGATCGCAACGTAATCATTGTCACATTCTTTATTGACTTTCAATTTTCCTTCTCTTTTATTTCTCGAGCCTTTTCCTGGATTGACAATACATTTGATGTCGCCCTTGTATTCTTTTCTTTGCTTTCGCTGGTTATTATATCACCTCTATTTATCATTCGCTGTATGATGCACTTCAACATGTAGCAATTCTCCATCGGATGTCCCACTAGGCGATGATAGCAGCAAAAGTTTCTTTCCCGAGCCCTCATCACATCTTCAGGGCGCTTGGGCTCTGGTAATTCCAGGGTACCCGCTTTTAACAATTGCTGCATCATAGGAACTACGTCTACTTTATCGAATTCAAATCCTTCGTGAGAATCAAGCATTCTGAGCTTTTTTCCGCCGTATCTGTCCCTTGATTGATTTCAGCCTTCTTTTCCTTCCGACTTTTTGTCTCATGAGCCCCTCACATCTTGATTCTTCTTATCCTGATCAATGGTATTGACGGTCGTTCAGCCAGGTATTCTCTTGACGGTTTCATGATGAAATGCTGGCATTTTACGAGTCATTAATTCCAATGCATGGGCTTTGGTAGCCAAATCGCGAAAGGTTCCGATATCGGCGCTGGTGAGTCCGAATGCGATTCCTGTTTCCATAGAGTTCAAACACATCTTGACTTGTTCCTTTTCTTCCGGTAACTGTCTACATGATGCCCCCAGTGTTTTCCATCTGTCTATGAATTTTTCGACTGGTTCTCCTTCTCGCTGTCGTAATGAAGCTAATTTTGTAATGCTAACATCGCGCTCTGACGAGAAGAAGTTTGACATGAAAGCATCTTGCATTTCTTCCCATGTGCGTATAGATCCTGGTGCTAAATTTAAATACCATCTGAAAGCTTTACTTGTCAATGATGACCCAAATAATCGTAAGCAGTATTGAGGTATCGTGGAGAAATTTTCCATGCTGGTAATGAAATGCATCAGATGTTCTTCTGGTGATCCTTCCCCATTAAACTTCTGGAAGTCTGGATGCTTAAAATTGGCCGAAAACGGAACATCTTCTACCTCTCTCGGATAGGGTGTTCGGTATCTGAAACGGCCGGTATTCGCGCGTTCTCTCTCTATTCTGACTGCTTCTTCGATGACTTGCCTTACATCCTCCTGTGTTATAGCTCTTGTTGCTGGAACGGATCCTCGCGACCCTATCCCCTGTGGACAGGAACCTTCAGGTTGGTTCTCCTGTCCATTTGTCGCTCCCATCATAGGTGAAGCAACTATCTGGGCTACATTATGCGCCAGAGTTGCCAGAGCTTCTCTGAGGTTCCGACATTCGTCCATTAGTGCTCTTTTTGCCTCTGCCATTTGGTCAACACGTTCTTCAGTGGTCAGCCTGTTTTCTTGACCCGTCTCTGCCATATACACTGCGGCCCCTTGACTGTTTGTCGAGGCTGTTGTTGGAGTAAAATGAGAGTATGTTGACATAACAGGGCTTATAAAGAGAGGAGAGATCGGAGTCTCATTCGACTTTTGTACGCTTCCCGTGCTGCTGATTGATCGGGGCGATACAGTTATGGGCGGACTTGTCTGGGATGATACAGGCATCGGTGATCCTATCATCAGTGTTTTACCTTTCTGTGCTTCTGTCCATTTAGTCCTTGGGGCGATCAAAGCTGGAAAATTGTGCGACATGAACTGTAGGGCTGCTTGTTCAGGGTATATCACAGGAGGAGCGAGCTCGGGTTTTCTTCTTGCTATACTGTGCATGATTGGTCCCTCAACTCTTGGTATAGATAAGTTTGCCTTGCGGTTCTTTAAGTTCTTTGCTTTTATCTTCCTAGACAAGACCACGGTCCAGCTCCCGTCACTTTTTTGTGGTTGAGGTGAGACAGAAATGACTCCTATTGTTACTTGAGTCACTCTACGCCTGTCTGTGGTGCATGCATTCGTATGCTTGGGAGTTCAACTGGGCGCGTATTCAACTATGAACCTAGTGGGGATGAAGCGAAAGTTCACTTTTCTTGCAATGTTAGCCATTAGTAGTATTATGTAATTGAATTTAGGTACCTTCAGTTATGAAACATACGTAAAGTTAGTATGCGAGAGATTAGGTAAGCTATCTTAGAGTTGAAGGGCAGGATGTTCCCATTGAGAGTCGCCATTTTGGCGTCTAAGAGACGCCAAAAAATGATAAGAGTCTTACAACTTTCCCTAATGTTACTGTTTAAATAAGATAAAAAAAAGTCCCCAGTGGAGTCTCCATTTTGTTTCGACAAGGAAACAAAAGTATTTAGTTTGGGGAAACTATCTTATTCAAACATAACAATAGAAAGGTACAAAGACAATTATCACACTTTATTGGTTCTGAATTCATTTACATCCTCTCTATATCCCTTGATTCTAAGATAGATCACTTAAGATTAAAGATTTATTCTAAGTGCAATTGTTATGATTCAATATAAATTTTAACAGCACTTCCAACTATTTCGGTCATCTCCTAATACTTAGGAGGAATTACTGAATTGATCAGTTAATCTTCTTGGAGATAGAAATTCCAGCAGCACTCCGTTAGCTTCTTCAGTCATCTCCCAATACTTAGGAGGAATGTTGAATTAATCAACTGATCTCTTCTTTCAAAGAAGATTTGAAGACTCAAAGTAAAACTCCTGCACCAAGCTAGTTGAGTGACCTTTTGCGCGACCCACGCAACTGGTAATGTAGTTGCGCTGTCCGCGCAAAGGATATTCTGGTTGCGCGGTCCGCGCAACTGATATCGCACTTTGCGCGGTCCGCGCAACTGATCGTTGCCTCTCTCTTCTACCTTCAGTTGCTCTGCTTCAGTTTTCAAATTATTTCAATCCTGAAAATGAGAGGGAGACCGGGGTATTTATAGGCCACTCACACGTGTCAGCTGTCTTTGTTGATTGCGCGACCCGCGCAACTATCACCCTTGTTCCGCGACCCAGGTAACTATCGCCCTTGTTCAGCGACCCGCGCAACTGTTGTCTCGGCTATGGGACTTGCGCAATTGAATCAGTTGGTTGCGCGACCCGCGCAACTGCATCACTTGGTTACGCAACCCGCGCAAGTGATTTCTCGGTTATGCGATCCGCGCAAGTAATTCTCAGTTACGCGATCTACGCAACTTGTCTTCCTCCAGTATTTTTTCACTGAATGTCAATCTTTCTTTTTCATGATGATCATTTTTTTATGCCCCAACAATCCTAGACCTAAATCAACTCAAGGCCGCTTTCTCCATAGGTTGCCTCTTTCGAGGGCCTTGTGCTATGATTGATCAATTAAGTTTGACCAAAGTCTCCACTAGTCAATTTCTTCGTTTCTACAGTCAGCCAAATTCTATAGAAATATTAGGGTAGGATCTGAAGATTTGCTACCCTAAAATAATTCTTTCATTATGCGATTAGAGATTCTAAGTAAGAGACCACAGTTATAAAGAGGGAAGGTGTTAGGCATCCGCTCTTCACATACAGATACACGTTCTATACTTCACAAGATCTGATCGTTCTTGAGGGTGAGGATTCAGTTCTCGTATATAAATGTATGAAATGTTTATGACAAAATGTAAAGTAATTAGTAGGTTTTTGGTTGAGTGGGATCGGATTAAATCGGCAAGCCTCAGAGTATACTTCTAAGCCAATTTGGTGCAAAGTATGTTGAATGATGAGATGAATGTTGCGCTATGTAAATGCTATGGCTAGATGTGTAACATCCCGGATTTTTGCCAACCTGAAATTAGACGTCCTTAGGCAATGGGTCGATCCTAACACCTGATTAACTTGTCAGAACTCAATCCCAAAGTCTAAAACACTTTTGAACCCATTTCCTTCACAAATCCCATCCTTTACCACCTTGATCTTTCAATTTTTTCTAAGTACTTTCACCCTAGACACTATCTTAAACTAGCTAAGTAGTATAGCTTGGATCACTCTATATACAAACTACAAAGGACTAAGTACCACCTCAGACAGAAATCTTATAGGACTAAATCCTTTAGAAATGAAACAAAGTAACTAAGTGCTAAACTAGATTAGCTACGAAATCTATTTGATCCACTTTAAATACGATCTGCTAGACTCAAAACTTGTAGAATCATTGACGCTAGGTTACCCTAAAATCTAGGATCAAACTCATTACCCGACTGCTCTCGGGAGTACGTTGAAACTCCATATCAGATCTAAACCGCACATCGGGAGTCCGAATAATACGAAGTTAAGGACTTAGGACCGCTACGCTGGGCTTGAAAACCATCTTGAAAATCAAATCCAGACAGTGTCCCACGGCTTTTGCTTGAGTCCGGAGTATGAGAGGGTGAGAACACTTGTTTTCTTTACAAAATAAATATCTCAAATAGTAATCTGAGACTTGTTACTTGCGGACATTTTGTAAGCAACCAGACCTTCAGAATCTGACCCAAATACAACCTCGGATCAAGAAAAATTTCATAAACATATCCATGTACTTAGAATTTCTGATCGAGATCCACTGACCGTTGAACTAAAACTGGTCCACCACGAGTGATCTGGGAATCCGACGGAAACGAAAACTTAACTCCACCTAGATCTAATGTCTGTGAGCTTAAGTCCGACCTTTGGCTCAAGGGGGGCCGCCAGAAGTGCTCTGTTGAGCTGAAAAATTCTCACTTTGGTTATAACCTAAGTATACCTTGACTTGAAGTCTATTTCGGTGACTTTTTAGGCTATATAAGGACCTTAGAACTCTCTCTCACAGCCATACGAATTTGAGAGAAACCCTAGAGAGAGAAGAGAGAAAAGAGAGAGAAGGAGTGAGAGATGTGGGAGAAGCTCCCTACTACTATTCCCTGTTGTTCTACAAGCCTATCTCATCGCTTTCCCAGCGATTCCGGTGTCATTTCTAGGTAAGAAACCCTAACCCTAATCTGATTTGGAGTGTTGATAGTTGCAGGTTATGAAATAGCTAACCTATTTCGTTCTATAGGTTGCCAAACTACCGTATATGAAAGCTTAGCAAATCCATCGACTCCGTTATGATTCTATGACAAAAGGTACAGACTTTAGATGTATAGGTTATGGGTTTCAATGCTTTCAATGTCAGATAATGATAGATTCATGATCTGCATGCAATTGCACATGTACAAAGTGCAGTCTGTTTTCCGTTTCGATTAAAGATGAAGAATATGAAATTTTACATATTCTAGGTATTCGTAGAAAATATCATATACGTATAAATTTTAGAAATGTGTTTGCCATGATTATTTATTGAATGAATATAATATATATGGATAAAATACTTAGTTGGCAAAAGGACTCGCCATAATACATGATTTGCTAATATACACTATGTATGTAGAAATAGTATATTCTAGAAAGTATTGTATACGTATAAATTTTAGAAATGTGTTTAACATGATTATTTGTTGTATGAATATATTATATATGGGTAAAATGCTTATTTGGCGAAAGGGTTCGCCCTAATATATGTTTTGCTAATATACACTATGTATATGAAAATAGTGTATTCTAAGTGTTTGTGAAAATGACTGAATGAGTATAGAATTCTCATTCGTGCTCGCCATGACTAATTGTCATAGATATATGATTGTTGTATTGGCAATACCCCTTTGACGAAAGGATTTGCCCTAAATCATGCCACAGCCAATATACACTATATATGCTAAAACATGTAGCCCAAGTGGTTGTGGAAATGACTAAATGAACATGGAACTTGGATTTCTGCTTGCTATGACTATCCGCCGTGGGTGCACGCGTGTTATAATTGGGGCAACTCCCTAGTGAAAGGATTTGGCCTGATACCTATGTGATCAACATATGTCATGTATGTCGATGTAGGTAGTCTAAAGTGTTTGTTGAGATGTTGAATGAGTAATAGTTAGTAAATTGTAATGCATAAGGGTGTTGAGATATGATTCTCAACTCCTGTAATTATGTGTATACTTTCTTTAGAAATCTGTGTGATTAGGAATTGAATATGTACAAACTCATGCTTGTGTTGTACTTCATAACATGCTCAACTGATTGTATGATTTTATCTATGTATAAATTCATATTTACGTTGTAAGATCCATCATGGGTGATGGGGGAGTGGTGTAACGAGTGCGTGCAACAGCCCTGGCAACCCTAAATGGATAATACCAGACTTTGATTGTATAATTTGAATCTTGATCCATTACTGCTTTACATATCTACAATTGAATGTGATTGGGGCTATTGTATAGTCCAGGCAGTCGGTAATGGGATCGAATCCATGGCTAAGATTCATTCACCACGTAGGACGTGTTTGACGAACTCGAGTCGTGCGTTGCTTGTCGGCAGTGGTTAGACCACACGAAGTACTTATGCACTTCATGTCGTACAACTTAACGGGCGCTCGTGCTAGTCGAGCTCGTCAAGTAACCCGATCTATCTAATGTATGTTCACCATGTTTGGACGCTACTGCTTGAACCTAAGGTACCAAACTTACCAGTGAAATTTCGTTAACTATGGTACCTCGATCCGCTAAGACTCATGAGTCCGGGCATGGTGGTATGGGACACCGTGGTCGAGCTGTCGGCCTACGTTGGGGCCACGTGCTTCCCCATAGTGACCAGTGAACAACCAGACTCGTGAGTCAATTATGGTGGTATGGGACACTATATTCGTGCTGTTGGCCTACATTGATAAGGTGATGGGGGAGTAACAGCCCTGGCAGCCCTTTGTAGTGACCTCGAGCATACTCTGAATTTACGGTGAGGCGACGAGTTTTACCGTGGTGTGTAGAGTATGAACTAGGCCTGTATCTATATAGTGATGAACCGTTAAAGAGGTGATGGAGGAGTGGTGTAACCATTATGCATAACAGCCCTGACAGCCTCTGCAACAACCTAGAAACATACCATCGTATGAGATTTACTAGGACTGACGACCCTAGAATGGATCATATTTGGGAATGATACAAGGGAGGTACCTTAGTTTCTCAATACTGCTGTTTGAAATGGACTAATAACAACTCGGTAATCATGCTCATCATGCATTACATATGCCTGGAAGATGTGGAGCACTGAGGGATGGACGCATGTCGTGAACGTAAGATGGTGTCGCATGAGGGTGGTTTGGCAAGGGCATACATCATGACTACATTCATACTTACATTAATAAGAGTATTTAGAATTGTTGATTGTACTGCTTTATCATTACTGCTTAACTATTTTGATAACATGTTAACCTATGCTTTATTGTTCCACTGAGTTGATCACTCACTCCCACGTTACGGGACGGTGTCATACACACCAACCAGATTTGTTTGAGTTTCAGGTGATACCGATGCTTATGAAGCAGAGCCGGACTACTACTATGATGTTGAGGAGTTCTCCTACATGTAACTCTCTGACAAGTCTATGAAGACCTGGTATTGTATTGACGGGGCTATGGTATTTGAAATAGAAGACATTACACTTCCACATCTTGGTATATTTTAGAATTGTACTTGTAATTCATTAACCTGGTAACCTTATCACACTCTGGAGACTTACTATAGTTTATATATTTTTCTATCTATCACAGTCTTCCGCTTACAATTTAACTGTCTCTGGAGTATGATATACTGTTTTGGCTTAATCTCACTCATGTTCACCATACTAATACAGACAACATTCAATCATCATTCATTTTGTTGCATAAGTGATGCGTTGGAACTCGGGAGTTGAGTTTATGCTCGATCCTCGATTTTCAGGGCGTTACAAGATGAAACTTGATTGAAAATAGTTGGGTAAACAGTAGTGTCGTAAGGATCATATCGTTGGCTTGGATTGAACTTGGATCAGGCTCAAAAGGCTAGTGTTAAGGCTAGACCTAGGTTAGGCTCTCTTCCTCACTCTCACTCTCCTTGGTGGGGTGGATGGCTAAGGGGGTCGGCTTCTAGATTGTTAAGAAATGGTAATGGATAATTTTTTAAGATAATTGAAATGTGAAGGGAAGGAGGGTGTTTATAACCCTCCAGCCTAGTTTTCTAGTACTTCATGTAAAGCTTGAGGTTAAAAAAGCTTTGGATAACTAGGATTTGAGATTGTCATGTGGCAAAATCTCATATGTTGGTTTAGATATTTTAAGGTGTAATTTTGGCTCAAGGGAGGGGCATCGCAGTAACTTCCAAATTTTGTACATGCATGAAATAGGCAGGGAGGATAGTTGCACACAAGTGAGCAACTAGCAAAAGTACAGCCAATGCCACATGTTCAACCATCCTTTTTACTTCAGCTTTGGAGGGAGGTTCATCCTGTACACATGGACAACTTTGGTCCTTCGAAGTTGCCTTGTTATCTACCCTTTCCTCCGAATTAGACTTTGAAAAGGGCTTAGCCCAAAATGGATTTATGGACTTAGTTTGACAATGTGAGTTGACTAGGTAGGCTATGTGGACTAACTGGTTGGGTTGACTTAGTGGGTTGACTCAAGGGTTGACTCTATGGGCTAGATTTTTCCTAGGGTTCAGGTTCGGGACCAGGTTTTATGGTTCTATTGGGTTACTGCAACTAAGTTAACTAGGTTTTTAGGATTTAGATTTAGGGTTTAGGGTTTAAATTCAAGTTTGGCTTAGGGTTAGGGTATGGATTAGGGTTAAGGGTACGGATTAGGGTTTGGATCTTCAAGGTATGGATTAGGGTTTGGATCAAGTTAAGGGTATAGATTAGGATTTGGATCAGGGTTAAGGGTATGGATTAGGGTTTCTATTTAATCAAGCTTATCGTCCTAAGATGGGGTGTCTACAGATACTCCTTTTTTGTTGAGGTTATGTGTAACCGAATGCCAAAGCGAAAGGACACCCCACCCTCTATAGTCATATTAAAATGCAGTCTAGACTCATTGTTTGTCTTTGTATATGAGTCAATTGATTGTTCAAAATTAGATGAGTTGCACATGTCACGGGGGTTTGGGAAAAATTTTGCAATTGTCCCTACATTTTTTGTAGCTTTAGGGGTAACCAAATGCAACCTTTTCACTCATGAGCAATACTTATATTGGAAGAACCCAATACAGTAGAGCTCCTGCGCTTTCTGTTGCCTTACGAAGATACTATCTGGAACTAGAATGTTCGTTGCTTCCAAGATCACCTTAGGAGTATTTGTTTCATTTTATCGTTAAAGTAGTTAGCTTGCCCTGCACTTTCTGCGGCTTTATGAGGATCTCACTACGCCGACTTGGACTTAATCAAGGTATGCAAATATCTAGGACTAGGTATGGACAAGTGATTCTTTTTCACGCAGTTTGGTGATTTTGATACTTAGGTTATAATTTATCTTTTCCACATTTTCGAATGGTTTCTTTTGACTAGGATTTGGCCTATCATCTATTTATATCATTAACATTCAGTATGACAGTTAACATTCAGTATAATAGTTTTGTCACTCTGAGTTTTAGATCAATCATACTTTGTGTGTATGCATATATAATGGTTCCGAGGTAATCGAAAATTGCCATATCTTATTTACTTTTGCACTGGCCTCCACCCGAAGATATGAAATATCTCTTAGTGCCTCGAAAGTTGGGCACTCTTTTTGAAGTTTTCTGGTGAAAGTCACCCCACACTGGGGTGTGATACTTCATGGTGGTTTTTATTGCAAATGATTTTTATAAATGTGATCCAGGCTGCATAATTATCTCCACTAAAGGATGCCTATGGGATCTTCAGCGAACTAATTTTTTATTGAAAACATGCAAGAGACCGAGCCATCTTCCCATGGTCGGACAGCTGAGTTAGATCTGCTGGGGATGATAATTGGGATATGATAATTCATTTTTCTTTCTCTTGTCTCAACCATGATCAAGATTAGTTTGACAGTCGTGATCAAGATTCCTATCTATGGTCAATTGGTTTCATCATTTCAATGTTGTAATGTTACTCATTAGGGATAATTAAGGTTTTGAACTCTGCTGGAGAGTGAACCTTTCGTGGGTTCTCTACTAGGGGTATATTTTTCAATGCTTTTTAAATGATTTATAATAGTTGAGATTAATTCCGGTTTTTATTGAAATATTTTTGTGATTTTTAAAGATGATCCAATCCATCGGATCACTAACTCGACAGTTACGATTGATGCTGGTTTTTATTAAAATATTTTTGTACATTTTAAAGTCGATCTAATCTATCATATCATGAAATCGACGGTCACAATTAATGCCGGTTTTTATTGGGATATTTTGGTTCTTTTTAAAGATGATCCAGTCTATTAGATCATAGAATCGACGGTCGCGATTGATGATATTTTTGTGATTTTTAAAGATCATCTAATCTATCGGATCATGGAATCGACGATCACGATCAATACTAGTTTTTATTGGGATATTTTTGTGATTTTTTAAGGTGATTCAGTTCATCAAATCATGAAATCGATGGACACGATCAATGTTAGTTTTTATTGGAATATTTGTATGCTTTTTAAAGATGATCTTGAAATTACGATAATGGGCTGCAATGAGTCTAATGTGAAAGTATGGCAGAGCTATAGAATGTAGGCTAAGTCCTAGAGGGGGCTAAGTCCTAGAGGGGGGTCATTAAGACCGATTAGAAATTATACCAATTAAAAACAACAATTGCCTAGTTTAAACTAAACTAAGCAATGTAACTCTAAAGGCTTCGAAGCCAATAGAGGGTCCAATCACATGGGCTACTCAAGATATGCAAATTAAGTAACTGAAAAGGGCGAGCTCCAAGTCATAGGGGGTGAATAGGACTATGCCAAATAAAAAATAAAATGCGGAAAATAAACTCAAATAGCAGATATCTAAAGTAACCTCAAATACAGAAGTATTGAGAGGTTGATACAAACGTTGTTCTAAGGACAACCTTACACCAAAAACCAATGGCTTATGGTAGGACAACCTGATTTCTAGAACGTCGGTAAGTATCAAAAACTCAAACCGATACAGAGGCAAAAGAAATAAACCTAGCTATTACAACATTCACCACAAAAGCATAAAATAGATTACAGCATTCACACACATAATCAAATGCAATCATCCACCATAACTCCAAATATTATAGTAGTTCGTGTATGTACACCAACTGTTCGCAAACAGCCACATAACTACTCCACTCTCAATATCCCCACCCATGGGATATTGGCTTTCACTAAGAAAGAAGGTTTTCCAAGGTTCACCTTAAATCTTTTACAAATGTGTTTTTCAATGGGCTTACGCAATTAAAAACCCACGCTAAGATTTTCCTGGCTGATCTTAATCAAAACCACAAATAGAAATTTTCCTGGCTAAATCTCACAAACTAAAAATATAGAAAATTGAAATACAATACTTATCTGAAGAATGATCTTCGATGTAGCTGGTAGAACTACTTCTTTATAGATGAGGATATTCAAAGTTCAATCTCACAAATGAAGGGATTCTAGGTCTAGATGAGTTTTAAATTAAATCCAACCTTTAGCTACTTCGATTCAATCTCTTGGATCTCAAAAAGGGTTAAAGAAATATCCCCTTTTATATCAAATAGAATGAAATCAAGAGATCAAGAAATTAAGAAACCAAAAATCTATTAAAATAAATTTTAAATACCTCACAATAGCTTCACAATAGTGAGGACTTATCTCTCAGAGTGGTGGTTTGAATTGGCTTGGAATGAATAAAAAAATTTGAGAAATGTCCTCTATTTATAGGCTGCAATTCGGTTCCCTCGACTGGTCTAAGGTTCGGCTCGACTGGTCCTGGCAGAACCAACTTTCAAATTTTCTAGCGCGATCGGATAAAACAGACCCTCGATTGGTCGAGTGGCTCGCTCGACTGGTCAAGTGAATAAAAATTACGTTGCTGAACTTTGAGTCGAGTCCTGCTCAACTGGTCAAGCCAAACTCCACGATCGGTCGAGCACGGTACTCGACTAGTCGAAGAACAAACGACCTTATCCGATTTTTTGAGTAAAATCTTGGACTGGTCGAGAAAGACCCTGGACTAGTTGAGTCAATGCCTAGACTAGTCGAACCAAGACTAGGACTAGTTGAAGCAAAGCTTAAAATAAGTACTATGACCCAAATTAAACATGCAATGTTAATGACATAATTATAAGGTCTTTTTAGGGTCATGTATACCTTAAATGTGAGAATTAAAATCGAAACATTGGTCGCTTCGGTAGACAGGACACTTTGAAGCACATGAAGCTTGACCTCATATACTTGAGCTTGTATCTCGAACTTGTGTCTTGAGCATGTGACTTAAGACTTAAGCTTGATCTTGAGCTTTAAGCTTGAACTTGAGCTTGAACTTAGGCTTGAGCAAGTGATGCACTCAAACTTGAGCTTGAGATAGTACACTTGGACTTGAGTACTTGGACTTTGTGAAATTCAACTTATTCTCGTAGTTGGACATGCGTAATTGTAGCACACTAAATGTCGATGTATATAACATGAAGCTCATCTTCGAATGAAGGTGAACTTTCCATCTATTTGAACTTGAAGGTGAACATTCCATCTATCAAAACAAGTCAAACATTCTGAAGTGTTTTGGCACAATAAAATTTGACAATACAGGGTGCTAGATTTACAACATAGTACTTACAATCTCCCCCTTTGTCAAATTTGTGACAAAAAAAACTTATAGAAGATTAACCTATTATAATACACAAATTCACTCAGTTCACATTAAAACCAACAATCACAACTCCCCCTCAATCAACTCCCCCTCAACTTGAGCTCAGTAGAGACCTGTATTAAGACATACATATACATATAGAAAAAAAATTTCACAATGCCACATGCATATCCACATCTCTACATCCACTCCAGAACCACAAAAAAAATAAAAATAAAAAAAAATAAGTAATAAGTAATCATATACTACACCAATTTCTCCTCCTTTTTATCACAAAAATGACAAAGGAAGAAAAGATGATAACTATGGGAATGCGGTATCTAAATATGTGAATAGAGTAAGAAAGAGTGTGAAAGTTAGCAAATTAAAACATAATAGAATAGAGTAACCACACCACACATAGTTAAACATGTCCAAATATAAGAGTCACCAAGAAGAGTAAAGTGAAGTAGTTAATACAAGTCTAACAAAAAATAAAGATCTAATTAGAACCAGATGAAGAGGGAGGTGGAATAGATAGATCAATCTGATGTAATCCCCTATTTATGTGTCTAAAATACTTACGCATATACTTCATTTGATTATCTTGGGAAATTTTCAATCCATCCACCTTCTCTTCCAGTAAGCGATGGCGTTCATTAAAACCAGAAGGCTGAAAATCAGGATCAGCCTCAACGTCATCAGATTCTAATTCATTAAAAATATCATCCATATTGGCATCAATTAGCAACGCATCTTCCCCTCCAACTTCTTCTCTAACTTTTACCAGGTGCTAACTTCAAATTCATCTTGTTGATATTTGAATTATTGAATAGAAGAGGAGAAGTAAGAGCTTCTCCAGGTGGCATGACCATAGAACAGTGTAAAGCAAGAGTGTTCATCAAATAAGTGAATGAAATATCACTATGCCCCGGATGAAGTCGAAATTGGATAATGAAATAGCAGATTAACGAAGGAAGACACACCGGAATGTCAGACACAACAAAATACGCACCATAAAGGTAGTCAGTTCGACCTTGTAACCAGATCTAGGAAGTAATTAAGTTCTCCCACCATGCTCATTTCGAACTTGGACTTCATCAACTCTGCAAACTCAGTAGATAGGTTAGAACATGTAGAGCCATAGATAATGTCATCAACATATATCGGCACTATAAGAATGTGTTCATTATTTTTCTTAACAAGCAGATTTTTATCAACACTCCCCATAACGAAGTCATGACTTATAAAAACTTAGTCAATTTCTCATACCATGCCCTGGGAGCTTGTTTTAAACCATAGAGCGCTTTTTTCAGGCGATACACATGATCAGTGTGTTTAGGGTCTTCAAAACCCTTAGGTTGTTCAACATAAACCTCTTCATGTAAATCACCATTCAAGAAAGCACTCTTGACATCCATTTGATAAATTTTAAACTTTTTGAAACATGCAATGGATATGAATAATTTGATGGATTCAAGACGAGCTACTGGGGCAAAGGTTTCATCACAATCAATTCCTTCTATTTGTGTGTACCCTTGTACAACCAGTCTTGCCTTGTTTCTTATGATATTCCCTAACTCATCAGATTTATTTTTAAAGATTCACTTGGTTCCAATAATGTGTTTATCAACTGGTTTAGGAACCAAATACCACACATCATTTCGAATGAATTGATTCAGTTCATCTTGTATGGCTACTATTCAATTTCATCAGTAAGCACCTCTTTTACATTGGTCAGCTCAATTTGGGAAGTAAAAGACACATAATTATATATGTTTTCTAATTGTTTTTGTGTACACATACCAGTGAGAGGGTTACGTAGTATTTGATCAGTAGGATGGTCTTTTACTGATCGAAGTTCAGTGTTGACTTGACTAGATGAGGAGTCAGGTTTGTCTATTATATTGACTTCATCATCTTCTGAACTTGTAGACTGTGTATTCAGGTGATCATCAATAACCATATTTATGGATTCCTGAATGTCACCAGTTCTCTTGTTGAGAACACGATACGCTCGACTATTTAGAGCATACCCTAGGAAAATCCCTTCGTCACTTTTAGTGTCGAACTTCCTTAAATTTTCACGGTCACACAAAATATAACACTTACTACCAAAAACTCGAAAGTATTTAACTGTGGGCTTCTTGTTAAACCACAGTTCATATGTTATTTTATCTTTTGATTTTCTAATATAAATATGGTTTATTATATAGCATGTAGTGTTCACAGCTTCAACCCATAGATTTTTAAGTAACTTCATGCTATTTAACATAACATTAGCCATTTCTTAAAGCACACGGTTTTTCCTTTCAACAATCCCATTTTGTTGAGGTGTCTTAGGTGCAGAAAACTCATATAATATTCTATGATCACTACAGAACTTCTCAAAATTGTTATTCTCAAACTCCAATCCATGGTCACTTCAGATTTTAGAGATAATTGTTACCTTTTCAGTTTGGATACACTTAAGTATCCTTTTCACTTCATCGAGAGTTTCCGATTTTTCTCTCATGAAAGTTACCCATGTATATCTGGTAAAGTCATCCACAATTACCAGAAAGTATTTCTTTCCTCCTCGACTCTCTGTTCTAGTTGGTCCAACAAGATCCATGTGGAAGGAGTTCACTTTCTTGTGACTACTCCTTGTTTGTTTCCCGATTTGACATTCGCCACAAATATTATCTATTTTTCTTTAATTTGGGTAGACCTCTTATTAGATCGGCCTTGCTCAGTCTTTATAAATTCTGATAATTTACATGTCCAAGGCATTTGTGCCATAACTCGGTCTCATTGGTTTTGACCATGTAACAAGATAATTTAGACGAGCTAGAATCACTTAGAATATAGCAATTTTCAGATGTTCTTCGACCATTCAATATCATACAACCTTTCTCATTTAAGATCTCGCATCCTTGATTAGTAAATTTAACACTATGCTTATTATCGCAGATTTGAGAAATACTTAAGAGATTGTGCTTAAGACCTTCTACAAATAAAATATTTTCAAAAGGAGGAAGGTTGAAAAGTTGAACCGTACCTTGGGCAATTATTTTGCAGTTGCTTCCATCACCAAATGTGACTGACCCATCAGTCATTTCTTTGTAGTTGGTAAACAAATCTTTGTTATATGTCATGTGTCTAGAGCAACCACTGTCTAGGTACCACTTTGATTGACTCGAAACCTTGAGGGCGGTGTGGGCAACCAGACATGTAACCTTAGGAACCCATTTCATTATCATTTTGGGTTTTGGAATACTGGTGGTTTTCCTTCGCTTATAATTGTTATTAACCCTCACATTCGAATTAGATTTTAAAAGCTTCTTAGGTAAATTTACAATCTTCTCAGCTAAGGGGTTATGATTCTGATTTCTAAAAGTGATATGGTTGACATTAGGTTTGGTAACTTGAAAAGTTTTAGGATTTTTGAAATTGTTTTGATTTAAGCTTTTCCCTTTTGAGTTGGAGGACTCTCCTTTACAAACTTAGGAGTAATCTTATTTTTCAGAGGCATGTTTTTATCATAGCCCAGACTCGATCTATCTCCACACTTTCTTGATCCGGATAGTAATTTTTCTAGTTTAGGGTCTCCCTGGGCATACCTCTAAGTATCCTTTGAACTCAAGAGGGAAGGGACTTCCATTTTTAGTTTCTCATTTTCTGATTTTAAGTTTTCAAGTTGAGATGTTTTGAAATCTAAATCACATTTAGTTTTTTCAAAATAATAAGAAATATGCAACTTTTTTAAAACTAAGTTTTCAAAATCCTCTTTTAATTTTAGAAACGTTTCTTTTCTAAGTTTAAGCTTGACAGCAATCTTACAACTCTCCCTGTATAGGGTATTGTAGGCATCTTGAAGATCGTCTTCGTTTTCATCCAAACTCCTCAGATTTTTATATTCAGATGTATCACAACTATCTATGGAAGTGACTCTGGTTAGAGTCATTAAGGCCTTGACTTCACTTGAAGATTCGGGTTCTGAATCATCCAACTCAGAAGAAGTTTCAGAGGAGGACGATTCACCCCATATGGCCAACATGCCTTTTCTCTTTGGCTTGTCCCTTTTAAGGCACTTATTTGCCAAATGCCCATATTCATGACAGTTGAAACATTGGCTGTCTTTTAATGATTTCCAATTTTAGTTTTACCCTTTGTCTTCTCAGAGGGTTTTTTAACATAAACTCTCTTTTTTCTTTTAAAAATCTTATAAAACTTTTTAGCTAATAAGGCCATATCATCCTCTGAGTTTTCACAATCAGAATTACTATCTTAAAAAATACATTTGGATGATTTAAGAGCTACAGATTTATCTTTTGGAGCTTTAAAATTCAACTCGTAAGTTTGAAGTGAACCAATAAGTTCTTCCACCCTCATATCATCAGTGTCTCTAAGTTCCTAAATGGCGGTCACCTTGGAATTCAATCTCTCAGGAAGTGAGTGCAGTATTTTTGCACAAACCTTGCTTTCTGGGATGTTATCTCCAAGACCCCACATAGAGTTGACTATGCCCTTCAATTTTGTATAGAAGTCCATGAATGATTCATTTTCTTCCATATGTATTTCCTCAAACCTAGTGGTGAGGATCTGAACCTAAGAATTTTTGACAATAGTCGTTCCCTCATGTGTCATTTGTAAGATATCCCAAGCTTATTTTGCAGTATCACAAGATATAATTCTTTTGAACTTGTTGATGATAAAATTTGGATCACACTCCACTCCATGCAGCGTGCCTCTGGGGGACCTTCGTCCTGCACAAGAGATTAGCAAAGGAGACCCTGGCTAAGGCGGGGGACCCTCTGATGCCTAAGCCAGGTCAAGGGAATATGGGTCTAAGTTAAAAGGTAGAGAGAGAGTACAAGATGTTGCGTACCTATAGCAATGGGGTCTCATTGTATTTATACCTGAATATCAGACGGTTTGGTTCCGTTATTCTCGGCACGATTTACTCAATCGGCGGGATACTAAGATCGTGGAGATATGACCCATAATCCGGAGATCGTGTAACATATCGTGCAAATCTGCGGGCGAAACAGCCGGTTATGTCTTCTTAAGGCAGTTTCCCAGTTTAGTTTGGTGTGTGATGTACTCACATTCTGCCTCGGCCTTATCTCCGGACATCTTTCTTCAGATAACGATGAGGATGAGGATGAGGACGAGCCCCCGGCTCAGATGGCCTTCTCCTGATGAAGATGAGGATGAAAATGAGGGCGATAGCTCAGCTCGGCCAATTCGGGGTTATAGTCCAGAGGTCCGCTCGGGCCCTACCTGATACTCTTTTTCATTCGTATCTCTAGTCCGAGCCAAGTACTAGCCTGGATTGATGAGGAGCTCGGCTTTTCCTACACCTCGGGGTAAGGCCACTGCTATGACTCAAGAGTGAATCCTTGTGTATCACGTCGAGAGTTCACGTCCGATCAGATTAGTATGATGTTGGCCCTCGGATCTTCTGGAGCTCGGATCTTCCTATAACAGAAGTCTCCTACTCTTCGAGGTCGAACGCGGACTTGGAGAGTGATAGTAATAGGAAGATCAACCGCTTCCTCTACCGCACTCTCACACATGTGCCACTATTGTCATAAATATTTAAAGAGTTGCATCTTCGGGATTTCCCGCTCATGAGCTAGTCTTTAGTGGACGCGTGGCGACGGTTAGAATTTCGAATCGTCGTTCGCTAATGGCTGACTACCACATATGCTTTATGAAGCATCCAAGCGACACTTCTTTATATTGGGAGTCATTTCGTCTATCCAGAGCACGCCATTCGATGTCAGAGGCGTGCTGCTTATCAGAGCCTGAACTAGTAGCGCGAGGCCACGTGTGCTCTGGAGTTGGCTCGCGACGATTCGGCTGCGGCCATCATTCCTTGCCATTAATGCAAAGATTCTATATGGCCTATATAAACTCCCTTTAGAAACGTTCTCCCCACTTGTTTCTGAATTTCGAGTGCATGTCAGAGGAGGCAATTCCGGTGAAGGCGATTCCGACCGATTTCGAGTGTCCAACAAGGTGATTCCGGTCGATCAAGCATTCTGGGCAGAAGCGATTCCCGGTGATCATCCGGTGAGTCTTTTTTCCTTGTGCTTCTCTGTACTCCTTCCGAGATGTCGTCCGATCTAGAGACAGTTTGAGATTTGAATAATGACTCCGAGATGGGGAGCTCTGATGACGAGAGAGGGGCATCAGAAGGCCCCTTTGAAGTTGTGCCTCTTTTCCCTCCACCCTAGAGACAGAAGGAGGCAGGGGCTCGGACTCACCCGGCTGGCAAGAAGAAAACAACCAGATCCCCCTGCACTCCAGCCACAAAGGCCGCCGAGATACCTGTGAGTGAGCGGGCCTCGGAGACTGTCCCGGGAGACTCCGTACTGACGAAGTCTCAGATAGAGTGGATCCACTTGGATTTCAATATCCCGGACAATGTACGGATAAGGGCACCCGAGGCCCTGGACACTGTTGTCGTACCTGCTGAAGGGGAGGTCGTCATTTTTCTCTATGCGTTGCAATGTGAGCTCCGACTTCCTTTATATCCTTTTATCCAAGCTCTAATAGCCTACCTCAGATTGGCTCCCAAGTAAGCACGCCATTCGATGTCAGAGGCATGCTGCTTGTCAGAGCCTAAACTAATAGTGTGAGTCCACGTGTGCTCTAGAGTCGGCTCATGACGATTCGGCTGCGGCCACATTCCTCGCCATTAATGCAAAGATTCTATATGGCCTATATAAACTCCCTTCAGAATCTCTCTCCCCACTTGTATTCTAAATTTCGAGTGCGTGTCGAAGGAGGCGATTCCGATCGATTTCGAGTTTTCGATAAGGTGATTCCGATCGATCAAGCATTCTCAGCAGAAGCGATTCCCAGTGATCGTCCTGTGAGTCTTTTTTCCTTATGCTTCTCTCTACTCCTTTTGAGATGTCGCATGATCTGGAGACAGTTCGAGATTTGAATGATGACTCCGAGCTGGGGAGCTCTAATGATGAGAGAGGGGCATCTGAAGGACCCTTTGAAGTTGTGCCTCTTTCCCTCCACCCTGGAGATAGAAGGAGGCAGGGGCTCGGACTCACCTAGCTGGCAAGAAGAAAGCAGCTAGAGCCCCCCAAACCCCAGCCACAAAGGTCGCCGAGATGCCTACGAGTGAACAGGCATCGGAGACTATCCCGGGAGGCTCTGTACTGACTGAGTCTCAGATAGAGTGGATCTGCTCGGAGTTCGATATCCCGAACACTGTATTGATAAGGGCACCCGAGGCCTTGGACACTGCTAGCACGCCTGCTGAAGGGGAGGTCACCATTTTTCTCTATGCGTTACAATGTGGGCTCCAACTCCCTTTACATCCTTTTGTCCGAGCTCTAACATCTTACCTCGGATTAGCTCCTGGGCAATTCACCCCCAACACTTGGAGGGTGTTAATTTCTTCCTTCATCATCTAGTGTCAAGTCGGGAATCCGAAGCTGATTCCAGAGGAGTTGATAAGCCCGTACCTGGTCAAGTACGATAGCCAAGAACTATGGTACTACTTTGCGACCCGAGGTAGCAAGGGGTCGGGGCTGATAATGAATCTTCTGTCCTCCAATAAAAACTGAAAGAATAAGTGGTTCTGGGCTGCGTGCGAATGGGAGGCGCCGGCAGCTGAGCTTGGGACTCTGACGATTCGGGTCCCCACCCAATTTTTAAAACCAGGCCGGACTAGTCATTCTCTCTTTTTTTTTGTACCCTTCTCTTTTACGCCAATTAGGCTGAAGCTTTCTTTATCCTTGTAGATGTTTCAAGGGGCCTGCCTCTCCTCGATTCGGACCAGAAGAACCACATTGCTAAGGCTAGGGCACGATCAGGAGAGTTTTGCTCTTGGTCAGACCTGATCTCCTCCGCCAACCTTCACTGGTCCGGGCTTTGCAAGTCCTAACATCTCTCAGTAAGTTTCTCTTCTGTTCCCATAGGAGAGGTTAAACTTATTTACTTGGTTGCTGATTTGTTATTCTCTGTGCAGGCATGGCTGAGGTATTTGGTTCTCGGAAGAGGAAAGTCGTCCCAATGGCAGAGGAGATGTTGAGGGCTGAGCCCCGGGTGAAAACCACAGTTCGGAGGAGGCAGGTCGCTCCCTGTAGGGATGGCCCCTCAGGTTCAGTTTCTCTTGCTATAGCCCTAATTTTTATCGCCACAACTCCGGCTATGGCACCTGCCGAGGACCGAGTCCTAGCAATGATTGTTCTGACTCCTTCCCTCCCGCCTACCGGCGTTCCCCCTTCTGTTGAAGCTCCTCTGTAGCCCCCGAGCCTTGCATCATCATGCCCTCTTCTTCCGAATGGGAGGAGGCCATCTGGATGGCTGACGACATGCTTTCTCCTTCCAACGTCGAAAATGATCTCAGGGCCAATGTTCAAGCCTGGGCAGGCAGCCGGACCGGGGCTGAGGAAGCAGTGGGCTCGGCCCAGGTGGGGACAAGTAGTGGGAGGTTTGAACTAGGATACTACCTATCGTGTCTGTCGCCTTGGACTTCCAAACATGCCCCAGAGGAGGAGATTGTCTGCCTTCTCACAAAGTCGGACAGCTCCTTCTTGAATGACATGGCTTCTGTTTTTTACACGGTACTTTTTGTTGCCTTTTTGCTTTTTATTTTCTATTTCTTTCACATCCGTATGTTTATTTCTTTGTTTTCATTCAGTCTATCGTGAAGCTCCTTTCGGCTCGGGAGAGAATACGGGAGCTTGAGAAGAAAGACGCAAAGGTGGAAGTCCTCTAGGGCGAGGCTAGGATCTTGCGGGATGAAGCCACTTTTCTCCGACTTGAACAGAGTGAACTTCGTTGGCAGCTTGAGGATGGGAAGGCTAGAGAGCTCCATCTGTAGGGGGTCATGAGTGATCTCGAGGGGCGATGCGGTGGGGCGGCGGCTGAGCTGACACAAGCCCGGGCCCATACAGATTCGTTAGTCAAGGAAATCGCCCGATTGGGCGAAGTCTTGAAGCAGACTAGAGCCGAGGTGGTAAAAGAACGAAGTCGAGCCGTCTCCCAAGCAGTGGAAGCTCAGCGGGCCGAAGATGAGGCTTCCATGGCTGTTGTGGTGGCCACTGTGGTGGACGCCTTCAAGGCCTCAAAGGAGAGGGAAGCCGAAGCCACCAAGTTTTATAAATGTGGTTTTGATGCTTGCATTGAGGCGGTTCAGGATTTGTATCCAGATCTCGACCTTGACCCTTTGTTATCCGAAGACGCTGGAGAGAAGCCCATCAAAGATGTCCGCCTGGACCAAGCCCCCACCTCCCAAGCTCCTCCGACCGCATAGTTTTTAGTACTTTTTGACCAAAACTTGTTTTTTTGTGATGGATTTTATTTTTTGACCCTCTGGAGAGGGCGCCTGGATGATGGTAATTTTTATGTTAATTAGTAGTTGATCTTTGGATGTTTCCCGCTAGTCGCTGATTGTTGAACCAACTTGTGATAGGTAGGCTTGCTTTAGGTCATTGCTGAGTCGATTTCCTGATGGGTCGGCCATTTATAATGTCATCATATAGGACTTTTAATCCTTCATGGCCTTATTGTTTGTTGAGTTCGGATCCCTAGGGGATTGGCTCATCCCACAATTGGCGAGAAACCTTTACTTCTGTTAATTTGGCGATGAACTAACTCCTCTATCGAGGAATCGAGTCACCCCTCAGCTTTTTCCCTGACTAAGAGGGGATGCCTTGCTGACTTTTTGTGGGATAACGATCTAACCCCTTCTTTAAGGGATTAGTTCATTCCATCCACCTTTACATATGAGAGGTAACTTTTCCTTAGTAGATAACCCGTTCATGTAGATAAGGAGAAGTGAATTTCATTAAGAGCCTTAAAGGCCAGTCGTTCGAAGGTGCTCATTTATTAAGAGCCTTAAAGGCCAGTCGCTTGGAAAAGTACATTTATTGAGAGCCTTAAAAGCTATTTTATCATGGATAGTAAACTTTCAGGTGTTCGGCATTCCAAGGGTGGGGGAGCTGGCGGCCCTCGAGGTCTTTTAAGTAGTAAGAGCTCGGTTTGGTCGATTAGACCACACAGTAAGGCCCTTCCCAGTTAGGCCCAAGTGTCCCAGCCCCCGGCTCAACTATGTTTTGGAAGACCCGGCAATGGACTAAGTCTCCTAGGCGGAACTGCCAGGCCTTGACTTTAGAATTATATAATCGCGCCACCTGTTAATGCTGAGCGGCGACTCAGAGCCTTGGAATATCTCGGACTTCTTCAAGCAGGTCCAATCACCTTCCGCTCTGTAATCCTGAACTGACAAATGATGTTTTTTCAGACAAAATCAATCACCTTCTGCTCTGTGATTTTTACAAATGGCTCAGCCTCGGCCCACTTAGTGAAGTAGTCAACTGCGACAATGGCGAACTTGACTTACCCCTTTTCTATTGGTAGAGGGTCGATGATGTCGATCCTCCACTGAGCAAATGGCCATAGACCGCTCATAGGAGTCATTTCCTCCACAGGTTACTTCGACACAGCCGCATAGCGTTGGCATTTATCACACTTTTGGACGTAGTTCTTTGAATCTTCCTTGATAGTCGGCCAAAAGTATCCTTGTCAGAGTATCTTCAAGGCCAAGGCTCGGCTACCAAAGTGGTTTCAGCAAATTCCTTCGTGAATCTCCCATATCACATAATTTGCTTCGTTAAGTCGAAGGCACCGAAGGTAGGGTCGAGAATGTCCTTTCTTATACAGAGTACCGTCCAAAATGATATACCGCGCCGCCCTGACCCTCAGGCGCCTAGCTTCCAGCCTATCTGGGGGAACCTCGCCGGTCGCGAGGTAGTCATAGATAGGATCCATCCAGCTTGGAGTAGCATCTACTGGATTGACTGCTTTCTCCTCCGACCGGTTGATGCTCGGATGTTCTATGAACTCCATGGGAATGACTCGCTGAATCTTACCTTCCGTGGCCGAGGCTAGATTTGCTAAGGCATCGGCCCATGAATTTTTTGCTCTGGGGATTTAATGGATGGTGCAACTCTAAAATCTTTCAATCAATTTTCTTACCTTGTCTAGATAAGCAATCATTCTTGTTTCCTTGGCTTCATATTCCGTAGAGATGTGGTTCAGCACTAACTAAGAATCGGATCAGACCTGAATCGACTGGACCCCCAGACTTGTCGCCAGTCTGAGTCAGCAAGCAGGGCTTTATATTCCACCTCGTTGTTAGAGGCCTTGAAGCCGAGCCAGATGGCATACTGGATGGGCGTAGAATCGAGCACGATTATGACAATCCTTGCTCCAGCGTGTTTGACGTTAGATAACCTAACTACATAAAGAACCCACCCCAGTTATGATGTCGCCTTTTGATCATTCGAGGGAACAGGTGAAGATGTCGACTCAACTTTAGTATGGTCTCTTTTTCGCTCAGAATTGTGAATTTCGTAATGAAGTCAGCCACGGCTTGACCTTTAATTACTGTTCTTGGACGAAACTGGATGTTGAACTCGCCAAGTTCGATGGCCCACTTGGTTAACCGACCTGAAACTTTGGGCCTCTGGAGAACTTGTTTAATAGGAGAATCGGTCAACACCATGATGAAATGAGCTTAAAAGTAAGGACGTAACCTCTGAGCTGAGATGATGAAGCTGAGTGCTAGCTTCTCCAGAGGTGGATATCTTGTCTCGGCGGGCACCATGGCTTTACTCACGTAGCAGATGAGGTGTTGTTTGCCTCTCACCTCTCTAATTAGGGCCGAGCTGACGGCCGAGGTTGATACTGCAAGATATAGGAACATGAGCTCACCTTCTTCAGGTTTGGACAGTAGGGGTGGTGAGCCCAAATACTGTTTCAGTTGCTGGAAAGCTTGCTCACATTCTGATGTCCATTCTGCCTTCTTATGACCCTTCAATTGTTGAAAGAAGGAGAGGCATTTACCTGAAGCTCTAGATATGAAACGTCTGAGTGCAGCTACCCGTCCAGTGAGACATTATATTTCCTTGACAGTCTGAAGCGAACTCATGTCGAGGAGTGCTCTGATTTTATCGGGGTTTGCCTTAATGCCTCTCTGACTAACCTACAACCTGAGGAATTTACCGAAGCCAACTCTGAAGGCACACTTCGCGGGATTCAGCTTCATTTCATATTCTTGGAGGATGGCGAAAGTTTCTCCGAGGTCTGTTAGGTGGTCGGATGCCTTGAAACTTTTCACGAGATGTCATCGACATATACTTCCATCGTATGTCCGATCTGTCTGGCGAACATTTGGTTCACCAATCTCTGATATGTGGCCCCAGCATTTTTCGAGCCAAACGGCATGACCTGGTGACAGTAGAGCCCCTTGTTCGTGACAAAGGTAGTCTTCTGCCTGTCTGGAGGATGTATCGCAATCTAATTGTACCCGGAGTAAGCATCCAGGAAAGAAAGTAATTCGTGTCCCGCTATGCTATCCACCGGCTGATCGATCCGAGGTAAAGGGAAGCTATCTTTTGGGCATGCCATGTTTAGGTTCGAGTAGTTTACGCAGACCCATCATTTTCTGTTAGCTTTCTTAACTAGGACCATATTTGCAATCTAATCTGGATAATGTACCTCCTTTATAAAGCTGACCTCGAGTAAAGTGGAGACTTCGTCGGCTATGACTTCGTATCGCTTAGCATCGAATAGTCTCCTCTTTTGCTTGATGGGTCTGTGATCCGAGTCTACATTCAGCCCGTGAACCATGGCATCCGGGGGGATTCTGGGCATGTCTCCGTGCGACCATGCAAAGACATCCCTGTGTTGTCGTAAGAAGGTTAACATCTCGGACCGCTGCTCAGAGTTTAGTGAAGCTCCGAGCTGAACAGTCTTGCTCGGGTCTGCCTCGTCGAGCGACACTTTCTCCAGGTCTTCCACGGATGAACCCTCCATAGGACCTCTGGGGTCTAACATGTTGACAGCGAGTGCTTGCTTCACCGACCCTTTCTTGACTACTACACATAACATCTTCGAGTTTCGCGTTGGTCACCTCAAAAGTAACCTATCCCACCCTCGGTGGGAAATTTCATCATCAAATGATAGGCGGAGACAACTGCCCTCATTGCATTGAGAGAAGGTCTGCCCAGAATGACGTTATATACCGATGGCACGTTGACAACAAAAAGTTCCATCATGAGGGTGACTTGATGTTGTCCTTCTCCCACAGTCACAGGGAGGGAGATGGCTTCCTCGGAGATCACCATTTCTCCGGCAAATCCATGCAGGGGGTCTTAACAGGTCTGAGGTGTGACCTCGGAACCCCCATTCTTTCGAAAGCCTTGGAGTATATTACATCTGCTGAGCTCCCGGTGTCGACCAGGATGCGATACACCTTGTGGTTAGCTATAGTCATAGTTACTACTAGAACATCATCGTGCGGATGTTGGATCCCGCACGCATCATCTTCTAAGAAAGTCATGTTGCACGGGCTGACTCGAAGTTCTTTGCTCAGCCGCTCGGTCAGGTGGATGAAGTGTTCCGGATCCAACTTCGGCGAGTGGGCTTTCCAAGCAGTTCTTTCTTCCTTGGTGTATCGGCGTAGATGTCCCTTTCGAATAAGGGTCTCAATCTCATCTTTGAGATCTACATAGTCGGTCGTGTTGTGGTTGTGATCTCGGTGAAAATGATAATACTTACACTTGTCTCGATGATCCGGGTCGACCCTCATACAAACAGGCCAATTCAGCAACTTTTCTCTTTGGATGTCCAATAGAATCTATTCGATGGATGTGTTAAGGGGGGTGTAGGAGTGGAATTTTCCCTCGGGTCTTCTACTCGAGCGATGGTCGCGAGGGGCGCGGTCATCGGGCCCTTTACTAGTCGGCTGGGATTCCTCCTTCGTAGGCCTCTTCCATTTACCATTCGGCTCTGCCACTTGGACATTCTTGCGGGCATTAGAGAATTCTTCGGCGTTAGTATACTTCTGAGCTCTAGCAGCGAATTCTGCTAACGTCTTTGGTAGGTTCTTTTCAGTGAAGAAAGTGAATTTTCTCTCTTTTAGGCCGCTGAACATGGCAGTGAGTGCCATCTTGTCGTCGTAATCTTCTACTAGTAACACTTCCTCATTGAAGCGAGCAATATAGTCTTTCAATGACTCCTTTGGATCTTACTTGATGGCAAACATGTGAGTATTGGGCTTCCGACTTCTCTTACCACTTATGAATTGGCTAAGGAATAGTCGATTCAACTCCGCGAAGGAATAGATGGAATTAGGTTTGAGCTGCCGGTACAAACTCCGAGTGGATCCTATAAGGGTGATCGAAAATCTCCTGCACATCATTGCGTCCGTTGCCATCTGGATTTGCATCCACGAAGGATAAGCCTCCACATACTTAGATGGGTCACCAAAGTCAGAGTTTTGAATGACGGGAGGTATCCAAAACTTCTGTGGCATCACCTCATCCATGATGGTAGAGGTAAAGGGAGGCTCGGTCTCTTCCATCATTGCTTGAACGGCCGCGGGGACCGATGATGGCGGTTGCTTCTTTTCCAATGTCTGGATCTTATTGTTGGCTCCGCAAACCGTGCTTCCTAAGAATCTTTATTCTTAGCTACTATCTCTTGGGTATTTTCTATTTCTAGAGTCCTCCTTCCCCTCCTCCATTCCAGCACGTGACGGAGATCCGTTGGCGCCTGGGCCGAGGTGACCGAGGAGTTCGTTGGAGCTCGAGTAGTAGTATTCTGAGTCAGGACTCGGATTTAGGTCGGGGGAGGATTTTGAACTGAGGCTGGTGGACGATGGGGTTGACGCGGGGGCCCCTCAGGTCTCGTACTCCTCGTCTCGGAATGGGCCTCCACAACCAGACCAACCGGCTCAAGAACTAGGTTTTCCTGAACGGGATGTGGTTGCGGCTCCTGTCGCTGTTGCTTCATTTGGTTGATCTCGTCGCGCAAGGCTTGTATTTCACTTTACATTGTACGGTACTTGCTTGCCCGATTATGCGAACGCTGGGAAGGCCCTAGGGCCGATTCGGCGTGAAGCAAGGAAGAAGAACAAGTCTGCTCTGGTTCCACATCTACCACTTTTTTCTTTCCTCTCACCATGATGCTCAAAAATATGAACCTGACCTTTCGTATCAAGTTCCCATAGAAGGCGCCAAAAATGTTGATGACAAAATTTGGATCACGCTCCACTCCGTGCAGCGTGCCTCTAGGGGACCTTCGTCCTGCACAAGGGATTAGCAAAGGAGACCCTGGATAAGTCGGGGGACCTTCCAATGACTAAGTCAGGTTAAAGGAATCTAGGTCTAAGTTAAAAGGTAAAGGGAGAGTGCAAGATGTTTGCATACCTGTAGCAATGAGGTCTCATTATATTTATACCTGAACATCGGACGGTCTAGATCCGTTATTCTCGGCACGATTTACTCAATTAGCAGGATACTAAGATCGTGGAGATATGGCCCGTAATCCGAAGATCGTGTAACATATCATGTGAATCTGCGGGCCAAACAGTCGGTTATGTCTTCTTAAAGCAGTTTCCCAATTTAGTTTGGTGTGTGATGTACTCACATTCTGCCTCTGCCTCGGCCTCGTCTCAGGACATCTTTATTCATATGACGATAAGGATGAGGACGAGGACGAACCCCCGGCTCATATGGCCTTCTCCTAATGAAGATGAGGATGAGGGCGATAGCTCGACTTGGCCAATTTGGGGTTATAGTCCAGAGGTCCGCTCGGGCCCTACCAAATACTCTTTTTCGGTCGTATCCCTAGTCTGAACTGAGTACTGGCCCGGATTAATGATGGGCTCGACTTTTCCTGCACCTCAGGGTAAGGGCGCTGCTATGACTCAAGAGTGAATCCTTGTGTATCACGTCAGGAGTTCGCGTCTGATTAGATTAGTATGATGTTGGCCCTCGGATCTTCGAGAGCTCGGATCTTCCCATAACAGAACTCATCTAGTGATAGTGCACAAGTGATTGCATTTAAAGCTTTTGCATTAGCATTGCTCTCATTTTTCTGAGGCATGGTCCATAAATAATAAGGCGATACTTATATGGACTTGGTTCCATCACTGCCTAGAACTTCAATCATTGGTGGTTTCCATTTGGTAACCGTTGCTTACTACACACTTTCACCAATGGATTTCAGAAAGATTCTCATCCGGGTTTTCAAATAAGCATAATTAGAGCCATCAAACGGTGGTGGCCTAGTAATAGAAAGGCTATCAAAATTTGACATATTAAGAGCTCGAGATCGCTTAGCTTAGAAAATTAATCCAATGGAATGAGCTATTAGGCTCTGATACCACTAGAATTCATTACATCACAAAACCATGCTCATGAGACAAAGCAAACAACAGAATATAACCAATCCACAACTAATCTAAGGGAATTATGAACGTTAGGAAGGGTTCCAACATCCAACCATGTCCATGAGTCAATGGTGAACAACAGGGTTCCCTATTTTCACAACCTCAATAATAAAAAGAACATGCTCAAAGCTATCGCAGATCTATTGTAATTTAAGTCACAACAAACCATTAAAAACTAAGAGTATTTCTTATAATCAAACTAAATTCAAAGGCAGATCAACTTAACATGAACCAAAGCCATAGAAGAGATCCCATCAGGCTATAAGCTTCACCACTTAGCCCTACCTAAGAGGTTTAGCCAACCATAAGCATGATTAACTAAAAATCTCTTAAATCAAAAAATATAGAAAATAATGAAAGAAAGAAAAGAAAACTTCTTACGATGGCCAGCCGTTCTCCTCTCTCTCTCTCTTCCGTGCTCCTTTTCTCCACACGTCAGATGCCTTCTCTCTCTCCCCTTTCTCTCTTTATAGGATTGCTTCATAGGTTGGCTAGAGTCAAAGAACCGACTCTGTTTCGCACTTCAATTTGCAGCAGAAAAGCAGTGTTGCATCGTTGGCTGCGTAACAGCCTGTGCAACGGTATTGCTAGGATGTCTTCAATCAGATTTTCTTGGAGATCATCCTCCATCTGCACCATTCACGCTGTTGACCGTAGGATGATCCTTTGATGGGTCATCTTTTTGTCCCTGATCGTCCCATCATTCGGTGTTCAATCAGCCAGCCAAATCTCTATTTTTAACAGCAGAATGGCTCCCAGCGCTTCTTGCATTTGATCTGTTCTTTTGAACAGTTCGGATCGTTGGTTGCTGATTCCTGGACCACCGAGATCTTCACGCAGAACCGTGCGCTATCCTCTACCGCGTAGCCACGATCAGAGCCGCATGCAGACCTTCAGCCGACCGTGTCTGCTGCGGATATTACAGTGCTGCGTAAATTGGTGGGGCCCATAATCGAAGCCGGGTAGAAAATCCACTCCCTCCATTGAACTCTCCTTGAAAAACCGGTCGGGGATGGACGGTTTTGGATCGGATCTGTAGTGGTCTGGAGGATCTCTCTCGCTGCTGTCTATCGTACGTTTGAATGTGTGGAAGCCATCCTTGCTGCTTCTTTGAAATTTCTTCCTCTACGCCTTGATCAGACGGCCAATTGGGTTTGAATGGATGGTCCGGATCAGTCCGGGAAGTCAAGATGGTGGCCCATCTGTGACATCCGCAAGTCCCCTGTCTGGGCATTTGCAGGCGGGATTTTGAAATTTTCAAATTCGTGCGGTCAACGGTCTTTTGACCGATCCTGTTGATCCGGTGCACAGCTGGTGCACATGAGTGGGGTACACGCACTGTAAGTGGGGTCCGTAGTAATGTTTTCTAGGAATCTGTTCCGTCCACCTGCTTTCCCAACTAATTTAAGTGGTTTAGTCCAAAATTTGAAGCATATCCAGAGATCTAGTGGCCCAAATTTGATGGTTGATCTGTCTACTGACTTTGGCAATTCTTGAGTGTTAAATCCATGCTTTTAGCATCCTTTGCAATCCAAGCTCTTGAATTTTTCCTGCAACACAAACATGATTAAAATAGAATATTAAGCATTATCATGTTCATAAAACTAGGTAATAACTGGGGTCTAATATGCAATATTTGACCCTCAACACAATCCCCAACCAGCATTTTGCTAATCCCAAGCAAAATATATGAAAAATATTTTGAGAATTACAGGACAATTTCTATAAACTCAAGTGGTTTTTGAAAAACAGTTCAGATAATAGAATTCCAAGATACATCAATGTTAGGCATTACCTTCTCCTAAACTCAAGCGCACGGTAAAGTTCATGATCAAGTTCAAAGTATTAATTCATCAATTAGAACAATTCTAAACATTGAGTTCCATGGGTGCATAGTATAACCTCGACTTATCACAATTAAGGGTTCAATCGTCAATTTTCACGATAGCATTGATAACCAAAAAGAGCATTCCGAAAAACCCAACCTAAACCGAAACTTGTCTTACAGTTCAGCTTTTTTATTCTTCCAGCTTTTGATTTTTCTATCGATGGCTTCACGCTGTGTTAACCTTTTTAAATATCTTTAACAGGTAATTGTTTTTTATGACAACTGTTTTTTTTTTTTTTTAATGAACATGATGGACAAATTCCCCAGGTTGGTTCCTTCCATGCTTAGTGATTACCAAGTTGACAATTCAATATCGAACTAAAGCTTTAATGTGTTAGCTATATGTGACATGTGAAATCATGACTCAATCAATGTTTAAAATTTCTATTCACAGATTAATAATTCAAACTTAACTATAAAATCTAATAGATAACTGAATCCAAGAGTCATAAATCACCAACATTACGTATCTTATACTTCTTAAATCAAGAATATCCTTCAAAATCACTCGAATTCACAAGAATTTCTAGAAAAAATTTTAAAAAATCACAATTTTTGCTCAAGACTAAGAAAATACTGATTAGGTAACCTAATCTCCCATCCCTAACCTAAAATCTACATTGTCCTTAATGTAAAAGAAATGTCCATGCAATGTACGTGAGACAACGAAAGTAAAGGAGAAGTGATGGAAAGGTAGTACCTGACAAGGAGACTGTACGGCTTTTTCCAAAAGAGATCTTAGTGTGAAGGTGGGTCTGCACAAGAATTAAACCGACAAAAAGTAAACTATCATAGAACAGCTAAAAAGCAAACTATCCTAATACCATAAAGCCGACTATCCTAAAACGGCATAAAGCAAACTACCCTAGTCATATGAAAGCAGTAAACCTACATATACCTCCATCAGACTAGGAGATCAATCCTGATAAATAGGATCAGTCAGAGGTATGGACATGCCTTCTGAATCAAATTTCTCAACAAATGGCTTTAATCAATGTCCATTCACTTTAAACTCATTGCCATTATTTGGATTTCGAATCTCGATAGCCCCATGAGGATAAACATTGGTAACAGTGAAAGGACCGATCCAATGAGATCGAATTTTACCTGGAAAGAGATGTAACTGAGAATTATACAAAAGGACTTTCTGACCTGGTGTAAATGATTTTCGAAGAATGTATTGGTCATGAAACGCTTTCATCATGTCCTTGTAAATTCTCGAATTCTCGTACGCATCATTCTGGATCTTTTCAAGTTCATTCAACTAAAGTTTGAGTAGTAAGCCAGCGTTGTCCAGCTTGAAATTCAGATTTTTAATTGCTCAGTAGGCTCTATGTTCCAACTCCACAGGCAAATGGCAAGCTTTCTCATAGACAAGTCTAAAGGGAGAAATTCCAATAGGGGTCTTAAATGCGATATGGTAAGCCCATAAGGCATCGGTCAATCGGATTGACCAATCCTTATGGTCAGGGTTAACCATCTTTTTCAAGATGTGTTTAATTTCTCTATTGGAAATCTTAGCTTGCCCACTTGTTAGTGGGTGGTATGGAGTGCTCACCTTATGAGAGATGTCATATTTCTTCATTAAATTCACGAATGCCCTATTACAAAAATGTGAGCCTCCATCACTAATGATGGCTCGAGGCATTCCGAATTAAGAAAGGATGTTCTCTTTTAAGAATTTAATGATCGTTTGATGGTCATTGCTCCGACATGGGATCGCTTCGACCCATTTAGTGACATAGTCTACTGCTAGCAAAATATATAGATTTCCAAAGGATTGGGGGAATGGTCCCATGAAATCGATGCCCCAGCAATCAAATGCTTATATGATAAGAATGGGGTTAAGAGGCATCATATTTTGACGGGACAATGCTCCCAATTTCTGACAACGCTCATAAGCCTTGCAAAACTCATGAGTGTCCTTGAACATAGTGGGCCAGTAAAAATCACATTGCAGGATTTGGCCGTGGTCTTTTTAGTAAAAAAGTGACCACCACAGACCTGAGAGTGACAAAAGGAGATGACACTATGATGTTCATCGTCTGGCACACATCTCCTTAAGATTTGGTCTGGGCAATATTTAAACAAATATGGATCATCCCAGAAGAATTTGCGCACCTCATTAAAAATTTTCTTCTTATCTTACGCAATCCAATGTGTCGGCGTGAAACCTATAGAAAGATAATTAGCAATATCAACAAACCAAGGTGAATGGGAGACTTTGAATAGTTGTTCGTCATGGAACATGTCATTGATATGTGTTGTCTCAGGGGAATTAGGGAGATTAACATGAGAAAGATGATCAGCCACTACGTTCTCTACTCGATTTTTATCTTTTATTTCCAAATTAAATTCTTAGAGTAGGAGGATCCATCTAATTAGGCTGGGCTTAGCATCATTCTTAGAAAGAAGATACTTGAGCATTACATGATATGTGTAAACGATGATCCTGAATTCGATCAAGTAGGACCTAAATTTGTCCAAAACAAACACTACGGCTAAGAGTTCCTTTTCCGTAGTCTAGTAGTTTACTTGGGCAGGATTTAGAGTTCTAACTGCGTAATGAATAACGTAGGGCTTCCTTTCTTTTCTCCGACCTAAAATTGCCCCAAAAGCATAGTCAAATGCATCGCACATAAGTTCAAAAGGAAGGCTCCAGTCGGGTGGCTACATGATAGGTACAGTGGTTAACATGCCCTTAAGCTTAGTAAAAGCTTCTTGGCATTACTCAGTCTACTCGTATGGTGCATCCTTTTGAAGTAGATTATATAAAGCACGAGAGAGAAGACTAAAGTCCTTTATAAATCTTCTGTAAAAACCAACGAGTCCTAAAAAGGATCGCACGTCTCGTATGTTCTTAAGTGGAGGTGAGTTAGAGATAAGATCAATTTTAGCCTTATCTACCTCGATTCCTTTGGACAAGATGATATGTACAAGGATAATTCCCTTATGAACCATAAAATGGCACTTCTCCCAATTGAGTAGCAAATTCTTTTCTTCACATCTTTTCAACACACGTTTAAGATTCTTTAAACAATCGCTGAAAGATGGACTGAAGACAGAGAAGTCATTCATGAAGACCTCTAGATATTGCCCCACCATATCAGAAAAAATACTCATCATGCATCGCTGAAAAGTGGCAGGGGCATTACATAATCCGAATGGCATCCTTCGGTAAGCAAAAGTGTCGTAGGGACATATAAATATGGTCTTTTCTTGATCTTCAAGGGCTATCTCTATCTGGTTGTAGCCCGAATACCCGTCAAGGAAACAGTAATAGGAATGACCAGCTAGCCTTTCCAAAGTTTGATCAATGAAGGGCAAAGGAAAGTGGTCATTCCTTATGACGGTATTCAAGTTTCTGTAGTCAATGCACATTCTTCAACCAATAGAACTCTAGTTGGCACGAGTTCATTATTGCCATTGGCTACGATGATGATTCCAAACTTCTTAGGAACCACCTAAGTCAGACTCACTCATTGACTATCGGATATAGGGTATATGATACCCATATCCAATAGTTTAAGAACCTTGGCCTTAACCACTTCCTTCATATTTGGATTTAGTTTACGTTGTGATTGCCGAGAGGTCTTCACATTATCCTCAAGGTAAATGCGGTGAGTACAAATCGAAGGGTCAATTCTCTTGAGGTCTGCAATCGACCATCCAAGGGCTCCCTTATGCTCGATGAGATTAGATATGAGCATACTCTCCTGTTCTTGCTCAAGGTGGGAAGAAATCACCAACGGGTATGTCTCATCTTGACCTAAATAGACATATTTCAAATCAGAGGGCAAATATTTTAGATCAAACTTCGATGCCTTGAGGTTAGACAGTAGAGGCACTTCATCAGTTTGGGGCAACTCTTCAATTATGGCCTCCACCGGTTAACTTCAAGTAGTGGCACAGTAGTAAGCATGGCACCCATCTACCTAATTATGTCATCATTAAAATCATGAGAGTGAGCTAGACATGTCTCTAGAGGATCAGAAGAATAGGTCAAAAGTGTTCTATCTTCTATGAAAGAATCAATCATGTTAATGTCAAGAAAATCGTCATCATCCTCTAACCGTCTGTGTTGAAAAAGATATTCAACTCCAATGTCATATTCTCGAAAGACATACTCATGACTCCATTCCTACAATTAATGATTGCATTTGAAGTGGCAAGGAATGAGCAATTAAGAATGATGGGAATTTGAGTGCTCATGTTGCTGATGGGTTTCGTATCCAGGATGATAAAATCTAAAGGGTAGTAGAATCTGTCAACCTGGACCAACACATCCTCAATTATCACACCCCAATCCGGAGATCGAGCTCACAAAATTCTCAATCGTCAAATCCGGTGCCAACAGCCTCCGTAGTGCCCCATTCTCGGCTCCCAGCGCTCATACACCAGGTTCCGATCCTAGGATCCTACAAGGAGGATTTTCCAACGTACATTTATCTCGTAAGAAGCATAACCACAAGTATACCTAAATCACAAGAATAACATCATCACTACATATCCACTAATATAATCATTTGAATACAATGCTGAAAGAGAAATACATATATCGAAAATCAAAGCTCTAGAGGTCCGCTACATGCTCTAAGCTCGACATTGCTGCAACCTAATGCCACCCGCACAAATCTATCATGCATAAGTTTATAAAAAGCTTAGTGGGTGGTAAAAGTGTGTGCACAAGGTAAGTGTCAAGTAAGTAATATCAAAGTAATCAGAGTAAGCAAAAATACTGACAAGCCCATAAATCATACAATATTAGAATAATGCGAAAACATACTGATAGGCCCATAAATACCATCAGCCTTATCCAGGCTATGCGATGTAAAAAAATAATAAACCAATATCATATACTGAGGAAGCAATGTAGATCAGCTATGCCATGCGGAGATAGTAAGCCAAATACTATGTGCTAAGGATGCGATGCAATATGCAATGTAAATGAAATGACTAAGCTGGAGTGAAGTCGGGATGATAATATATAGTATTACAGGCTATGGGGTCCATCATAAGGGACTTCTATCCAAACCAGTCTCATACCTAAATTTGGATAGCCAGACTCAATGTATTAGACTCCTAATCTCAGGTTAGTCGTGTGCCCAACCAAAATCCTTGCCCTTAAGAAGGTACATGTAACAAATAGTTGTGCACCACCAACCCAAGTAGATAGTGAATGAATGAGTAAGCAACTCCTGCTCAATAAGTCTACATATCAGTACAGTTCCTCTTTAGGAAACCACTGGGGTCTATTACACTCCAACTAGATTGTCACCCTATCGCGCACAACAAGGTGAGTGGAAGAGACCTCACTATCCGTCGGCCAATATCGGACCCAGCTCATTGATAGCGTACCCATTCCACGAGCTGGTCAAACTTAGCCTAGCTTTGCCCCCTCCTCTCGGGTAGGTAAGGTCGCACCCCCTTCCAACCGACCACGACACAGTGGGAGACACGGCTTAACGATATACGGCCCTCATGCGCTCATGCATCTACTCGGTCTAAACGTTGGAGCAACCTCTAGAACCAAGAGGGTTCTTGGACTTTCACCCAGGGATATCCATAGCACCCCATGTAGAACAGATTTTCGGTGTCCCATCTGGCCATCCACGATATGCCTATAGAGGCTATGACCCTGATGTCATTAAGGTATATGGTGGTCATATCACACAAATGTGAGATGTATGAGTCATACCATCCAGTCATGCATCAAACCTACGCATACCGCGTGCTCATATGGGGCAACTATGCCTATCAGGGAGCCTCATAAATATCTCAAACCTATGGCATATGCAATGATCAACCATATCTCATAACAAACATGTAGATAATGCGTATGGGCATGTATCATGATGTTATATTGTCACATACTCATAATCGGTATTGATAACCGGCACTGATAATCGGCCTCGACAATCAGCCTCGATAATCGACCTCGGTAATCAAAATCAGTATCGACAATCAGAATTGGCCTCAATTATCGAAATCAGCCTCGACAATCAGAATCGGCCTAACAAAGGTCACAATGTGGACATTTAACCATCATCGCCCATCAATGTAGACATTTAACCATCATTGCTCCCAAGGAGTGGCCCACATAAAGCCACACATATAGTGGGCCCATGGCCTCACACGAGGGATTCATACACAACACAACGGGCCCCACATACATCGCATTGGGCCTCATTCATGGGCCTCACATATAACACAGTGGCCACGCTTTATGGGCCTCGAATACATCACATTGGCCTTGCTCATGGGCCTTGAATACTCACATTGGCCTCGCCCATGGGCCTCGAATACATCACATTGGCCTCACCCATGGGCCTTGAATACATCACATTGGCCCTGCCCATGGGCCTCGAATACATCACAATGGGCCACATCTCAGGGCCTCATATACATTGCAATGGGCTACAACAATGGTTCTCAAATGAATCATAGTGGGCCTTGGCACATGGGCCATAAATATATCACATCGGGCCTCATATACATTAAGTAGGTCGCATCAACGGGTCACACCAATAGGCCTCACATACATCAAGTGGGGTCGCACCATCTACACCTATTCATCTATTTTAAAGATCAATTTAGAGCATTTCCTAAAAAATGAATCACATCGAAAGATCATCTAGGCCATACCACAAATAATAGTGGTGATAATGATTTCCACTGTTAAAACTCCAATGGGCCCACCATAGTATTTATTTTCCATCCAATTTGATTATAAGGTCACAAAGACCAGGATTAAGTGGAAAAACAAATTTCATACCGATCCAAAACTTCTGCACTCCCAAAAAGGGGTTTCAATGGTAGACGTTCAATCCCTCACTGGTTGTAGTGTGGTCCACCTGATAGATAGCGTGGATATAGAATAAATGCATCAGGGGTGGGTCCCACCAGCAGAAACGGATGGACGGTGGGATACAAAACATACAACATGGTGCGTCCCACGCACACCATCCAGGGACGGACGGTGTGGATATAAAACATATACATTGCAGTGGGGGCCACACCATCTGGACATATGGCAGAGTGGATATACAATTCATACACCAAATTGGGTCCCATTCCACACGTACGGCATGTGTGGGATGGCTCCACATGAGCTGAAAATAGATGGACAATGTGTGTGAAACAAATACATCATAGGGGTCCCACCGTCCTGGCATATGGACGGTGTAGGATATAATACATACCGTATGACCAAACTCATAGACACTGTGCAATCCACACGTGGATGGATGGTTTGGATATAACAAAACCCACATGAAGGTGGGTCCCACCTCCATACGTGCAACACGTGTGGAGTGGGTCCCACACTCGCTGACATAAAAACATTAGTTATACAGCTAAGTGCAGTACACTAGCTAACCCATTTTACAACAGGTGGGTCCCCCGTGGGGCCACCATAAGATAATATTATTTTATTAATTTTGAAAAGAGGTCCATCGTCCAGGGTCTGGACGTTGGACGGTGTGTATAAAACACATACTCATGTGGGTCCCACTGATCTAGACGATGTACTTAACGGGTGGGTGTCCACCACCCAGACTATGGACGGTAAGGATATAACACACTCATCATAGGTGGGTCCACGTGGTGGCCCACCAGTAAAAATGGATGGACGGTTTAGATATAACGCATACCTCGTGATCAGCCCACCGTCCAAAGGTCTGAACGGTGTGGATTTGAGGCACATACATCACATTGGAGCCCACTGCATCGTCCTAGATGGTGGGGATATATAGCATGTGTATAAAGGTGGGTCCCATCGTCAGGACAGATGGATGGCTTAGATAAGGCACATACCTCATGTGGGATCCACACGTGTGGACCCACAAGCTTTGGAGAAAGCTTATATTTATGTTTGACTAGTGTCCGGCAGCAACAGCTGCTGGACGGTGTGCATTCAACACATGTAAATGGAGGGGTCCACATCAATGGACGGTCAGGATACCACACACCACATGATGGGGCCCACCACACTGATGACGTCAACATAGCAGCCAGTGTTGATGGCTGTCCAACAAATGGACAGCCCACAGCCACTCAAATACAAAGGTGGGTCCTGCATCAAGCTGATAGTTATTTTTCCCTTCATTCGGGCCTGTCCAAACAGACGGGCAGTAATCCCATCCACTGGACAGTCCAGCAAGGTGGGCCTCACGATCGAACGGTCAAGATCATCTTTGAATCGTGGTGGCCACAAGACATCACAAAAAAAAGAGAGAGAGAGAGAGAGAGAGAGAAATCGGTATTTTAAAGGGACCCCGCCACTATGGGCCCCTCTAGTTACAACACAAACATCAAGGTGGGTCCCACCATATGTGGGCCCTTAAATCACAAAAATAATAAAAATATAGATCCAAGATCACCCACCGTCTTCTTCTTGCTCTCTTGGCTTCCTTGGTTTCTAGGCTTCTTCTTTAATGGAAGATAATGAAGTTTTGATGGTTGAGATGGGAGATGAGAGGGTAGGAAGTGGGCCACACTAGAGCTTCTCCATGAGAGCTTGGGAGGTTCATACGTAGGAGCTTGGGTTGCTTGGAAGAGAAGGGAGAAATATGAGAGAAAGGAGATGGGATGGAGTGATGGATGGGAGAGAGGGATGGGTTGTGTAAGGGATTCTTGACTTTTAGAGTTGCTTGTGTAAGAGGGGTATGGGTTGTGATGGGTTGAGTGATGTGTTGGGTGATGTGTATACTTGACATGGACTTGACCCTTGATGGGATTGATTGATTGATTGAGGTAACATTTGGGTAGAGATTCTCTTAGGATTTCACAAAAGCGCGGCGTTTTCTCGAACTGAATGTTGGCCCACATTTTCTGACCTGGGTATCACCTCGGTGTGCAAGACATGACGTCAGAACCCCGGTGATAGTGCGGTTGCTAAGGTACAAGTCTCAAGTCGAGCAGACAATGAAATACGGGATATGACTCAAGGTCACGCGTAAATGTCAATAACAGATCGCGGATCGCCGGAATTCGACTGGGAGGACCGTGGAAGCCTACGGAACGGTACGGGCTAGGATACGGGCCTTACATCAATTGTCCCTCTCGGTTCACGAACTGAGCGATCAGAAAGTTGTAATGTGGTTAGTGTGGGTTTTAATTCACCCAAACCTAACTATTTGTAGACCGAGTAAGGAAATATATTTACGCTCGCTCCCAAGTCAAGAAGTGTGTCCTCAATTTGGTAATTTTCAATTACACAAGGTATGGTTGGGCTACCAGGATCTTTGAATTTTTGTGGCACATCTTGCTTTATGGTGACACTCACTTTCTCAGTTAAAAAGATCTTCTTTTGAATATTTTGCAGTCTTTTGGTCATACACAAGTCTTTAAAAAATTTGACATATGAAGGTATTTGTTTAACGGCATCCAGTAGAGGAATATTAACCTTCACTTGTTTCAACACCTCTAAAATGTCTTGAGAGTTAGAGAGAGGTTTTAGTGCAACCAACCATTGGGGGAATGGGGCAATCGGCTTGCCTTGAAGTTTCGGTTCCAATTCTTGTAGAGCAATGTTAGGTCTATTATCGTTGTCCTCTTCTGGGTCCTTAGGTTTTTCAGCCCTAACCGGAATAGTTTTATCAATGGTCTTCCCACTCCTAAGAGTGGTGATAGATTTAGCTTGCTCCACCTGATTTGAAGAGCTTGGATCACTTATCTCATATTGCGGTTTAGGATTGGGGAGAGGTTGAGCAGGAAGCATCCCCCTTTCTATAACCATAACACGTGAATCCATCTTTTGCATATATTTTGTAAGTTCTCATATTGCTTGAGTAAGCTCTTGAGTTTGTGTGGAATTTTGAACCAGTTCTTCTTAAGGTTTCACTTGATTTGGAATTTGATTAAAGAAACCTTGAGGAGTAGCAGTTTGTCCATTCCTCCAACTAAAGTTTGGATGATTTCTCCAATTATGATTGTATGTATTGGAGGTAGGTCCATTGAAAGGTCTTTGGTAATTGTTCATGGCATTGGATTGCTCATTCAACACCTCTTAAAAGGCAGGTATTGTTGGACAATTTTCAGTTGTGTGAACGTTGCAAGCGTAAATACTGCAAACAATTTCCTTAACCTTATCCTTCTTTAGTTCCATGGCCTCAAATTTTCTTATAAGATTAGACACTTTAGCATTAATATCATCATCCTCTTTCAAAAGGTATAATTCGCCCCTCTCCTTTGATTGAGCGGGCCTAGAAGTGGTGCTTGATTTTGGGTAAGTGTCCAACGATTGTACATTTTCAGCAAGTCTATCCAAGTAGTCCTACACATCTCTACATTTTTATTCATAAATTCCCCATTGCACATTGTCTCAACGAATTGGCTCATGGAAGATGTAAGTCCATCATAGAAAAGTGTGTAATGCGCCACATTTCAAAACCGTGTTGTGGGCATAAACTAACAAGATCCTTAAACCTTTCCCAATATTAGAAGAATGTTTCATCCTTCTTTTGGGCGAAGTTCATGATTGACTTTTTAAGAGTGTTCATTTTATAATGTAGAAAAAAATTCTTTATGAACTCCCTTATCAAGTCATTCCATATGCCAATAGATCTGGGACGTAGTGAATGCAACCACGTCTTCTTTTTCTTTCAAAGAAAAGGAAAAGAGATTCAATCTAACTATGTCCTCAAATACGTTTGGAAAATGTAAAGTGGCTATGATCTCATCAAACTCTTTCAAGTGCAAATATGAACTTTCATATTTAAGTCCATGGAATTTTGGAAAGAGTTGGATCACCCCTAGCTTAATATCCATGTGTCCCGTATTTTCTAAAAAAACCATGCTTGAGGGCGTTCTTACCCCCGTCGATTGTAAATAATCTCACAAAGTACGAGGCTGGGGTGTTTGATGCACCTCATTCTTATCCTGGACTTCCTTAACCCGAGGTTGAGGTTGTCTTCCCGGTTGATTGACCGGCTGATTTGCAGCCATCACTTCAATTAACTCTGAGGATCTCGAGTGGTATTTAATCCTGTGATGGATAGATAACCCCTCAACCAATCCTCCTTCAGTTAAAAGATGTCGAGTGTTGTCACGGACTCACTTGGGCATGAAAAATTCTCAGCCCTCAATCTCAAATTCTAACCTAATCCTTAAAAAAAAGTAATAGAAATCTAGAAATAGAAAGAGAGAAGGGTTGGAAAGAAGTTACCAAATTAGAAGTTTCTAAGTTAGGATCCTGCAAAATAAATTAAAACAAAATAAGTCAGTTTCTAAAATAGGAATTCTAAAATTAGAAAGTTTCTAAAAACAAAAATAGAAAGTAAACTAGTTTCTAAAAATAAAAGAAATCCTAGAATTAAAAAATATTTAAAAACAGAAAATAAACTCTAATCCTAAAAATAGAAAAATTAGAAAGAGATTACCAATTTAGAGTGTCTGTATCAGAATCCTACAAAACAGGAAAGTTAGGTTAGTTTCTAAAAATCAAACAGAAAAACTTAAACCTAAAATTAGAAAATCCTAATCTTAACCTAATTCTAAAACTAGTCAATCTCAGAAAAATGCAACCGTCAATCCCCGGCAACGGTGCCAAAAACTTGTTCACAACCCCAAGTGTAGGGTCGCGATGTAGTAATAATCTCGGTAAGACCGACGTCGAATCCACAGGAACTGAACCTTGTACATATTCTGAAAGTAATCAGAACTAGAATTAAAAGAAGATGAACTAGAACTAGAAGAATATGTAATCTAAATTAGGAGAATGTAGGAGAATAATGGTGAATTATTTAACTAAAACTTGTAAAATTCAAAGGTGGAAAACTAGGGTTTCCAAGGATCCACTTGTAGAGATGAGGGAGATCTATGCTTGATTCAAAACACAACTGGAATCAGAGTCCCATCTTCATCCAATTAAAAGATATATCATTAAAAATCAAACTGAACTTCCTTTGATCTAGTTCTCAATGAATGATAGGTGTGAGAACTAGAATTCATTTCATCACAAAACCATGCCCATGAGACAAAGCAAACAACAGAATTTAACCAATCCACAACCAATCTAAGGGAATTATGACCGTTAGGAAGGGTTTCATCATCCAGCCATGTCCATGAGACGATGGTAAACTACAGGGTTCCCAACGTTAACAACCTCAACAATAAAAAGAATATACTCAAAGCTATCGTAGATCTATTGTAATTTAAGCACAACAAACCATTAAAAACTAAGAGTATTTCTTATAATTAAACTAAATTCAAAGGCAGTTTAACTTAACATGAATCAAAGCCATAAAAGAGATCCCATCACACTACAAGCTTCACCTCCTAGCCCTAGCTAAGAGGTTAAGTTAAGAGGTTTAGCCAACGATAAGCATGATTAACTAAAAATCTCTTAAATTAAAACATATAGAAAATAATGAAAGAAAAAAAAAAAAAACTTCTTATGAAGGCTAGCCGTCCTCCTCTCTCTCTCTCTCTCTCTTCCTTGCTCATTTTCTCCACACGTCAGATGCCTTCTCTCTCCCCTTTCTCTCTTTATAGGATTGCTTCATAGGTCAGCTAGAGTCAAAGAATCGACTCTGTTTCGCACTTCAATTAGCAGCAGAAAAGCAGTGTTGCAGCGTTGGCTATGTAATAGCATGTGCAACTGTACTGCTAGGATGTCTTTAATCTAATTTTCTTAGAGATCATCCTCCATCTACACCATTCACGTTGTTGGTCGTAGGATGATCCCTTGATGGGTCATCTTTTTGTCCCTGATCGTCCCATCATTTGGTGTTCAATCAGCCAGCCAAATCTCTGTTTTTAACAGCAGATTGGCTCCTAGCGATTCATGCATTTAATCTGTTCTTTTGAACGGTTCATATCATTGATCGTTGATTCCTGGCCCACCAAGATCTTCACACAAAACCATGCATAATCCTCTATTGTGTAGCCATGATCAGAGCCGCATCCAGACCTTCAGCTGACTGTCTCTGCTGCGGAAATCACGGTGCTGCATAAATCGGTGGGGCCATGATTGAAGCCGGCCAGGAAATCCACTCTGTCCATTGAACTCTCCTCGAAAAACCGGTCGGGGATGGACGGTTTTGGATCAGATTTGTAGTGGTCCGGAGGATCTCTTTCGCTGCCATCTATCATACGTTTGAATGTGTGGAAGCCATCCTTATTGCTTCTCTAAAATTTCTTCCTCTACGCCTTGATCAGATGGCCTGGTGGGTTTGAATGGATGGTTCAGATCAGTCTAGGAAGTCAAGATGGTGGCCCATCTGTGACGTTTGTAAGACCCATGCGATCAACAGTTTTTTGACCGATCCTATTGATCCAGTGCACAGCTGGTGCACGTAAGTGGGGTACATTCACTATAACTGGGGTCCACCGTGATGTTTTCTAGGAATCTGTTCTGTAACGACCCGTAAATTTCCATACAAGGGCTCGAGTATCACCTCGACTAGAAATCGCTTAGGATTAAATCCTTTAGAAATTCGACAAAGTTAACTAAGTGCCAAACTAGATTAGCCATGAAATCCGTTGTAATCGCTTTAAATACGATCTGCAAGACCCAAAACTTGTAGAATCATTGACGCTAGGTTACCCTAAAGTCTAGGATCAAACCCATTACCCGGCTATTCTCGGGAATGACTTGGAACTTCGTATTAGGGCTAGACCGCACATCGGAAGTCCGACTAACACGAAGTTAAGGACTTAGGACCGCCTCGCTGGGTTCGACAACCATCTCGGAAATCAAGTCCAGACAATGTCCCACGGCCATTCGATCGCGTCCGGAGCGAGGGAGTGTGAAAACCACTCTTTCCTTTATAAAATAAATATCTTGAATAGTGATCTGGCACCATTCGGTTGCGGATCAGTATTAAGCAACCAGACCGTCAGAATCAGACCAAATTACACCCTCGGATCAGGAAAAATTTCAGGAACATTTACATGTACTTGGAATTTCGGATCGTGGCCCACTGACCGTTGAACTGAAAGTGGTCCGCCCCGTGTGATCTGGGAATTCGATTGAGTCAAAAACGTAATCCCACGTAGATCCATGAGTTGTGAGCTTAAGTCTGACGTTTGACTCAAGGGGGGCCGCCAGAAACACTCTTTTGAGCTGGAAAAGCGCCGAATTGCTTATAATAGTCGTACCTCTTGAACCGGAGTCTATTCCGGGGAGGTTTTAGGCTATATAAGGGCCTTAGAACAGCCCCTCTCACAGTCATACGAATTTGGGATAAAACCCTAGAGAGAGAGAGGAAAAAAGAGAGAGAAAGCTTAGGAGAAGTGGGAGAATCTTCCTCCTACTGTTGCAAATCACCCCACGGGCTGCACCACCCCTTCCTTGACGCTTTCCCAGCGATATCAACTCCGTTTTAAGGTGAGAAACCCTAACCCTAGATCTGATTTGAGGTGTATAGGCTATAGGTTATGAAATAGCTAACCGATTTCACTCTTTAGGCTAGAAAACTCCCGAATACGGAAGCTCATCCAACCTTGCTGATTCGTTGAGATTCCAAGAGGCAAGGTGAGGACTTTAGGTGTATAGGTTGCAGTTTTCAACACTTTCAATGTCAGATAATGGTAGATTCATGATCTGCATGCAATTGCACATGTACAAAGTGCTTTCCGTTTTCTGTTTCGATTAGAATTGTAGAATTTGGAATTTCACATACTCTAGGTATTCGTATAAAATACCGTATACGTATTGTTTATGGAAATGTGTTTGACATGTTTAATTGTCGTATGGATATATGATGTATGGATAAAATACTCATTTGGCAAAAGGGTTCGCCTAAATACATGTTTACTAATATACACCATGTATGTAGAAATACGGTATTGTAAGAAGTACCGTATACGTGTATATTTTAGCGATGTGTTTGTCATGATTAATTGTTGTATAAATATATTATGTGTGTATAAATTAATTGCTTGGCGAAAAGAATCGCCGTATTACAAGTCTCTTGTAAACACTATGTATGTTGAAATTGGGTATCCTAGAAAATACCCTATACGTATAAAATTTGCTGATGTAATTGTCATGATTATTTGCTGTATGAATATGATGTATACATATAAAATACTAGTTTGGTAAAGGGACAGCCCTAGTGCACTTTCCTCTAACATACGTCATGTATGTTGAAAAAGTGCATTCCAAGTGTTTGTAAAAATTGCTTGTGAATGTAAGTGCTTAAGTGTTAGAACCTTAGGTAGGTGCTGAGATGGAATTCTCAACTACCTTAGAGTCACATATGATACCCTCCATGTGGTTATTTACTCTAACCACTCACCTATGAAATATATATATTTGTATCCCTATTTGTATAGTGTTTTACAACATGCTTTATATCATGCTTTATAATATACTTATAACATGCCTATTAGCATGTTTGAATTACTTTGTTTATCATGCTTGAATTACTTTGTTTATCATGCTTTACTCCACATGCTATGGATGACAATTGATTGTGTTTGGGGCTATGATTATAGTCCAGACAATCAGTACCAGATTGGAGATCGTGGTTGAGTTTCATGTCGCCACATGAGATGCGTTCAACGAACTTGAGTCGTACTTCGGTTGGCGATAGTGGTTGGCTACGCGAAGTGCTTATGCACTTCATGTCGTACAACTTGTTGTGCGCTCGAGCTAGCCGAGCTCGTCAAGTAACCCGATCTATCTAATGTATGTTCACCATGTTTGGTCGCTACTGCCTGAACCTAGGGTACCAAACTTACCAGTGAAAACCCTTTTAACCATGGTACCTCGATCCGCTAAGACTCATAAGCTGGGCATGGTGGTATGGGACACCGTGGTCGAGCTGTCGGCCTACGCTGGGGCCACGTGCCTCCCCATAGTGACCAGTGAGCAACTTAACTCGTGAGCCGATTATGGTGGTATGGGACACTATATTCGCGCTGTCGGCCTACACTGATAAGGTGATGGGGGAGTGGTACAAACTTTGTGTGTAACAGCCCTGGCAGCCCTTTATAGTGACCGCGAGCATATTCTGAAGTCGCAGTGCGCCTTAGGGTTCGCCGCGATATATAGAGTATGAACTAGGCCTGTTTCTGTATAGTGATGAATCGTTTAAGGGGTGATGGGGGAGTGGTGCAACCTTTGTGCATAACAGCCCTGGCAACCTCTGCAGTGACCTAGAAAATACACCATCGTCTGATATTAACTAGGACTGACGACCCTAGAATGGATCATGTTTGAGAATGATACAAGGGAGGTACCTTAGTTTCCCAATCCTACTGTTTGAAATGGATTAATTAAAAACTCGGTAATCATGCTCATCATGCATCGCATGTACCTGGAAGATGTGGAGCACTGTGGGATGTAAGCATACCGCGAGCGTGAGATGGTGTCGCATGAGGAAGTATGTCGGTGAGGGCATCCATCATACCTGCATTCATACTTGCATTAATCAGAGTAACTAGGAGTGTTTGATTTACTTCTTACCATTACTGCTTGACTGTATTGATAACATGATAACTTATGCCTTATTGTTCCACTGAGTTAGCTACTCACTCCCACGTTACGGGACGGTGTTGCGCACACTAACCAGACTCTGTCTCAGGTTTAGGCGAGCCGACGACTCTGGAGGCGGAGCCTGATTATGACGAGGACCAGGAGGAGTTCTCGCATATGCAGTTCTCTAGCGGCTTCGACTAGGCTGCCAGGACCGCTGGGTTTTATAGGGATTGTACCTAGTTTATTTTTTACATTTTGATTATAAACAGACATGTATATGGTGACTCAGATGGATTCATACTCTGGAGAATGAAACGTTTATTTTGTTTCTTTACATACATATATATACGATTCAATCTTAAAGCTTGCTTTTATACAATTGATCTGGAGTATGAATTACTGTTTTGGTATAATCTCATTCATGTTTATTGCTCTAACACAGACAACATTCAAACATCATTAAATATGTTGCATAAGTGATGCGTTGGGACTCGGGAGTTGAGTTACACTCGACCCCCGATTTTCAGGGCATTACATGTTCTGTCCATCCGCTTTCCCATCTAATTTAAGTGGTTGAGTCCAAAATTTGAAGCATATCCAGAGATCTAGTGGCCCAAAATTGATGGTTCATTTGTCCACTAGCTTTGGTGATTCTTAAGTGTTAAATCCTTGCTTTTAGCATCCTTTGCAATCCAAGCTCTTGAATTCACCCTGCAACCAATGTTCGAAATATCAATATCACACCATGTATCGCACCCTTAGGATACAGATACATATCGGTTATCACACGGGATATATCGTTTGTATCACATAATTTATTGTACTTTTTGGAAAACATGGGGAAACATTGGGAAAATGGTTGAATTTTTTAATGAAACTTTGGGGATTGTTAAAAAAGCCCTTAATACACACTTTTAAATCATAAGATCTTTAAAAAAATGCACATAATAAATTTCCTTTGTATAGGGTCTTAAGTTATGCGTTATTTAACTGAACGAATGCAACTATATTTAAATTGAATGCATGATATTTATAAATATATCAAAGTCGTGTATGAAAATACAATCAATTCATTAATAAGTAAGATAAGAAGTAAAAATTGAAAAATATACATATCAATGGTGGGACTGGTTGTGGCCTAGACCCACATAGAGTTGCGCGGTGGCTCATAATTATCGTCTTCATCTCGACAGGGCTGGGAATAGTACTGCTGCTCCACAAATCGACAATATTGTGCCTAGGTCATAGTATAGTGGTACTAGTTAAGATACTCTCTGACATAACGCTGACACTCATCCTCACCGAACTGAATCAATACGCCCATCCGTGGGTACTGCGTAATTATCACAGTCTGTAATTGATATGGATTTGGGAAGGGCACATATGAAGCTCCCTGATATCCATATTGTTGGTCATATCCATACTGCTGATCATATCCCTGCTCATATGCAGAAGTAAACTCCTGACCATAGTTGAAAAATGATGTGTCCTAACTGTTGGAGTCATTCACCGCATATCCACTAAGTCCATATCCATGCCCATACTGTGGCATAGAACTCGAGCTACTCTCCTGTGTTTGTGATCTGGATTCATGTTGAGAGGCTACTTAAGGCAATATAATTAGTGGCAAATCGCGTTGCCCTAGGGTGCACTATATCTCCACCACACCTCTCATGCATCATCGCTAATAACTAGGTGTGGTGGAACATAGAGTTTGTGATAAGCCGTGCAATAATAATTACAGTCTTCACCGACGGCTTATCCTTGATTGCCTCCAGCATGAGATTGATGCAATGGGCTGCACAGGGGGTCCAATACATATGATAATTCGTTCGAATATCCTTCCCCGCCTTGATAAATGCACTCCCATTGTCTGTAACAAACTGCACAATGTTTCTACTCCCAATATCTCGCATGACATTGTGCATTAGTTTGTAGATGTACTCACTATCTTTAATTTTATTACTCGCATTTATAAACTTTAGGAACACCACCCGTCCCCTGCAATAAACCATAAAATTTATAACTAACATCTTCATCAGTCTGGTCCAACCATCACACATGACGGTGCAACCGTACATCTCCCATGACTGCCTATACGAATCGACGTATGCCTTCATCTCCACATGTTCATCATCTAAATACTTCCCCATGATCTCAAAGGACATGGGCGGTTGCACACTCTTACCCCCACGTTGCACTTCACTTATCATATTTTTAAAGTGTGGGCTTGCGGCGACATTCGCAGGGATTTGATCGTATATAAAAAAAACTTTGCTATAAATTTTCTGACTTTCTTTTTCACATCCCCTCCACTAAACATCTCCTTTATTTTCTTTTATATCCCTCCTACCTCTTTGTACATCCTCAGATCTGAAGATAGATTCAGCACCCGCATGCTACTACTCCTGCCCATGCCCAATAATCCTCCCCACCTACTACCCTCCCCTGGTCCACCTCTAACACTCTCACCTATTCCACTACTCCCTGCCATACTCTCCCCTGCTCCACTACCCCCGCCACACTCCCCCTACTCCACTACCTCCTCGCCATACTCCCCCGCTCCACTCCCCCACCACGCTCATGGATAGACCCCTCAAATCTAGGCCTACTCGTATCCCACCTTCTATCCTGATCCCTCTCTCATTGATCCCGCATGGACTCTTGAACTGCGCGTCTATATTTGGGATCATCATCGCCATCGAGATCCACTACATCCTCCTCACCTACATATGGTGGTCGCCCCAACTTCTCCCTAATCTCCCTGTCCCACGGATATCATTCATTTTTTGTCTTCACATTTTTTTCAATATGGCCCTCATCTCTTCTCCCACATCCTGTGGGCACTTAGGGCAATCCACAACATTACGATACGCTCCCGCTAAATGCTCCTTCAAGCGAGTTACCCCCCACTCCTTAATACATGGCCACATAAATTACATATACTCCTAAATCGATTATCGAGAGTGAGCCGGCCATATTGCCACCCTTTATCTGGTTGTCTCCCTCCTCTGCCTCCCGACATTTTATTTATAAAAGAATATTATATTGTGTGTGTCCATCATGATAATTCATGAAAGCTTGTTCACCAAGTTTCCATATTATACGGGTGGGCCATATTTCATGGTACTTATTGACAATCACATGGTCTATGTTGGTTATCACATGTTTCACGTATTTTTTCTGGAGGCAGGAAACTCATATCTTTAAATTGAAAAAAAAAAAAAAAAAAAAAAAATAATGAAAATGACAAAGACCATGTCATAGGGTGGATGAGATGTTTATATACAATAGGAATGTGTATAATAGAAAATTGCATGCTAACATGCATGAGTATGAACAAGAATAATATTATAATTTTCAACTGAAAACTACTTCAAGAATCCATGTGCGGCCCACCTTAATATTATTTTTTTATATCCAGGCCGATCATCTGTTTTTCCGCCTCATTTTAGGATGAAATCCCAAAACTTGAGCAAAGCCAACTCTCAGGTGGACCACAACATTAGATCAATCCAAACTCTATAAATTGGGTTCCTTTTGTTAAATGGGACGGAACCTTAAAATCAGATTGATTGGATGATCCTAACCGTTGAGTGGTTGGCCTCTAAGCATTGAACATCTTTAAATTCTTTTATCTATATGATCAGGGCAGTCCCTTATCATAGAGTTAGGATTGTCTTACTACTTGTTATGTTTCAAGTTATGGCCCATCTACGATGGGCCTATGATTTGGATGGTGAGGATTGAATTAAATGCAGGCTAGGTACACCACAGCTGTGTGCATGTATATGGATCTGCGTACTCTATCATGCAATATACATTTGGCCCTGTAGATGATGGTACATGGTGATCCAAACCGTTCATGTGGTGGGCTCCAGCTTGGATGGGAAATAGCCTGAAAAATCTCTCCCATTGATCATCCTAGCCATCTGATTTGGCTCCCATTAAATGTGGACCCTTGTATGCACTGTTTCTAGGTTGAATAAAAAATTTGCACCACTATCTTTGGATCTTTTGATCCATATATGCTGACGCATTTACTATCCATTTAGATGGTTGAAATGGACATGGCCCATTCATCAAAAGATCAGAACTACTTGATGAGCTGCAGGACTACTTAACCAATGTGCAAGCTTGTGAGTGGCCATCATCTTTTGTCCACATCATATGGCCCACCTGATAGACGTTAAGTCACTGGCAGGATGATCTACATAGTGGATCCCACCATGATTTATTTTTTATATCCACATCGTCCATCCATTTGAAGAGATCATTTTAGGGCATGACCCAAAGAATGAGTCAAATACAAATCTCGAGTGGACCCCACCACAGAAAACAGTGGAAAGAGTGACACCTATCATTTAAAACTTCTAAGGGCCACAAGAGTTTTTGATCAAGATGATATCTATGTTTTCCCTAATTTAAAATATTATTTAACTTATCAATGGGTTGGATCTCAAAAAAAAAAAAAAAACATCATAGTGAGCCTTAAGAAGGTTTCAACGGTGTGCGTCACTCTCTCCTCTTTTTTTCTATGGTAGGGTCCACTACAGATTTAGATCTAACTCATTGTTTGTGTCATGCTTTAAAATAATCATACCAAATGAATGTACGGTGTGGATACGACACATATTATTGTGGGACCCATATAACATGGTGACGTCACTTCAGTGGCGTGGGATGTGATTGCGTCCTACCTGCCCCCGACGGATTACCGTCTGGGCAAGGCTCTGTGGGTCCTAAAGTGATGTAAGTGTTTTATCCTCACTGTTCATAATTTTTCTGAGATCATTTTAATATATTACAAAAAAAAAATTGAGACAGGTACAGGGCTTAAGTGGACCACAAAGTGGGGATTTAACTTCCACCATTAAAAACTTCTTGGGAGTTGAAGAAGTTTCGGATCAAGTTAATATTTCAGTTAGGTACTTCATCCACGTCTTTATGACATTATTAATAGGTTCGATGGTAAAATGACATCATGGTGGCCCTAAGAAAGGTTTCAACGATGAGATTCATTATCACTACAGGTTCCTTTAATGTGGTCCACTAGAGTTGTGGATCTGCTTTAGTTTTTGACTTATACATTAAAATTATCTGATAAAAGCGATGAATGGCGTGGATAAAATATCTATATCACTTTGAGATCCACAGAGCCCTGCGCGGATGGATTACAGTTCGGGCAGGGATAGGATGCAATCTGCGTCCAATGGCATCTCCGTTACTCAACCGCGACAGCGGATTGCATAACGAGTAACTCAGTGCCCCTAGCGTACAGAGTATCTTTATGGGGCACACCATCACATATATACATTTTATCCACCCCATCTATCCATTTTACCAGATAATTTTAGCGCTCTATCCCAAAAATGAAGCATATCCAAATCGCAAGTGAAACACACCACCAAAAATAGTGTGAATTGAAATTCTACCATTGTAAAGTTCTTGGGGGCCACGAAAGCTTTAGATCAAGGTGATATTTTTTATTTCCATTCGCAAGTGGAAGATCCCTATCTGTGTGATCTTATGAATATCTTAGATGACAAATAAACATCACCAGGGGCCATAGAAAGGTATCAACGGTGGACATCAATACTTCCACTCTTTCCTGTGGTATAGTCCATTTGAGGTTTGGATATGCTTCAATTTTGGGATCAATGACTAAAATGATCCTTAAAAATGGATGGACAGTGTGGATAGACCACATACAATCAAGGTGGGCCCAACAGAGTTTACTCACTACAATAAGATTTCTTCAAACAGAAGCGGATTGCGTACTGAGTAAGTCAATACGATAAGCGTAGTGAGTAAACTATGTGGGGTCCAGTGTTATTTATGTATTTTATCCAATCCGTCTAACCATTTTACCAAATAATTTTAGGTCCTTAGATCGAAACCTAAGCATATATAGAGCTAAAATGAACCACACCATAGGAAACAGTGTGAATTGAATGTTTACCGTTGAAAAATTCTTGAGGCCCATAAAAGTTTTGGATTAACATTATATTTGTTTTTTCCCATCATCCATGTTTTCGTGATCTTATGAACCGTTTGGATGACAAATAAACCTGATATATTGACCTAGAAAGGTTTCAACGATGGAAATCATTATTTCCACTATTTCCTGTGGTATGGTCCACTTGAGTTATGGATAAGCTTAAAATTTTTTATCAACCCCTAAATTGATCTGGAAAAACGGATAAACGGTGTGGATAAACCACAAACATTTACAGTGAGCCCAGCAGAGTTTACTTGGCACAATAAGAGCGTATTGAGGAACTCAGTACCTAATCCAATTTCTCTTCAAAACCTTATCCGCGTCCATCCGTTGCAAACTCAACGCAGCCCTTTCAAAATGAAAGAGGGCCGTGAGGGTTTCAGAAGCGAGATTTCAGCGAGGGTTCCGGAAGTGGAGAGTTTCGGAAGGAAGAGGGTTTCTCAATCACATTCAATTTGGCCCGATTTCTCGCCGAAATCTCTGAGATATCCTATATCAAAGAAAATATAAAAGAAAATCGGCAAAAGGAGGGAAATCGAACTTACCTCCATTAATCGATGGAATGGCCCACCTCTGAATCTCCGATCGCTATGGCCACAGGTACTATCCAATTTTTTCTCTTTTTTCTTCTATTTCTCTTTTTTTTATTTTCTGGTAAACTTGTAGTCCCTTTTTATCGTCTATGCGAGTTGTTGGCTACAATGGACTCGTAAGTCCTCTGCAAATGAACCCATGAGTCTGTCAACAAATCCTGGGTGAGCCCATGAATGCATCGTGAGGATATCGAGGATATCACAGATATCGCACGAAATCTGCGATATATTGCGTGATATTGGCCAATATATCATGCGATAACTGAATTTACGAAATTTTTTAGACTTCCAATGGAAATATTGTGGGTTTCGTATCACTGGGCTGCGATACCGATATTATCGGCCGATATTATCAATATTGCGAACACTGCCTGCAATACAAACATGGTTAAAATGGAACATTAAGCATTATCATGTTCATAAAACCAGGTAATAACTGGGGTCTAATATGTAATATTTGACCCTCAACATGGTTCATACCAATGACATACCAAAACAATAAAAATATAATTACATTTCAAATATAAAATTTACAACTCGAAACACTAAGACATGTAATGCTTGCATTGTTCCCCCGAAGTTGCTCAACAAAAAACCCTACACAAGAGAATGTATTGTTTTAGTGGGATTTGATTTTTCTCCCCCTTTTTGTTAGTATTTGACAAAGAGTTAGTCCAAACAAGATTGTCAATAAAAACATATATGAACTAACTCTGAAAGATTTGTAAATATAAGTCTTAGACTAACAAGGGTTAGGGATGCATGTAAACATGAAGGAGATAGAGCATGCTAAAAATGGTCATTCAAAGGATATACCAATGAAAGCTAAAGTGACCAAAGATAATCTAAACTCTCAATATGTGATATGCAATACGATAAATTTAAAGTTTAAATTATCAAATAAATGAGGTTAAATCCTCATATTTTGCAATAAAGCACATAATGAGGCTAGATTCCTCTGATTTAACTATTAGTTCATGTATGAGGCTGAAATCCTCAAATTCAACAATAGGGCACATGAAAGAGGCTTAATTATCAGATTTACCATTTCAGCCCAATGGGACCAACTTGGGTCACCTCCTTGTGGGATTATGGTCTCCTAAATTTCTAGGGAGGGATGGTGAGATATGAGCCGATAATATACGTATGTGGCTCAAGTCTTCCTCACCAGAAGAGTCCCTTTTAACAGATTCGAACTCCTCTATATCACCCCATATTGTCGTCATTACCTTGCCTTTAGATTTTAATCAGGGGCAAAATATCCATAGTCCTCATAGTTGTAACATTGGACCTTTTTAGATGGTTTGGTAGATTTTCCTTTATGCTTATCCACCTTCTTGTCCTTCTTATCACAAATCTTCCCTCTAGTTAATTTGAGGAATTTGTTAAGTGTATTAGCTAATTCTTCTTCATCCACATCATCACTATCACTTTCTGATATAGATTCTTTATGTTTGTGTAAATGCCTATATGATTATTTGGGGACGACTAATTTCTTACCTTTAGAGGGGGTCTTAAAGTGTAGTTCAAATGTTTGTAAGGAACCTATAAGTTCTTCTACTTTCATCTCATCTATATTCCTACACTCTTCTATTGAGGTTATTTTGGGAGTGAACCTATTTGGCAAGGATCTAAGAATTTTCCTACATGTGCATCCTTTAAGAATCCTCTCTCCTAAACCCCACATGGAATTACAAATATTGTTCAATTTGGAATAGAATTCCATAAAAGTTTCAGACTCTTCCATCTTAATATTTTCAAATTTAATTACTAAGAGTTGAAGCTTCGATCTTTTTACTGTGCTAGTACCTTCGAGGGTGATTTCAAGTATATCTCACGCTTCTTTACCTGATGTACATGTGCATATGTGACTAAATTCGTCGGGAGATACCGTATAATAAATAACATTGAGAGCTTTGGCATTATAGGCATGCCCAGCTCTCTTGTTAGCACTTCATTTAGATTTATGTTTGGGAGCACTCACGATTCTATCATCAACCACGACATCTTCCATGGAAATTGTCTATCCTTCTTCGACAACTTCCCAAACAGAATAGTCCAAGGACATTAAAAATATCCTCATCTTAGCCTTCCAATAGGCGTGTTTAAACTTATCAAAGTACAATGATCGTGTGATGGCAAGACCCTCTTGACTAGACAACATTCTTAAGCTCCTAGGATCAACTCTAGGCGGTTAAGCCTTTCAGGAGCAACCATCTCTGATACCAATTGAAATTGTAGTAATGGGCCGTAATGTGTCTAATGGGGAAGTATGACAAAGCTATAGAATGTAGGCTAAGTCCTAAAGGGGATGATTAGGACCGATTAAAAATTATACCTATTAAAAACAACAATTACCTAGTTTAAACTAATTATCAATTAAACTAAACTAAGCAATGTCACTCTAAAGGCTTTTAAGCCAATAGAGGGTCTAATCACATAGGCTACTCAACATATACAGATTAAGTAACTAGCCTATAGCATAGTGAACATGTGAATATGGGATATGCTACCTATCAATTATAGCATTCATCTAATTATACAAGCATATAATTAAACAGTCAACCATATTGCATTATTAAACAAATGCTCAAATGACAATTTCAAATACAGTCATGTATAGTGGTTCGGCTATGTGCCTACTCCACTCCTGACGGTCTAACTCTCTCCTAGAGTGTACCAGATTTCACTATGGGAGGTTTTAAATCAAGTTTATCTCAAACCTTACTTAATCATGCAACCACGAACTTAAATCATTTATCACGGACTATAATCATAGCCCCAATCACATTCAATCCTTAACCAGAAGCATGTAGAGTAAAGCAGAATAAATAAAGTAATTCAAACATGTTAACAAGCATGTCATAAAGCACAATATAAACAGAAAATACAAACACACATATTTCATAAGCAATTAAATTAAACAACTTGCATGGAGAAAATCATATATATCTCTAAGTTAGTTGAGAATCCTATCTCAACACCTACCTAAAGCACAATCATCTAAGTACTTACTCTTACAAGCATTTTCACAAACACTTAGAATACACTTATTAACATAAATAACGTATATTATCAAAAACATGTATTAGGGTGAATCCTTTCGCCGAGTAAGTATTACACTTATATCTAGCATGTACATACAGTAATTTATTATGGCAAACATACTTTCAAAATTTGTATGTATACGGTATTTTCTACAAATATACGGAATACACTATACGTCATAATTTGCATACGTAACTGAATCGCAAAACGAACAACATTGTACATGTGAAATAGCATCCAGATCATGAATCAATCATTATCTGACATTGAAAGCTTTGAAAACCTTAACCTATACATCTAAAGTCCACGCCTTACGCCATGAGATGTAACGAACTTAATGAAACTCTACGAATGGTAAGTCATACTTCGTTACTTGTACCAATAGATAAAACAAAGTTTAGGGTTAGGGTTTTTCTTACCTAAGAATGAAGCCGGATTCGCTGGGATAATGATTGGAAAGTGATGGTTAAGCACGTAGATCGGCAGGGTAGAATAGAAGGAAGATTCTCCCACTTCACTCACACTTTATCTTTCTTTTTTCTCTTCTCTCTCCTAGGGTTTTCTCAAATTCGTATGGTGAAAATGAGAGAGGGTTTAAGGTCCTTATATAGGCCTAAAACTCACTAAACTAGACTCAGGGTCATGGAATACCTAGGTAATGTCGAAAGGGCATCTGTTCCAGCTCAACGAAGCACTTCTAGAGCCCCCCCTTGAGCCAAAGGTCGGATTTAAGCTCACTGACCTTGGATCTAGGTCGAGTTAAGTTTTCGTTCCAGTCGAGTTCCTAGATCACACGTGGCGGACCAGTTTCAGTTCAACGGTCACTGAAACTCGATCAGGGTTACAAGTACACGAACATGTATGGGAAATATTTCCTGATCCGAGGGTGTATTTGGGTCAGATTCTGACGATCTGATTGCTTATATTTGGCCCACAAACGATAAGTCTCAGATTCCTTAAATTAAATTTAATTTCTAAAGAAAACCAGGTTTTCTCACACTTCTCGCTCCGGGCTCAAGTAAATAGCCTAGGGACACTATCTGGTTTTGACTTCAGAGATGGTTGTCAAGCCCAGCAAGGCGGTCCTAATTCTATAAACTCGTATTATTCAGACTTTCAATGTGCGGTCCAGATCCGATACAGAGTTTCGTGATGCTCCCAAGAGCAGCTGGGTAATGAGATTGATCCTAAATTTTAGGCTAACCTAGCGTCACTGATTCTACCAGTTTCGGGTCTTGCAGATCGGATTTAAAGTGGATCAAACGGATTTCATAGCTAATCTAGTTTAGCACTTAGTTAACTTTGTCAAATTTCTAAAGGATTTGATCCTAAGTGATTTCTGCCTGAGGTGATACTCGGGCCTTTGTACGGGATTTTTCGAGTCGTTACAATCTACCCCCCTTAATGAAAAATTTCATCCTCGAAATTAGTACCTTTTCGTACTCCTCGAGAAGCTGAGGGTAGTTCTTTCTGACCTTGGCTTCTGTCTCCAAGGTAGCTTCCTCCTCTGTATGATGCGTCCATAGTACCTTCACGAGTGGAATCACCTTACTGCGTAACACCTGCTCCTTCCGGTCTAGGATACGCGTCGGACGCAGCACATATGTAGCATCCTCACTCAACTACACCTGCTCCCAATTGATGATGTGTGAAGGATCAGGGACGTATTTCTTCAGCATAAATACATGAAATACATTGTGCACGCCCGCAAGTGGTGTAGGCAAAACGAGACGATATGCCACCACACTCACTCGATCAAGTATCAAAAATGGGCCAATGAACCGCGGCATAAGCTTCCCCTTCTTCCCAAACCGAAGGACTCCCTTCATAGGAGAAACTCTGAGGAATACATGATCTCCAACCTCAAACTCAAGTGGTCACCGCCTCATATCGGCATAACTCTTCTGTCTGCTCTGTGCTGTAAGAAGTCGACACCTGATAATGTCGATCTTCTCTGACGTTCCTTGTACTAACTCTGGGCCAATCAAACTGCGCTCGCCGACCTCAGCCCAGCAATGCGATGCTCTGCAAGGGTGCCCATACAAGGCCTCGTAAGGAGTCATGCCAATACTCGCCTGAAAGCTGTTGTTGTAGGTAAACTCTGCGTACGGGAGGCAGTCATCCCAACTATCCTTGAAGTCCAAAACACAAGCCCACAGCATATGTTCTAAAATCTGATTCACCCGCTCTGTCTGCCCGTCTGTCTGAGGGTGAAACGTGATACTGAACTTCAACTTCACACCCATCACTTCCTAGATACGAGTCTAGAAGATAGACGTGAATCGCGTGTCGCGGTCCGACACATCTCCAAGGGAACTCCATGCAGACGCACTATTTCTTTGATGTACAACCTAGCCAAGTCGTCTGCAGAGTTCGTCACTCTGATAGGGAGAAAATAAGCCGATTTGGTTAACCGGTCCACGATCACCCAAATAGAGTCGTAACCCTTTCTAGTCTTCAGTAGCTCCGAGATGAAGTCTATAGAGATGAAGTCCCACTTCTATTCAGCTATGGGCATGGGCTGAAGGAGTCCAGGAGGTCGACGATGCTCAGCCTTAACCTGCTGACACGTGAGACAACGGAAAACACCAGTATGCCTACTAACTCAACCGAATTCATAACCTTTCTACCCTCCTTAAAAACTTAATTTCCTAAGGCTTAGGGATCTATGTCTCGCTCCGTATGTCAGAACGAGGTGAATTTTAAACCTATCCTTGGTAGGAAATGGGAAACGATCCCTCAATACGTTGATTTTCCTTCTATTGGTGATGTGTGTTATGGCATTGGTATCTATAGTTATAGGAAGGAGCTAAAATGATAGGTGTTGTGATTGTTTCAGGGACGAGCACGAGTTCGTGATAAGGTGTCTAACTATGTCCGGGAAGGACTTTTACCACAGTCCCGACCTACTTTCGTTAATCATGTCTAATTCAATATCATAATATAATCTATACATTATTTGTATGGCAGACTATCTTTCTAAGTTCATTTGCACAATATGGATGTCAGAATGGTCTATCACTCAGGACCTAACTCCTACCTGTCTATTGCCCATTGAAAAAATTTCTTAGGCCCGAGCAAAGCATCCCTATTGGCTATGTGTTCTTAACACTTCTCAAAGGCAAAGTAACAAACTTTTGGTTGTAAGTGGTTCGGCCAACACAGAAGGAAAGTTATGTAATGGGTCTGAGCCGGATACATAGACCTTCTGCCTTACGAGGACGGAAATTTGTTGTATCAGTTCTTAATCCTTGTTGATCCCGACCTTTTGCTTGATCAGAGCATTGAATTCATTGGTAACTACTAGGATTGAGAATTCAATTCAAACAGCGAATACCTCGCTTATATATAGTTCTCTAATCCGTATTCCCGATTGTAATAAGCCCTTGAGAAGACAATCCTAGGGGGTGTGTTATTTTGATTTAATGTTCAATCAGAGGGATATATAACTTTTCTCTAAGTGTGAATAGTTTCTAAGTTAAAACAAGTTTTCTAAGAGTTATTAAATAAGCCTATAAGTATTAGGGGGATTCAACGAAGGAATGAGATCTCACTCCAACCTAATCAAGCTAACTAACTAAATTTATCTTTCAATTTGTCTTAGAATAATCAGTGTTTTACATTCCTTAGTATAACCAATCAATAGTTGTAATCCAAAGTCTATGCTTATACACTAGATGATTTCATACCCTTTCTAATCCAAGAAATTGTTTATCGCTTAGGGTCAAACGTTGTCTAATTGGAATTAAGTTGCCCGAACTTGAATTCAACTACACTCGAGCACTACACACATGCTCATACTAGTTAAGAAGGTCCTAGGGTTCACATTATTAATTTGTTAGATTTCTTACACTGTTAAATCCTTTGAAATCTACGAGTACCAACTTTAGGTCCAAAACTCTAAGGGACAGTTTGGCCAATGGTATTAAGTTGTATTAAATGGATTTCATTGCTAATCCCACCTCGGGATTTGGAAATGACATATTTGGAAGGAGGGTGGGATGGGATTAAAATTAATTTTATAGGCTTTAGAAAATGAGCCTTGTGTTAGAGAGTGTGAGATGGGATTTTCAAATCCTATAGTGATAAATTTCTAAGTGTAATTTGAAAGGAAATCCCGGGATTTACTTGTAATTGCATACATTCCAAACATGGTATTGATAACCATGGGATACACCCAATCTAGGGACAATACCTTACACATGCATTTATTGTTACTTTTACAATTCCATCCACCTTAAACTCGCCTAATGCAGTTGGCCGAACGGGCCCTAAATGTCCCAACATGTGGAGGTTATGAAAGGTATGGGACACAAAAATGTAGATTTTGTGCTTATATGGGTGTGAGATGGTGAGGCCAAGAGGAGTGAAGATAGGTTTAGAGGTGTAATGGTGGAAGGAGTTCGCAATTGTCAACTACAACTCCAACTTGTCCAGCGTTCTACACATTTGACAACAAAAGGAGTTTCATGCATTTCATTTAACAAAATTTATCACAATATAGGGAAAAAAGTTCTACATGAATTATGACAGGAACACATGCAGCTATACTAAGCCCGAACCACCAAGCACAAATATACTTTCTACCTACTATACTACTAAGTACAGGAATCATTTAAACACAAACATCCTAAAACAGCAACGAACAAGCTATAGAGCGACGACATGGATGACTAGGCATCCGAGTCTGGCGATGGAGGAGGGCACCCTTTCTCTTTCCCATGAAAGAAAGGTGGAGATCGAAAATATGGTCGCAATGAACTCAAAGAAGGCCATGGAAAGTGAAGATAAGGGAGAATAGGGGCTGGAGTTTTTGGTTCTCCATGGATTTGAGCCTCAACAGAGGTTGTAAAGGCCCAAACGACAGGGATTGAAGAAAGAAAATGAAGAGATGGGATAGGTTGAGAGCTTACACAAATTTGAGCTTCAAATAGGAGATGTAAGGGCTCAAATGAGAGAGAATGGAGAGGGTAGGCAGTAATGGAGGAGGGTTTACAGCAAGGTGATGGAGAGGATGCACGAAAATGGGAGAGGGATCGATTGGTGGGGCAGTTTTTGTCAAAAATCAGGAACTTGGAAGAGAAAAGAGAGCTTGGGGTGTGGTTTGTGAAGGAGGTAGGTGTTTGAGAGGGTTTTAAGCCACAGCCCACACCTCAAGGGATCACCCTAGGCTCCAAAGATCGTTGGCCCGAGCGGCCCGCCCGGGCCAGCCCGTTAACCAGCGAGGCCTCGCCAACTCGGCGAGGTCCTCGCCACTCTTTGGATAAGTTGGTGATAGCTCACCATTTCAGCGAGGCCCTCTTGCCCCCTAGGCCCCAAAAAAGTATGGGTCCCACCCTGGGTCCCTCTGGAATGGTGTGGGTAGGCCCATGACTCCGTTTTGAGTCATTTTGGGTCATTTCGAGAAGTTTCTGATACATAATTGTATTTACCGATTTCTAACGGCTGGGATGGGGTGAGTTGTGATCTAAACCCATCGTTTGACGGTCTAGAAGTGTTTTGGGGTAGACTTGTGCGATCACAGTTGAGTACAGACTCACACAAAACGACCGATTTCAGTGAACTTTGCCAATTGGCGAAATTGGGATACCTATGACTGTTTCTACATTTTTCTCGCACCCACCTAAGTCAAAAGGCGACAGCGTATGTCGTGTGACCATAACCCAGGTCCAGTTTAATCCAAATCATGCTCTGATACCAACTTGTAATGCCCTGAAAATCGGGGGTCGAGTAGCAACTCAACACCCGAGTTCCAAAACATCACTTATGCAACATAAATGCTTATGATTGAATGTTGTCTATGTTAGTGCAATAATCATGAGTGGGATTATACCAAAACAGTAATTCATACTCCAGATCAAGTTATAAAATCCAAGCGGAAGACTGAAAGATGTATATAAAACTAAAAAAATGTCACAATTGGTCTCCAGAGTATGAACACCTTACTGAGTCACCATATACATGTATTAGTTTCAAAATCAAAATGTCAAAAAAATGTACAATTATCATGGTAAACCCTATAATCCCATCATTTGAATGGCCTAAGCATAGCCTCCAGAGAACTGCATGTAGGAGAACTCATCTTGATCATCATAGTAATCAGGTTCAGCCTCCTGCGTCTCGTCGATACCTGCATCTAAGACAGAATCTGGTGGGTGTCCAGAACACCGTCCCATAACGTGGGAGTGAGTAGCTAACTCAGTGGAACGATAAAGCACAAGTTAACATGTTATCAATTCAGTTAAGCAATAATGATAAAGTAGTATAATCAAACACTCCTAAATACTCTTATTAATGCAAGTATGGAATTCAGTCATGATGCATGCCCTCGCAAATGCTCCCTCGTGCGACAATATCTTATGTCCGTGGCATGCGTTCATCCCTCAGTGCTCCACATCTTCCAGGCACATGCAGTGCTATGTTATGAGCGTGATTACCGACTTATTATTAGTCTTTTTCATACAGCAGTATTAGGAAACTAAGGTACCTTCCTTATATCATTCCCAAACAATGATCCATTCTAGGGTCATCAGTCCTAGATAATCTCATACGATGATACAGTTTTAGGTCGTTGTAAAGGGCTGTCAGGGCTGTTACATGCACTCGTTGCACCGCTCTCCCATCACCTTATCAATACAGGCCTAGTTTATACTCTGTTTACTACGGGAAGGCTCGTCGCCTCTCCACAGATTCAGAGTATGCTCGAGGTCACTACAAGTGGCTATCAGGGCTGTTACACGCAATCGTTACACCACTCCCCCATCACCTTATCAGTGTAGGCCGACAGCTCGAATATAGTGTCACATACCACCGTATTTGGCTCACGAGTCTGAGTTGCTCACTAGTCACTACAGGGAGGCCCGTGGCCCTAACGTAGGCCGACAGCTCGACCACAGTGTCCCACACCACCATGCCCAGCTCATGAGTCTTAGCGGATCGAGGTACCAAGGTTAACGGGGTTACACTGGTAAGTTTGGTATCCTAGGTTCAAGCAGTAGCGTCCAAATATGATGAACATACATTAGACAGATCGGGTTACTTGACGAGCTCGACTAGCACGAGCGCACATTGCATCGATCGACATGAAGTGCAATAGCACTCTGTGTGGCCTAACAACTGCTGACGACTAACATACGACTCGGGTTCGTCAAACACGTCCTACGTGGCGAATAAATCTCAACAACAAACTCAAGTCTGTTACCGATCGCGGGACTATAATCATAGCCTGAATCACATTCAATCCTTAACCAGAAGCATGTAGAGTAAAGTAGAATAAACAAAGTAATTCAAACATGTTAACAAGTATGTCATAAAGCACAATATAAACAGGAAATATAAACACATATATTTCATAAGTAAGCAATTAAATTAAACAACTTACATGGAGGAAATCATATACATCTCTAAGTTAGTTGAGAATCCTATCTCAACACCTACCTAAAGCACAATCATCTAAGTACTTACTCTTATAAGCATTTTCACAAACACTTAGAATACACTTATTAACATACATAACGTATATTAGCAAAAACATGTATTAGGGTGAATCCTTTCGCCGAGTAAGTATTACACTTATATCTAGCATGTACATACAGTAATTTATCATGGTAAACACACTTTCAAAATTTGTACGTATACGGTATTTTCTACAAATATACGGAATACACTATACGCCATAATTTACACACGTAACTGAATCACAAAATGAACATCGCATTGTACATGTGAAATAGCATCCAGATCATGAATCTATCATTATCTAATATTGAAAGCTTTGAAAACCTTAACCTATACGTCTGAAGTCCGCACCTTACGCCATAGAGACGTAACGAACTTAACAGAAACTCTACGCTTTCGTCAACGTCGATACGATGACCTATAACACAAGGTAAGTCAGCTACTTCACTACTTGTACCAATAGAAACTCTAAAATAGGTTAGGGTTAGGGTTTTTCTTACTTAAGAACGAAGCCGGATTCGCCGGGATAGCGATTAGAAAGTGATGGTTAAGCACGTAGATCGGCAGGATAGAATAAAAGGAAGATTCTCCCACTTCACTCACACTTTATCTCTCTTTTCTCTCTTCTCTCTCCTAGGATTTTCTCAAATTCGTATGGTGAGAATGAGAGAAGGTTTAAGGTCCTTATATAGGCCTAAAACTCACTAAACTAGACTCAGGGTCATGGTATACCTAGGTTATGTCCAAAGGGCATCTGTTCCAGCTCAACGGAGCACTTCTGGAGCTCCCCCTTGAGCCAAAGGTTGGATTTAAGCTCACTAACCTTGGATCTAGGTCGAGTTAAGTTTTCGTTCCAGTCGGGTTCCTAGATCACACGTGGCGGACCAGTTTCAGTTCAACAGTCACTGAAACTCGATCAAGGTTACAAGTACACGGACATGTATGGGAAATGTTCCTTGATCCGATGGTGTATTTGGGTCAGATTCTGACGATTTGATTGCTTATATTTGTCCCGCAAATGACAAGTCTCAGATTCCTTAAATTAAATTTAATTTCTAAAGAAAACCAGGTTTTCTCACACTCCTCACTTCGGGCTTAAGCAAATAGCCTAGGGACACTATCTGGTTTTGACTTCCGAGATAGTTTTCAAGCCCAGCAAGGCAGTCCTAATTCTATAACCTTGTATTATTCGGACTTTCGATGTGTGGTCCAGATCTAATACGGAGTTTCGTGATGCTCCCAAGAGCAGCCGGGTAATGAGATTAATCCTAAATTTTAGGGTAACTTAGCGTCAATGATTCTACCAGTTTTGGGTCTTGCAGATCAGATTTAACATGGATCAAACGAATTTCATAGCTAATCTAGTTTAACACTTAGTTAACTTTGTCAAATTTCTAAAGGATTTGATCCTAAGTGATTTCTGCCTGAGGTGATACTCGGGCCTTTGTACAGGATTTTCCAAGTCATTATAGTTAGTTTTTTCTTCGGCTAACCAACAACCTAGGTCCTGCACAAAGACCACAGATTTAGGCCACACAGGCCAAGGTCGTACAAAAGAACCTAGGTGAGTTTGAAAACAAACTCATACACTCCAACCTACACAAGGTTGGAGCACAAACTTGGACTCCTATAATTAACAACTTACTTGTGGGATTGAGCCCTTTTAATGTGCTTCTTGGGTTGCTTAATCTTTGCTATCTAGTTCTTCAATCAGCTACCTAATGCTCCCCCGATCACGTTGTTGCTGTTTCGCCATGGCTTCAGCTCCATGACCAATTGCCTTACAGTTAACACTTCGTTGAGATGACCAAGGTGATGGGAGTGGGTTGAATTTCCTACAACTAGTGGGTAGTTAATTATCCTTAGGGATTCAATAAGATAGGTTTCCTAGAAGACTTAGATAATTATCTACCAATAAGCTTATGTCCAAACTCTAAAAAATGAAGGAGTTCAAGCACATCTCCAATAGTGAGGTTGGAATCCTCATTAGAGTTGAAATCTCAAGGGAGGTGCTTGAATCTCAAAGAAATAGAGGCATTGAGTGAAGGGTATGCCTATGGGATCACCTTACCTCTAGTTGCTCCAACTCCAAAAACCTATAATAAAGCCCAAGGAACGAATCCCCTTTATAAACAGTTCAAGCTCCAATGGTCAAATAATGGGAAGATTTCGGTCCTATATATGTCATTGAAGGGTCTCTAATGCCATCGAGGATTCCTTTAATGTCATCAAAGTGTTTCTCGATGCCATCGAGATTTCCAGCCAAAAATCATGTTTGCTTGCTGGACAATTCTGGACCCATTTCGATTGCATAAAAAATTATACTTCGATGCCATTGAAGTGGCTTCGATGCTAATGAGAGAATCAAAGGAAAATCCAAAAATCTTGCTGGACAAACTGGATCTCGAATCGATGCCGTTGAGGGATCTTAGATACCATCGAAACTTAAGTTTTGATGCCATTGAATTGTCCTCAATGCCATTGAGATTTCCAACTGAAAATACAGTTTGGTTGTTGGACATCCCTAACTCTCGATCGATTGCATCAGCCAAGTCTTCGATGCCATCGAAGACTTGTTCAATGACTGCTCGATGCCATCAAACATCACTTCGAATATGTTATTTTGGGCTATCTTCTACATAGCAGATTCACACCTCATCTATCCTTATTTATCATGTTTTTCTTTCTCTCATAAGGCTAAGGTATGATCAAATTTGTATTCCTATTAGGTCAAGATCATCTAGAGGTGTAGGGTTATTTTCGGTCAAGGGTTGGGTCACCAAGGCATCTCTTTTACCTCTATGTGCTCCTTGATGCTTTGCTTCGCTCGTGTCTTCGATCTTCACTTTCCAAAGGCTCAACCGACTACGGACACAACGGCTCACATGATTGACAAACAAAGGTGCAAAAATGAGTGTACTAACAGATCTAATCCATTGGATTGCGAAATTGATGATCGCGATTTATATTAGTTTTTATTAGAATATTTTTATGATTTTTGAAGATTTAAAAAGTCTCTCTCCCTTGCAACTTCTCCTCAATTTCTCGTTCAATTTCTCATAAGAAATTTGAATTTAAATTAATTTTAAAATTTTCTTACATTTTTCAAATTCATTCCTTTCTCTCTTTCATCACTTCTCTCTTCCATCCGTGCAAGATTCTCTTACAAAACCCCTTCCCAAAGCTCTTTTATTCCCAAGGGGAGAGGGTTGTACCCAATCCCATCACTTGAAAAGTGAGGAGCGACCCATTGCATGCCGCTCGTCCTCCCTTTGCCCATTTATTTTTTTCATTTATCAGTTAACGGTGTGCATGAACTTTTTCTATATAATGTGGCCCAAGGGTGGCCATTCCAAGCATCTGTTTCAAAATCCTCTCCCTTTCTCATTTTCTCTTTCTTTTTCTTCATTCTTCTCTCCTCTTCCTTAGCTTTTGATTTTTTTCGTGGTGGCTATTTTGGATAACAAGGTTGTGGGTAAGCTTTCTTTCTCATCATCCCCTTCCATTCCTTTCCTTTCTTTCTTTCCTTCTCATTTTCTTTATATTATTCTTATGTTTTTCTTCTTTCCTTCCTTCCTCCATAGGTGGTGTTAGAATTGACCAAAGGAGACCAAGTGTGTAGCAAGTGCAAGTTCTTTTCGAGACACAAAGGTGGCGCATGGATATGTAGTCGGAGCTTCTTTCTTTTCATCGTTCTTCCATTTCCCATTTCACTTTCTCCTATTTTGTACAAATGTCATCTTCCCATGTATGTCAAGTGTACATGGGGGGGGGGGGGGGGGGATTTCATTTTTGGGAGGAGACTTTACCATATAAATAAGTGGTTCCAAAGTTAACCTCTGGGCTCTTAAACCCTTTTAGATGTTGTCTTAGTTAGCACTCCCTTTCTAGTTTGTTGGATTTGAGATTAAGGAAGAATCCCGATAACTGATCCCCGATGGCAGCCCTCTGTAACATTAAAGGGATGAAACCCACACCTTCTAACTATCGTGTGGAGAATGGGAGATTACACTATTGGATGTATTCCTGCACTTGGGTCTTTCTTTTCATGACTTGCTTGTTCCTTCTGCCCAAGCCCTCTGTCCTATCGCTGATGATAATTAGAAGCGATTCCTTGGTGTTATCTTGCCAGCCATGAATTCCATTACAATCAGTTAAAGATTCACTGGTTAACTAACGCATTTTCTTGTGTCATCCCAATCGACGATTAGATGGTCATTTACAAGGTCAGGGCTATGATCCTTTTTTCCTTAGGTGTGACCATTTTTACTCATGGCAATTAACGTGTGAACTCATGGCTGATTCATCTCTTAGAGGATCTCTCCTTCTCTTATAATTGGAATGTCGCATTGTTGGCCCGATTATTTCATGGCCTTGATAAGACCTCTCGAGGTTCTCTCTCTTTTATGGGTTTCTGGCCATTGGTTGAGGTGAGCTTTTACCCTTCTATCTTTTAGCATTGATTAGGCGATGTCCATCTTATATTGACATTCTGTTTTTCCTTAAACTTTTTTAATGACCACTTCACCCATTTGGCACCGCTCTTGAGAGATGACGACCCTCCTCGTTATCAATTCATGTCACTTTTGCGTACTGAAGGATGTCATTCGGGCTATATAATGCTCCCGCCACATTCCAGCGATGCATGTTGAGTATCTTCTCAGACATGGAGAGGCAAATTTTAAAGGTCTTCATAGGTGACTTCTCTATGTTTGGTTCATCTTTCAGTGATTGCATTGAAAATCTCAAACATGTGTTGAAAAGATGTGAAGAGAAGAACCTTGTACTTAATTAGTAGAAGTGTCACTTTAGGGTTCGTAAGGGAATAGTGTTTGGACATATCATATCATCCAATGGAATCGAGGTGGACAAAGCCAAAATTGATCTTATCTCTAACCTACATCCACCCAAAAGCATATGCAACGTGCATTCCTTTTTAAGACATGCTGACTTTTATAGAAGATTCATCAAGGACTTTAGTCACATATCCCATCCTTTGTGCAATCTTCTTCAAAAGGACACTCCATTCGAGTAGTCTGAAGAATGTCAAAAAGCTTTCTATAAGCTTGAGGGCATGTTGAGTAGCACTCCGATTATGCAGCCACCCGACTGGAGTTTGCCTTTCGAGATTATGTGCGACACTAGCGATTATGCTATTGGGGTGGTGCTACACCAAAGAAAAGAGAAAAGGCTATATGAGATCTACTACGCAAGTAGAACTCTAAATTTCTCCTAGATGAATTATTCCACTACAAAGAAGGAACTCTTAATTGTAGTCTTTGCTCTAAACAAGTTTAGGTCCTACTTGATCAGATCCAAGATCATAGTTTCCAAGACCACTCGACATTGAAGTACCTTCTTTCTAAGAAGGACACCAAACCCCGTTTGTTGAGATGGATCCTCCCACTCCAGGAATTCGACATTGAAATTCATGACAAGAAAGGAGTAGAGAATGTAGTAGCTGATCATCTTTCCAAGCTAGTTCTATCTGATTCCATTGAGACGAATCACATTAACGACATGTTCCCTGAAGAACAACTTTTTAAAGTCTCCCATCTACCTTGGTTTGTTGACATTGTCAATTATCTTGCTACATGTATCATGCCGACATATTGGACAAAGCAAGACAATAAGAATTTAATCACTGAGGTGTGCAAGTATATCTGGGATGATCCTTGTTCAAGTATTGCCTAGATCAAATCAAAAGAAGATGTGTTCCCGACGATGAACATCGAAGCGTAATCTCCTTCTGTCATTCACATGCCTATGGTGGCCATTTTTCAGGGATGAAGACCACAGTAAAAATTCTGTAGTGTGGCTTTTTACAGGCCCACTTTATTCAATGACACTAATGATTTTTACAAAGCTTGTTAGCGTTGTCAAAAATTAAGTGGATTTTCCCATTGAAATATGATGCCTTTGAACCCCATTATTATTATTGAAGCATTTAATTGCTAGGGTATCAATTTCATGGGTATATTCCCCCAATCATTCGGAAATCTTTATATATTGCTTACGATGTATTATGTTACTAAATGGATCGAAGCGATTGAAAAGGCCGAGCTATATGTCCTAGAGGGGAGGGGGGGTGAATAGGACTATGCCAAATTAAAAATAACAACGGAATTTAAATAAATTAAATACAGATAGCAATAGACAATCCCACAATGTTGAATTTAAAGACAACCTCAAATGAACGAGTATTGAGAGGTTGATACAGATGTTGTTCTAAGGACAACCTTACACCATAAAAACCAAGGGTTTATGGCAGGACAACCTTACTAGAACGGTTTGTGTATCAAAAACTCAAACTGATACAGAGGAATAAAGAAATAAATAGCAAGAAAGGAAATCTAAGCTATTACAACATTCCCACACATCCACATAAGGATTACAACATTCTCCACAAATGTAAAAAGGAAAATTACAACCATTCATAAAAAGAAATAAACATTCAAACCACAATATAAGAAATTATAGTGGTTCGCTTGTGTGACACCAACTGTTTAGAAAAATAGCCACATAACTACTCCACTCTTAATATCCTCAAACAGTGAATATTAGCGTTCATTATGAAAATAGGATTTTTCAGGTTCACTTAAAACACTCACAATTGTGTCTTTCAAGTGGGCTTACACAATTCAAAAACTCCACACTCTGAGTTTTCTACATCACCTCAGACAAACCAAAACAGAGAGATTTTTATGGCACAATCTCAATGAAACCAAAAACAGAAATTTACAATAATGTAAAATACCTGGATATTCTCCTTTAGATGCAGCCTAGAAGAACCAAGTTGGAGTAGAAGTTCAATGTCCAAACTCACTTATGAAATGTTTCTAGGTTCTAAATTGATTTTAGATTTAAAGTACCTTGGGCTAGCTTGATTTGATTTTGATTCCAAGAAATGGGAATACTTCAATCCCTCTTTCAAATATAATTGGAATGCAAAATACAAAATCAAATACAAAAAAAGCTAATAAAAGAGAATATTAAATGAGCAAAATATAACTTAAAAAGATCACTAACTTATCTCTCAAAGTGGCGTATTGATTTAACTTTAATTGAATGAAATACTCTGAAATTAATCCTCTATTTATAGGTGAAGAACTCACTTTCATGACTGGTCCTATGGACACTACGACTGGTCGTACGACCAACAGATTTTTGAAATTTCGAGCGCGATCGGATAAAGCTGTTCCACGACTAGTCGTAAGCCCTTCACAACCGGTCAAGGGACCTCCATAACTAGTCGTGACCTGTCCACGACTGGTCGTGTGGAACCAGATTTAGTTGCTAGACTTTGAGTCGAGGCTGTAGGATTGGTCGAGAACAAGTCAAGCACTGTTCACACGTTCACCACGACCGGTCGGCCTGTCTCGGACTTAGATGTCACGATATTGAGTTACATCATACGTCGAGGCTTAACAAAAAATTCTGAAATTTTGCAACAACCTTAGGACTGGTCATGGAATTTCTTGGACTGGTCGAGCCAGTGCTAGGACTAGTCGAGAAACGGTCTATTCACTTATAAAATGAGTCAATTGAATTCTGTATTCAAAATGACCTACCCTAAGGTCAATCTAGGATCATTTATACCTTGTTAGTGATGTATGAACATTGAGTCTTCTTTTTCTTCAGTTGATAGTCGTTCTTTGAAGTTCACGAAGCTTGAGATCTTGTCATAAGATGAAGCTTGAAATTGACTAAAGATGAAGCTTGAACTTGACTAACGATGAAGCTTGAACTTAAGTATCAAAATCTAGAGACGTTGTCTTGACTTGTATGAAGCTTTGAAAATCTCGAACTCTTGAGACTTGAAAGCTTGAATTCACAATTGATGTTGTACATAAACATGAACAAGTAATCTTGCCCTTAAAGTTTTTGAACTAAAGACCCTTGTCCTTGAGAGATGCACAGACTTCATTATGTAGATGTGCTAGATAAGACACAGCTTCCAAGAGAGGTTTTGGCACTACAAAATTTAACAATATAGGAGCTAGAAACAATAGCATTTGTAATCTCCCCCTTTGAAAAATTTGTGACAAAACACACTCCATACAATCATAAGCATTATACGCACAAAGAATCATGCACCAGTTATCAAAAATGCATCAATTTCACTACTCCCCTTTAACTCCCCTTCACAAAATGGAATCATTCACAATCAATTCATCCACAATCCACATGCAATATATCACAAGAATATGACAAAGGAAGGAATTAAGAAATAAAAGTGGAAGCAGATAAAGAAAGGAGAATAAGAAGAGTAGTGAGGAATAAATGATCAACAAAGTCAAAATATCAAACCATAAGCAAGACATGTTCAAACAAAATTAACAAAGTTTAATCAAGTACAACTAAGTTAAGCCAAGTTCAGCCAAGTACTACCTCAAAAGACAAAATAAATCCAAGTATCATTAAACTTAATACAAACCAAGATTAGAAAATACTAGTCAGATCTTGAAGAGGGAGTAGGAATAGATGTATCAATTTAATGTAAACCCTTATAAATGCACCTCATATATTTACGAATATAAGCAAATTGAGAATCTTGGGTTACACGAATCTGAGCCACTTGTTCCTCAAGAGTATGTAACCTCTCAATGAAATCAGAAGGCTGATAATCAGGATCATCATGAGAGTCTGATTCAATCTCATCAAAAATATCGTCCATGTTAATGTCATCTGGAGGTAAATCGGCACCTTCATCCGCATTCAACACTTTTCTTTTTTTTGAATTTTATAAAACCCTTTACAAAAAGTGTTATCACTCCACCAACACCCACATTGACTTGGCTTGCGACCAACCTCAAATTCATCTTGTTAATATTAGAGTTGTCGAAAATAAGTTGTTGAATGAGAGCCTCTCCAACGGACATAACTACTTACATATGAGTGGCTAACACAATCATAAGATATGCAAAAGGGATATCACTGTGTCCAGGATGGAGACGGAATTGTATGATGGAATGACAAATTAAAGAAGGAAGATATACAGATGTACCAGAGATGATGAAATGCAAAATCTGAACCATGAAAGAAGTGAGTTCGTTTTGTTACCAGAACATGGATAAAGATTTGAAATAAATATCCTGTGAAGGACCCTGTATCTGGGTAAGAAATACTTTAAAGCAAGCGCATTCCCATTTTGACTCCATTGCGCATCTATATTACACAATGCTCTTGTAAGCATACGTTTTTTTGATTAGTTGGATGATCTTTAACAGTCCTCAGTTCAGAGTTATTTTGACTTGATGAAGAATCTGGTTTATCAATTAGAATTACTATATCATTATCTGAACTTGAGACAGGTGTATTCAAGTGATTGTCAATAACCACATCAATGGATTCTTGAATTACACCGGTCCTCTTATTAAGGACCCGATATACTCGACTATTCAGAGCATACCCTAAAAATATCCCTTCATCACTTTTGGTGTCAAAGTTTTCTAGATTTTCACGATCACGTAAAATGTAGCACTTGCTGCAAAAAACTCAAAAGTGTTTGACAGTAGGCTTCTTATCCAACCACATTTCATAAGCCTTTTTATTATTTGATTTTCTAGTATAGACGCGGTTAATTATATAACATGCAGTATTTATAACTTCAGCCCAAAGATTTTTAGGGAGCTTCATTCTATTTAACATTACATTTGTCATTTATTGAAGCACTCTATTTTTTCTTTCTATTATACCATTTTGTTGTGGTGTCTTGGGCGCAGAGAATTCATGTGATATTCCCTAGTCACTGCAAAACTTCTCAAAACCGCTCTTCTCAAATTCTGATCCATGATCGCTACGGATCTTACAGACTTGAGTTTCTTTTTCAGTTTGGATACGTCTAAGTACCCTTTTAACTTCATCGAGAGTTTTTGATTTGTCTCTTAAGAAGACTATCCAAGTATATTTGGTAAAGTCATCAACGATTACCAGAATATACTTTTTGCCAACTCGACTCTCTGTTCTAGTTGGTCCAATAAGATCCATATGGAGGAGTTTGAGTGGTTTTGATGTAGCATTGGAGTCCACCTTTTTGTGAGAGCTCCTAGTTTGCTTGCCAATCTGGCATTCGCCACATATTTTATCTATTTTCTATATTTTGGGTAAGCCTCTTACTAACTCTCTTTTGCTCAATCTATATAAGTTGTGGTAGTGTACATGTCCAAGGCGTTTATGCCATAATTCAGTCTCATTGGTATGGACCATGTAACATGATAGATTAGATGAGCTAAAGTCACTTATAATGTAGTAGTTTTCAGAAGTTCTACAACCAATTAATATTACTGAACCATTTTTATTTAAAATTTCATATCCTAGCTTAATAAAATTTACGCTATGATTTTTATCGCATATTTGAGAAATGCTTAAGAAGTTATGTTTTAAACCTTCTACATATAAAATATTCTCAAATAAAGGGAGGTTAGAAAATTGAACCGTACCTTGGCCAATAATCCTACAGTTGCTACCATCACTGAATGTGATTGAACCATCAATCATGTCTTTAAGATTGGTGAACAGACCTTTATCACCGGTCATGTGTCTGGAGCATCCACTATCTAGGTACCACTTTAAATGGTTTGAAGCCTTGAAAGCAGTGTGGGAAACCAAGCAAGTAACCTTAGGAACCCATTTCATTACAGTTTTGGGTTTAGGAGTATAGTTGGTCTTTTTGTGTTTGTAGTTGATATAAGACCAACCCATTGAGTTAGATTTTAAGAGCTCCTTAAGTAAATCAACAATTTTCTCAGCTAAAGGATAATGATTCTGATTTTTATTGTTGAAATTGTTGCTTTTAGGTTTTAAGGATTGAAAAGTTTTAGTATTTTTAGAAAAATTTTGATTTAGACTTTTCCCTTTTGAGTTTGAAGACTCTCCTTTCATAAACTTAGAAGGAGTATTCTTATGTTTGGGAGGAATATTTTTGTCGTAGCCCAAACCGGATCGGTCCCCACATTTTCGAGATTCGGATAAAAGTTTTTCTAACTTAGGATCACCTTGAGCATACCTCCAAATGTCTTTCAAACTCAAAAGTGAAGAGACTTCAAGTTTTAGTTTTTCATTTTCAGATTTTAGATTTTCAATCAGGGAAGTTTTGAAATCTAAATCACATTTAGTATTTTCAAAACTATCTGAAATGTGGGATTTTTCTAAAACAAGAATATCAAAATTTTCTTTAAGTTTCAAAAACTTTTCTTTTTGAAGTTTTAGTTTTACAGCAATTTTACAACTTTCCTTGTATAGGGCATTGTAAGCATCTTGAAGATCTTCTTCATTTTCATGATCACTATTCAGATTTTCTTCACTAGTTAAATCATCATTATCTGAAAAGTGAACTTGGCTAGAGTCATAAGGGCTTTGACTTCATTGCCCGACTCGGTTTCAGAATCTTCTGATTCAGAAGAGGCTTTAGAGTTGAAAGATTCATCCCAAGTAGCCAACATACCCTTCTTTTTGGGTTTGTCCTTTCTAGGACACTTGTTTGCTAAATGCCTATATTCATGACAGTTGTAACATTGACTGACTTTTAATGATTTCCAAGTTTTAGATTTAGATCTTTTCTTATCATTAGATTTTTGAAAATCAACCCTCTTTTTACTTTTGAAAATTTTGTAAAACTCTTTAGCTAAAATGGTCATATCATCTTCAGAATTTTCTAAATCAGAATTACTACTATTTTCTTCAGAAAAACATTTAAAAGATTTAAGGGCGATGGATTTACCTTTAGGAGCTTTAAAAGTTAACTCATAAGTCTGTAATGATCCAACTAATTCTTCTACCCTCATATTGTCCGTATCTCGAAGTTCCTGGATTACAGTCACCTTTGAATTGAACCGTTCAGGTAGTGAGCGTAGTATCTTTATACAGACTTTACTTTCTGGGATTTTATCACCGAGACCCTATATAGATTTGACAATGTCATTTAATCTAGTATAAAAGTCCATGAAAGTTTCACTTTCCTCCATACGTATTTCCTCAAATTTGGTTGTGAGGATTTGAACTTTAGATTTCTTGACAATTGTTATTCTCTCGTATGTCATTTTTAAAATATCTCAAGCTTGTTTCGCAGTATCACAGGATATAATTCTTTTGAATTCATCCGGTGATAATGCGCAAGTGATTGCATTTAGTGCTTTTGCATTGGCACTACTCTCACTTTTCTGAAGAGTGGTCCAAGAGAAATAAGGAGTAATTCTCATAGATTTGGATCCATCGATACCAGTTACTTCAATGGTAGGAGGGGTCCAATCAGTCACTGTGGCTTGCCACACGCTCTCATCCATGGATTTTAAGAAAATTCTCATCCTGGCTTTCCAGTAGGCATAATTGGAGTCATCAAATGGTGGAGGCCTAGTGACTAGAAGACTATTAAAATTTGACATCTAACAAAGCTCAGATCGATTAGCATAAGAAATTAATCCAAAAAGTAATAACAATTAAAACGAGCTATTAGGCTATAATACCACTTGAAAAGGTTGAGCTATATGTCCTAGAGGGGGGAGGGGTGAATAGGATTATGCCAAATTAAAAAATAACATGGGAATTTAAATAAATTAAATACAGATAGCAATAGACAATCCCACAATGCTGAATTTAAAGACAACCTCAAATGAACGAGTATTGAGAGGTTAATACAGATGTTTTCCTAAGGACAACCTTACACCATAAAAACCAAGGGTTTATGGCAGGACAACCTTACTAGAACGGTATGTGTATCAAATCTCAAACTGATACAGAGGAATAAAGAAATAAATAACAAGAAAGAAAATTTAAGCTATTACAATATTCCCACACATCCACATAAGGATTACAACATTCTCTACAAATGTAAAAAGGGAAATTACAACCATCCACAAAAAGAAATAAATATTCAAACCATAAGACAAGAAATTATAGTGGTTCGCTTGTGTGACACCAACTGTTTAGAAAAACAGCCACACAACTACTCCACTCCTAATATCCCCACACAGTGGATATTAGCGTTCATTATGAAAATAGGATTTTTCAGGTTCACCTAAAACCCTCATAATTGTGTCTTTCAAGTGGGCTTACACAATTCAAAAACCCCACACTCTGAGTTTTTTGGATCACCTCAGACAAACCAAAACAAAGAGATTTTTCTGGCACAATCTCAATGAAACCAAAAACAAAAATTTACAATAATGTAAAATACTTGGATATTCTCCTTTAGATGCAGCCCGGAAGAACCAAGTCGAAGTAGAAGTTCAATGTCCAAACTCACTTATAAAATGGTTCTAGGTTCTAAATTGATTTTAGATTTAAAGCACCTTGGGCTAGCTTGATTTGATTTTGATTCCAAGAAATGAGAATACTTCAATCCTTCTTTCAAATATAATTAAAATACAGAATACAAAATCAAATATAAAGAAAGCTAATAAAAGAGAATATTAAATAAGCACAATATAGCTTAAAAAGATCACTAACTTATCTCTCAGAGTGGCATATTGATTTAGCTTTAATTGAATGAAATACTCTGAAATTCGTCCTTTATTTATAGGTGAAGAAATCACGTTCACGACTGGTCCTGTGGATACTACGACTAGTCGTAGGACCAACAAATTTTTGAAATTATGAGCGCGATCGGATAAAGTCATTCCACGACTGGTCATAAGCCCTTCACGATCGGTCGAGGGACTTTCACGACTGGTTGTGTGGAGCCAGATTTAGTTGCTGGACTTTGAGTCGAGGCTACAGGACTGGTCGAAAATGAGTCGAGCACTGTTCATACGACCGGTAGAGCAGTCTCCAGGACTGGTTGAGGCTTAACAAAAAATTCTGAAATTTTGCAACAACCTTAGGACTGGTTGCAGAATTTCTTGGACTGGTCGAGCCAGTGCTAGGACTAGTTGAGAAACAGTCTATTCACTTATAAAATAAGTCAATTGAATTATGTATTCAAAATGACCTACACTAAGGTCAATCTAGGGTCATTTATACCTTGTTAGTGATGTATGAACATTGAGTCTTCTTTTTCTTCAGTTAATAGTCGTTCTTTGAAGTTCGCGAAGCTTGAGATCTTGTCATAAGATGAAGCTTGAACTTGAGACTCTTGAAGCTTGAAATTGATCACTAACGTTAAAGCTTGAACTTGAGTATCAAAATCTAGAGACGTTGTCTTGACTTGTACGAAGCTTTGAAAATCTTGAACTCTTGAGACTTGAAAGCTTGAATTCACAATTGATACATAAACATGAACATGTAATCTTACCTTTGAAGGTTTTAAACTAAAGATCTTTGTCCTTGACAGATGCACAGACTTCATTATGTATATGAGCTGGATAAGACACAGATTCCAAGAGAGGTTTTGGCACTACAAAATTTGACAATATAGGAGTTAAAAACCATAACACTTACATCAATCCCGTGCCGAAATAATGACCATCGCATGGTCATTAAATTTCTAAAAGAAAACATCATTTCTCGATTTGGAATGCCTCGAGTCATTATCAATGATGGTGTAACCCACTTTTGTAATAGGTCATTCAAGACTTTAATGAAGAAATACAGCATATCGCACAAAGTGAGTGCTCTCTATCACTCGCTGACAAGCGTTCAAGCTGAGATTTCTAGTAGGGAAATCAAATAGATTTTGGAGAAGATGGTGAACCCCGATCCTAAAGATTGGCCAATTCGATTGATCGATGCATTATGGCTATACCATACCACATCTAAAATCCTTATAGGAATGTCTCCCTTTAGACTCATCTATGGGAAAGCTTGCTACTTGCCTATGGAGCTGGAGCATAAGGCCTACTGGTCAATTAAGAATTTCAATTTCAATTTGGACAACACTGGCATGCTACACAAATTGCAACTTAATGAACTTGAAGAGATCCAAAACGAAGCATACGAGAGTTCCAGAATTTAGAAGGACATGATGAAGAAGTTACATGACCGAAACATCCTTCGAAAAACATTCAAGCCAAATTAAAAAGTCATTTTGTACAATTCTAGACTTCATTTATTTTCGAAAAAACTGAGATCTCATTGGACCAGCCCATTTGTTGTTAAAACAGTCTATTCTCATGGGGCTGTCAAGATAGAAAATCTAATGAATGATAATGTTTTTAAAGTGAACATTCATCGACTCAAACCATTCGTTGAGAATTTTGATTCAGAGGATAAGTCCATTCCTTTAATTAATCCTATTTAACAAGATTAACCTTCTAGTCTGATGGAGGTGTAATTAGATTTATTGCTTTTTTAGGATTGTTATGTTTTTGCTTTATTCGTGCTTATTACTTTTGATCTATTACATAGCAAAGACTTTTATTATCGTTGCATTCTTCCTTCACAGGTACTATATTTCTACCTCATTCCTCTTTTATGATCTTTGTCTCATGTTGAGTTAATTGCATATTTTTTACATTGAGGACAATGTAAATTTCAGGTTGGGGGGTGAGATTAGATAGATCTAATCGGTGTTTTGCTAGTTTTTAAGCTAAATTTTTTCAAAAGTTTTGAAATTTTCTATTTCAAAACTCTTCTGGAAAGTGAATTTCTATGTAATATAAATGCATGATGAGTATTATGATAAGATATGAAGTAAACTTTGAAAATCTAGAGTCTAGTTAGATAATAAACTTTTGACTAAGTTTTCTTAATTAATTAATTAATAGAAAATTATAAGCATCAATCCACATCTAACCTATGTTTTGTAAAGTTGTTTACTTTCTGGTGTTAACATGATAATTTATTAAAAGTGATTAGGTAACCAAGTATGGAGATCATTATCTACCTAAAAAATGGTAAAAGAAGAAAAACGAACCAACTAAAAAATAGTGAGATCAAAATTGGCTACCTACTATATGTATTTCAATGGAAAATTCATGAAAAAAAAAAGAATAAAAGAATGAAAACAGGTAAATGCCATCGATATAAAATTAAAAGATGGGAAATAAGTGAAAAAAAGATATAAGATTAGAATCAATACTTGTGTTGAGCTATCCACTTTAAGGAAATGAATACGGCTAACATTATGAAAAGTATATTAACTTCATGGAATTATAAGTTATAGATCACCAATCACGCTCGGAACTTGATGTTTAGACTTCTTCTATTGATTAAGTGATGAATGAGGACTTAGTTCATTTGTTTGCTATGGATATTAGAACCTAGATCACCCATGTTTTATTCTCATAACTTTGATTACCACTCACATGTATGAAGCTTGCACAGAAAATTACTGTTTAAGGGAGAGTTGGAATTTGAACTTTGGAAATTGATGTTCGCATGCTTTGCTCTGGACTAGCAAAATGTTGGTAGGGGGTGTGTTGAGTGTAAAATATTGCATATTTTTTCCTAGTTATACCTTAGTTTTATGAACATGATAATGCTTAATCGATTTATTTATACTTGTTTTGTCTTGCAAGGTGATTTTAAGAGCTTAAGGTGAAAAGGATGCTAAAAGAAAAAATTTGATGCTCGAAAGACTGCCAGAGTTAAGAGTGGATCTTTGGAGGTCAAGATTGAAGAATTCAATAGTCTAAGATCCAAGAAACCAAGTGAATAAGGAAGAAATTCGAGATTGCAAATTGCAAAAATTTGGAACTGCTGAACTTGACAGTTCGATGCCATCGAAGTAAGTGTTCGATGCCATCGAAGGAAGCTCGATCCCATCGAAAAAATTAGAAAAATTAAGTTTGGTTGCTGGACATATGGGTACAATTCTTGATGCCATTGAAGACCTCTTCGATCCCATCGACGACCAGTTTGATGACATCGAAAAAATCATGAATTTTGAGATCAACTCGTTGGATAGTTTTGGATGTTTTGCAATCCAATCGAGAACATGTTTGATGACATTGAAACCAATTCGATGCCATCGAAGGACTTACGTAGATGGTTGTTGACAGTTTCCAAATTCGAATCGAACTTGTCGATCAGTCTTTGATACCATTGAGGTCCCATCTAAACTGCATAAATTACGTAAATTTAAGGCGGTTCTAAAGTCTGTCCGAGGAAAGCCTATATAAAGGGATTTTCTAAGTTCTTCTAAGTACGAATAAGTTAGAAAGAGTATAGCAAGGAGTTGTGGTGCTTAAAGGAGTTTTCCTTCTCCTCCAATTTTGTTCTTCTCATGTTTTTCCTTAAGAGTTTTAGTTTAATCATGCTTATGGTTAATTAATCTATTAACTAGAGCTATATAAGAGGTAAAGCTTATATTTTATTTTAATGTATTTCTTACTTTAGTTCAAGTTTATGATCTTCATGTTAGATATTTCATAGTTTATGGTTTGAATAAAGAAGTATTTTTTAACATACTTTGATCTATCGTTGACTTCGGGCACGGTGGATGCTTAGGAACTTCCTGAATGTTCTCTTCTTTGATTTGTGATTGTTTGATTTGTAAAATTCTCTAATCTACCATTGGGTAAGGGCATGGTAGATGCTTTGAACTCTATACAATCAATAAAATAAAACTTTTATATGAGGAATTGTTACTATGAATGTTCAGAATCTGTTTATTATTCACAACCCCAAGTGTAGGGTCACGATGTAGTAATAATCTCGGTGAGACCGAGGTCGAATCCACAGGGATTAATCTTATACAGTTCGAAAAATAATTAGAACTAGAGCTAGAAGAAGATTTATATTAGAAATCTATAATAAATGGAGTAATTGTGAATATTGTAGATTGATACTTGTGAATTTAAAAGTAGGAACTAGGGTGCCAAGGATCCACTTGTAGCTGATCAAGATGTTACCTTACTTGATTCAAGAGACACAACTGGAATCAGAGTCCTATCTTATCCAGTTGGAAGAAGAGATGATCAAATCTCTGAACTTTCATTGAATCAGTCTCAAGAGATGAGAATTGTGAAGATTTGGAAGGGATTTCATCACCCAACCATGCCCAGGAAACTATAGTAAACAACAAGATTTACCAATCCCACAATCTCAAATAAGAAAAGAAGATATTCAAAGCTATCGCAGCGTCTATTGTAAGTTGAGTGATAATAAACCATAGAAAATTGAAAATATTCCTTAAAATCAACTAGAAATAAATGAAATTCAATATAAACATGAATCAAAGTAAAGTAAACATTCCAATCATGCTACAAGCTTCACCTCTTAGCCCTAACTAAGAGGTTTAGTTAACTATATACATGATTAAATAAAAATCTCTTAAGGAAAGCATAAAAACAAACTAAGGAAGAAAAAGAAAACTCTTGGCGGTGGCTTTTCATCCTTTTGCTCCACTCCTTAAACCCTAAAAGATGCTTTGAAGTATCCTATGAACTCATATTTATAGTTGGGGAACTCCAACTTTCGCATTGAGTTAAAAAAGTTCGGAAACTGCCTCAAATTTACAAAGTCTGCGCAAAATCTGCGTAATCTCTGACTAGCCAAACCAGATCTCAGGCTAGTCGTATGATAAGTTCGACTAGTCGAGTGTAATCTTTGACTAGTTAAATTTCACGCAAATTTAAAAGATAATGTTTTTAGAGTTCGAACCAAAATTTCTTAGGCTAGTCGAATTTCACTTGAATTTTTAGGATTCATTTTCTTCACTTCAAGTCTTCGATTCTCTTCATTCCTTATTTGGTTTTCTTGGATATTTTGCATGTGAATTTTTCAATCTTGGTCTCGTAAGATTCGTCCCTTGCCTTGGTGATTCTTGAACATCAAATTCATGTTTTTAACATTCGTTTCAATCCAAACTCTCAGATTCACTTTACAATACAAACATGTATAAAATATACCATTAAGCATCATCATATTCATAAAACCAAGATATAAATAAGGGAGAATATGCAATATTTGACACTCAACATTTATGATGTTTTAATCGCTCTATCATCTGACTGGATAGATTATGACTTCGATTCTAGTTGAAATATTAATTGAATGAAGTAAGATGACATTAAGATTACTGCAAGTGAATCCTTGGCACTCTAGTTTTCCATTATATTGATAGTTTTACTCCATCATAACATTCTTCTTCTTTTTTAGATTTAGTTTAATTTCTGATTATAATTATAAAATAGTTCAGAAAATCACAACACATTCAGTCCCTGTGGGTTTGACTTCAGTGTCATTGAGATTATTACTACTTCGCAACCTTACACTTAGGGTACAAGTGAACACTCTCTCATTTAGTTCTTCATACTCTTAGTCGCTCAAAGTTATAGGACAGTTCGCTACACCAAGGAGTACTTGTTGCAATATCTGTTGAACTAGAATGCCTTTCATCTCCACTTTACATAGTTCATTTTTTATTTTTTTTGATGAACTTATCTATCTCATACTTAAAGTTAGATCCCTTTATTGTCATGCCATAGATTCAAACTAAAATCCCAACGTGTAACTCTGATACCACTTTCTTGGGGGGACTGTGGAAGTAAACTCCGAATTCAAATCAAACAAGTGAAAGATAAATGCAATAAAGCATGCATAAGAACACACGATTTTATGTGAAAAACCCTTATGGGAAAAAACTACGGCACAAAGCAACGACAAAACCTAATATGAATAACAAATTACAAGAGATTGAATCATTTACTGATGCAAAACCCTTCAGAAAACCCTAGCTTCCCTTCAAAACCTTCTTATAAACGTTTAAGCTCTCTTAATCCTACCTTAATCTCACATTACGCCACACACACACATATAATGTTTCACCTGAAATATGAAACAAATTGTGCAAGTACGCAAAACTGTGCGCACCGTCGATATAAGCATTGATTGATCGACAGTCACATGTTCGATCGCTCGAACATGCTCAAAAGGGTCTAGAGAATTTACAAGTATTGTATGAAAATATTCGATCGCTCATACCTCCCAGGTCGATTGATTGAACTTGTTGAAAACTGTACGAAGAGTAATATGTATAATCTAGGGTTCACTCGATTAATCGATCAGTCCGGTTGATTGAATGAGACCCCCATTTCATATATAAATTGAAGACATGTAGATAACATTTAGCTTGTGTTTATGTCCTCCCCATCTTGTAAATTAAAATTATCTTTTGAAGAAAACATACTTCATGGGATCTCTTATTGTAAATGCTTTGTTAACTTGTCCATAGGTAATGTGAAAGTAATTGCTCAATGCTAACCCATGATGCAAGCCTATAGTAATTGAGAATTCACTTTTCTTTCCACAAGTCGCATTTGCGTATTTTATTTTTCCATTAATATGTATCCTTAATCATGTTATATATTCTCTTGAAACTCGTTTTCACTGAAACCCACAAAATTAACTCTCTCAAGACATAATCTCAAAAATCACATCTTATTCATTTTTCTGTCAGTGATATTTTTTGAGATATGCCTCATTGGAAACATGTGTTGGACAGTTTGGATGGGCGAACATGTGTGTCACAGGGATGAGTCACCACCATTTTGGAAGGGGTGATAAACCATGGAGTGCTGTCGTTGGATGCAATGGGCCATCATGATGTATGTGTTTTATCCGCGCCTTCTATCCACTTATTCGTATCATTTTAGGGCGTGAGCCCAAAACTTAGGCTGATATAAATCTTAGGTGGACACATCACATGAAAGTTGTGGTGATCCAATGCCGCAGATCTTTAAAAACTTCATGGGCCACTAATGTTTACCAACCTGTTGATCTGGTCACACACCTATGCGAAGAGAAACACAAATATCTGGAATGGTCCTATACTTTTGTAGCCCTCAAATTTTTCTTTACTGGTGGGCGCTCAGTCCCCTTTATTTCCTATAGTGTGCTTTACATGTGATTTGAATGTGCTACAATTTTAGGCTCAGGCTATAAATATGAAATAAATGGAAAAAAAATGGATAATGATATGGATAAAGCACATACATCACGGTGGGCTCCATGAAGCTCCGATCCGTTCACCAGGGAAGTGGATTGGCGTTCCACCCAACCTGGCTGGTGTGGGTATAGTAATGATTAATTGCCATCAAACCTGTTCACAAGGTCTTATAGACCTGGACGAGGGACAGGACAAATATTAGCTTGGTCTAAAACTTCCGTGGCCGTCAAAAAGTTTTCAACGGTAGGTGTTTAATCCCCACTGTGGGGTCGATTTGAGCCTTGAACTGCCACATTTTTTGGGTTTCAATGTTAAAATGGGATGGCAAAATGAATGGACGGTACGGATAAAACCCCTACATTACGGTGGCCCCTCAAAGCATCTCTCCGTTCTTAGCTAGGTATGGGCGGGAGTACTACCCAATCAGCGTCCCGTCGTCGTTTCGTGATCCTTTCGAAGATCTTTTTCTCAACTCCCCTCCGTTCTCTTACCCCCAAGAGAAGAAAAGAAATAGAGAGAGAGAGAGAGAGCAGAGAGACAGAAAAATGTCGTATGTACCCCCGCACCTCCGAACATCCGTTGCTCCTCCTCACACTCTCTCCTCTCATCTCCAAAACCCTACCTCCCAAACCCTAGAATTCAATCCCAGCAAGCTCTCCCCCCAAAACTCTCTCCCTCCAACTCTCTCCAAGAGCTCCACCTTCTCAAATGCCCCCCGCCGGACCACTAGTGTTCCCAATTCCCGAGCTCTACCAGTCCCAGAGCCCGTCTTCGAGCAATGGAAGCCCTCCGACCGCGTGTTTCGACTTAAGCCCGAACAGGCAAGTATCCGATTCCCATTTCTCGCAGAGCATTGGTATGGTAGACCGCGCGAGTTATTGTCCGTGCGGACTTCGGAAACCCTCAGTCTTCTGCCAATGGCAGCTTGATGACTAGAGTTCCCGTCGACTGCCAATCTCTCTCTCTCTCTCTCATATAATGTTTCTTGAATTTGGAAATATACGGTGCTCGGCCCTAGCTAGCTGCCACTGCTCGTTCGGGTGATTCGGATCGTTCATCTGGTGGGCCTCATTTTGATTGGGCATGTTGCATAGAACTCCTTTCACGCAGCCCTTGCTGTCTGGTTGTTGGCCTGTAAACGGACAGTTTATAAAGAAAACATGGGTGGTTGTCTTTATGCAGCAGGAAGAAGTCCCCTGATCAGATTGCTGCGACTGTTCTATCGATTTCGGTCTGTTGTTCACTTGCAGCGAGTCCTGCCAGGTGAGCAGTCTGGATTGCCGAAGGGTGGACCCAGCCTTTTAATGAAACTAGAATCAAAATAAATTGAAACCAATTGCAAAACTAAGATACAACCTACCAGATTGAATAAGCAACACATGCAAAGAATCAGGTGGCAACTCATGCCATGACTGAACTCATGAAAAAGAAAGGACAAGTAAAAACCTAATAAAGCCAAATGCCTAAACACTGTTATTTGAGTATTGGTCTTATCAGCCCTTAAGGGAGGGTAGTTGAGACCTTATTATATTAATTTTAAGACATAAAACTAAAATGAAAAAAAAAAACAAGCTCCTTCATGTAGACCCACGTTGGGCTCACGTGGGATTCACACTTGCGATCAGGTGGGTTATGCATGTCAGACTCAAGATCTACTTGCACCACCTTTGCAGAATGCTGTCTTGGATGGAAAAAGCTAGAAGATAGGGCCAAGCGTTGTATGATTCCTTGGATGCTTGTTCTTGTTTTTGGGTTTGTGAAGTTTTGGAAATCAAGGCTTTTCGCTTTCCTTCTTGGGTTTTGATTTTGGTTGGACAATGTCAATGAGTTTTTCGCTGATTAAAGGTTTTATGTGGTCAGATATGTGTGTCCTACAAAACCCATGTCTAGGGGCTGAAGGGTTCCTGTAGATTAGTTGACTCTACTAGTAAAATGATATCTGGTTCTACATGTGTGTGCCTTGGGAAGCATGCATACGACTCACGACATGGGCCAATTTTGGAGCTTTGAAATGCTTCTATGGAAATGCATTGTCATGGAAACGGTACATGTTCATTTTCTGTGCGTGTGGAGATTTCCCATTTTCGTGAAAGTCATTTCCGTGTCATTTCCATTTCCTGCAAGAACCAACATTGCATAAATAGCATTCCACTGATTCAGCATCTCGAAGATGCGTGATACACACCTTAGGAATGATCATGTGTCTACTTCTTAAATGGTCAATCATGAGAACCTTATGCTTATCCCTGGGCATAAGACAACCTAATGTTTTTGTTGGATTGTTGTTGTTTTGGAAAACAATAACACCTATGTAGAAGAAGAAAAGAAAGAAACACTGTTGAAGATTCATGTTTGTTACATTAGGCTCTGGTCTTAGATAGAATAGACATAGTTTTAATTGTGTCCAAGTTGTTTTTCCATTTTTTCCAGGTTCCTTGGGCCCTTATTGATAAAAATGGAGAAAAAAACAATATATACATGTTTATGCCATTACTTGGAAACACGGTTACATAACTAGAGATGGTGATAAGTGGTTCTGACTTGTGTATTTAGATGCATGATTTATAAGTGCCCTACTGTTGTTGGGAGAGTGGAAATGGTATGCCTATTGCATTTTGTTTTTTATGAATATGAGCTTGATCATAAAAGGTGACCCTCTCTCTCCCCTTTTCTTTTTGTTGTCATTGCTAAAGCTTTGGGAAGAATGGTCTCCAAAGGTCAGGAAGTGAGCATTTTCAAAGGTTTCAAAGCGGGTTCTCTCAACCCTTGAATTCACATATCTAGTTTGCGGGCTGATACTCTTCTTTTTTGTGATGCTGATGACGTGAAGGTTGATAATCTGAGTATGATTGTCATGTGTTTCAAACAAGGTGTGCTGTATCCGTTACGATACGGCCGTATCGGCCGATACGTAACGGTAACGGTTGACACTGTTACGTGATACGGGGTCGGAATGGCCGTTACGGATTTCTGTGACCGTAACGGCCGTTACAGGCCATAACGGCCGTTACAGGCCCGTAACAGCTGTTACGGGCCTTTATATATATTTTAAAAAAAAAAAAACCCTTACCTTTTTCCTTTCTTTCCTTCTTCTTTTTCTTCTTCCTTTTCTTCTTATTCTCGTGCATTTTCAACTGCTTGCATGTCAAGCCCTGCCTGTCATGCTGCTGCTTGGCCTTCTTTTTCTTCTTCTTCTTCTTCTCTCTCTCTCTCTCTCTCTCTCTCTCTCTCTCTCTCTTTCCCTCTTTCCCTCTTTTTTCTTTTCTCTTCTTTCCCTCTTTTTTCTTTTCTTTTCTTTTCGGTTTCCCTCTCGCTCCCCTTTTTTTTTATCTGCAGGTGCACCACGCACCAGCTGCTGTAGGTACGTGTCACGCTAAGACGAGCGCTGACACTCCTCGAGCTTCGAGTTATACGAATGGTTCGAAAGAGATCAAAGTTACATGGGCTCCACAGTGATGTATTTATTATATCTACACCGTTCATCTATTTTCAGATATCATTTTAGAGCACTACCAAAAAATTGAATTATATCCAAAGATCATCTGGACCACACCAGAAATAGCAGCAGAGATAATGATTTTCACCGTTAAACAATTCGTAGGGCCACCATAACGTTTATTTTCCATCCTATCTGATCAGACCCGAGTGGGCCCCACCATGATGTATATATTTTATCCATGTCGTCCATCCATTTTGTCACATCATTTTAGGTTAGGATCCAAAAAATTAGTAATATCCAAATCTCAGGTGGACCACACCATAGGAAACAGTGGTTATAGAATGCTCACCATTAAAAAATTCTTAAGGTCCACTGTAATGTTTATTTTCAATCTAACCTATTAATTGGGTCACACTGACGTGGATTAAGGGAAAACACACATGTCAGCTTGATCTAAAACTTTTGTAGCCCCCAATTAATTTTTAATGGTGAACATTTAATTATTATTGTTTCTTATGGTGCAGTCTACCTGAGCTTTGGAGGTGCCTCATTTTTGGGCTCATGCCCTAAAATTATTTGGCAAAATGGATGGACGGTGTGGATATAACACATTCATCACGAGTGGGGCCCAAAAAACTTTGACACGTGTGCTACACTTCACGATTCGAGTCCCACCTAATTCGGGCCTTAAAAAATTGTACACGAGACATATATTAACTTAAAATTTAGCAATTAAATTATGGACTACAATTGCTAACTCACAATGCCAAAATCAAATTGTTTAAATAGTTTTAATTGTTAATTTGTGGACTTTTATTTTTTAAAATAAAGCCTTATGATTTTTTTCATGATTCACTATCCAATAAATGTCCACCAATTCATAAGTAGGATAATGGCAATAAATTACATGAATTTGAGGCTGATTTGGAGTATAGATTGGTCCTCCAAGTCAGACCCAAATTAGCAACGCCATCTACCTGAATTTAATTTCGTTTTTTTAAAGAACTATTGGGAAAAATGATAGCAAGTTGTTAAGTATATATATTAGATATTTAGAAAATTAAATATATGAATTTTGTAGTCAAATTCAGGTTACCTGGTTCAAAAATTAATCAGACAGTCCGATACAACTTCTCACCAAAGAGTTGACCGTTATACCACCATAAACATGTTCCAATTTATAAATGAATGCATATTTGGAATGCTTAGAATATTCCAGATTTAATCCATATTTTTTCGTATTTTTTTAGCAAAAAAAAAATTTGCGCCGTTACGGGCAGTTACGCCCCCGTATCGCCGTTACGCCCCCGTATCCGTATCGGTTTCGGAGGGCACCGTTACGCCAACCGATACCGATACGGCACACCTTGGTTTCAAAGCATTGTTGGGGTAGAAGGTTAATCTAGCTAAATGCGAAATGCTTGGAGTTCATATGGAAAAGGAAGAAATCGCGCTCGTTGCAAAGTCTGGTGGTTGCAAGGTAGGATCTTTTCTGCCATTCTATCTGGGGTTCCCTCTCTGTATTGGCAATCCGACCAAGCAACTTTGGGATGAAATGTTGGAAAGATTCGAGAGAAGGCTAGTAGGTTGGAAGGGCACTACCTTTCTCTTGGTGGGCGAAGCACCCTCATCAAAGCAACTTTTATCCAATTTCAGTTCTACTTCATGTTGCTTTTCAGATGCTCAACAATGGTCCTTAATCATTTAGAGAAGCTTAGATGTTATTTCTTGTGGGGAGACTAAGTTGAAAAGAAAAGATCCATTTGCTTGAATGATGTGAGGTTTATAAGCCCTACGACGAAGGTGGTGCTAACATCCGTTCCTTGGACACTATGAATTTGCCTCTTTTGGGTAAATGGCGGCGGCGGTTTGTGGTGGAGAGTGGGGCTTTGTGGAAAAAGGTCATCGTTAGCAAGTATGGATGCTCACCAGGTGGATGGTGGATTAAGGAGTCCTCTTTATATACGGTGTTAGCGATTTGGAAAGGTATTCACAACATGAAGGATGCCTTCAAAGAGGGTGTGACTTTCTTGTTGGGAAATGGGAGAAAGATCCGCTTCTGGGAAGATATATGGATGGACAATCTGCCTTTTCATATTAGATTCTCGAAGATTGCTCGCCCTACCCTAGATCGTGACGTCTCGGTTGATAAGTGCTATGTGCGGGGTGGCGGAGTGGTGGTGTGGGCTCCACCTTGTCGTCGGTATCTTTAGGATGATGAGATTGAGAAATATGTTGCTCATCTAGGATGCCTGCCTGCATCTCTGTTGCCCCTTGAAAGATGAAAATGATAGCTTGGTGTAGTGCAAGCATAAATCAGGTAGTTTTTCGGTTAAATCTTTCTACCTTACTGTTTTGAGTGGTGGGTGGGTTTGGGGAAGGTGAGTCATGTTTGGCATTACAGGCCTCCCCAAGATCGAGCCTTTTGGTTGGTTAGTTGGGAGAAAAGACTCTTAATGATTGACAATCTCCAAAAGTGGTCTATGGCTATCTCTAATATGTTCCCTAAGTGCATGTCCAATGCCAAGACGTTTAATCATCTCTCCATCCGTTGTCTGTTCATAAGCCGTGTTTGGGCCTATGTTTTGGGTAGGTTCAATATGGATTGGTCCATGCCTCTTGAGGTGGGAAATCTCTTCTCAGCTTGGCATAGGGTAGTCCGCTGGAGTAAATACCTTAACATTTGGAGGCTATGCTTGCTCGCCGGATTGTGGTCGATTTGGGGGGAAAGGAATGGCAGATGCTTTCGAAACAAAAGTAGTAGTGCAGATTGGGTTGCTAGTCTTCTTTGGCCCTTTGTTATTGAATGGACCTTGGATTAGGGTTGGGCAGAATTTGTAATTGTTAGTTTTGTCTTTGTTTCATTTGTGTTTTGTTTTTCTTCGTGGCGCTACCTCAGTGCTCCTATCTATGAAAGTTTCTTGTTATCTTTCAAAAATTAAAAAAAAAGATTATTAAAAAGGATCTATTAAGAAGGCTTGTTTGTGTACTAAGTATAGGGACTTAGGAGGGATTGGTGAAATAGGAATTGTAAAGCTGATCCCAGAGATTAAGTGAAATAGGATTGGTGAGCTGTTGGAAGAAGAAAAGCTACGTAGGCATGCCTTAAGTCAGATTTCAGAAGAAAGGAAGAGAGCATGTCCTGTTAAAGATCTAGGGCATTTTTTTTTTCTTCCTCACGAAATTGCTAATGCTAGGAGAAAAAAAAAACAATACAAAGTCTAGTTGAGGATGGTAGGAGGGCAAACACGAAATTTACAAGGAAACAGTGGTCATCTACTTTAATCTTTGTCGATGAAGTTTGAGTTCGACTCAGTCTCGACGAGATTCACTTTGAGCCGATTATTGAGGAAAAGGTAGATTGGTTGGGATGGCTGATTGGGGAGGAAGAAGTCAAGAAATACTATTTTAGATTTGTGAAGAGACAAAGCACTAGCCCTAGATAATTTCCTGGTTGCCTTCCTCCAAATGTTTAGGGAGGAAGGTGAAAGGAAATTGTTGGAGTTCGTCTCAAAATTCGAAGGGAAGGCTATCTAAAGAGATTGGGGCCTCCATTTCACTAGTCCTGGAGAAAGGAGTGGAAGGACCGAGAGACGTTAGACCCATAAGTTTTATTAGATGCCCGTGCAAAATCTTGGGTAAGATCTTGATGGGAAGACTTGGGAGATGCTAGGTAGGGTGGTATCTAAACTACAGGGGCGTGTTTTTACGGGAGATAGATTCTAAATGTCACTTTAGTGATGCACCAACTCTAGATATGAGGAAGGTACCCAATTTAATTTGGTTTTCTTCTTCTTCTCACTCTCTCTGTAAAGTAAACTTGGTTTAATTTGTAAGCTTCATATTAAGAAAGCTTATTATTTCTTAACTCAATTTAATTTGGGAGCTAGATATGAAGAAATCTTATGATTCCATTTTGAACGAAGGATGTGTTTTGGGGTGAGATGGAGTTCTCCATGGATGCTAATGTGCATTGGATGAACTCATTACGCAGTCCTACTAAATGGTCACTGAAGGGATCTTTTCCATGGAGCAAGGGGCATCCTTTAGGGAGATTCTCTATCCCCATTTTGTTCACGGGTGACAAAAGCTATCAACAAAATGATAGAGAAGGCACATTTAGAAGGTGCCATCAATGGTTTTAGGGTGAAGCATGCAAGCTTTCAAGCATAGTTTTGATTATCGATATTGTTTTGGCCAATACGGCCGTATTGTCTCTGTATCAGCTCAATGTGATATACAATATGGGGTTGTATTAGCCCTACACAAATAAATTTTTTTTTTTAGCTTATAATGACAAATATCGGTCCGTATTGGTTGTATTGGGCCGTGTTCACTTGTACCCATATCAGTTAGACAGATACGGTTATAAACGGCCCTAACATTGACAGTCGACTCGTTTTCGATCTCTCTCTCTCTCTCTGTTCTCTTTTTCATATTTCTTCACATAAAAGAATTTAGAGTCATTTTTGGTAAGATCTACATGCATTTGGAGGATCAAAACAACTGATTTTGAGTGGAATCGAAGAATTGAACCCTAGGGACCCGGTTTTGAAAAAATCGAAAAAGGTAACAAAATCTGTTTTCATTTTGTTTATTCTTCTTGGAATTGATTCGAAACATCATTTTAAGCCTAGATCTATCAAACCATAGTAGATTTGCCATCGATTTGCTGTTGTTTTGGGTAATTATGATGGATTTTTTTTTTTTTTTTCACACACACACACACATATATATTACTTTTTTGAAATGCAACAAAAAATCATGCATTTTTTATTTTATCAGATCTACATCAGTTCTGATAATCAATTTGCATTTTTTTTTTGGGGTATTTATGTAGGAATTTTCTAGAAATGTATATATATTTTACTTTTTTGAAATGCAACAAAAAATCATGCATGAGGGGGCCCGATTTGGAGAAAATTGAAAAAATGTTAAAAATTTTGCGTTCTTTTGTTTATTGTTCTTGGAATCAACTCAACACAACATTGTAAACATCAATCAATTGAACCATGCTTGATTTGGTATTGATTTGGGGATTTTTTGATTTTGATTTTAATTTTTTGGGTATTTACATTGGATGTTTCTCGATTTTTATTATTTTTTCAAAGGAAACCTGTAATGAACTAATGATGCATGATTAATCGTTAACAAATGAATACATGATAGTTGATACTGCTAACGGTAGGGCTGTACACGAACCGGGCTAGCACGATTAACTCGCTCGACTTGGCCTGAAAAAGCTCGACTCGGCCAGACCCGGAACTGAGTTCGGGTTGGGACGGGCCATTTTCTTCAGCCCGAAACTGAGTACGGGCCGAGTTCGGATAGGTTCCAGTTCGACCCGACTCAGCCCGAAACCCCTCGACCTAGCCCGACTCGGCCTGACCTGGCCCGACTCGGCCTATATATATATATATTCCTAAATTCTAACCCAGTTACCCTAACCATTTACAACAATCCAGGCCGTCCAAATCGTGGGTCCCTTTGTAGATGGAGCAAAATCCCAAAAATCTATGACAAACCCTTCCCAAAAATCAAGGCCGTTTAAGTTACCTGTCAAAGCCCTTCCCATGGAGTAGATGGAGCAGAGTCAAAAAATCAAGGCCGTCCAAATCGTGGGTCCGAAACTGGCCTGAGCTCGGCCCGAACTCGCTCGATTGCTGGCCAAGCCGGGTTCGGGCTGGTTTGGCTGGTGACCGGGCCGGGCCGGGTTGAGCCCAGTTCGACTCGGTTCGGCCCGATGTACACCCTTAGCTAATGGTGTATATCAAATTATCAATGATATGCATGGACTTATAGTCTTAATATCTCTTATGTGTTTTGCACTTTCATTATTATGATTTGATTCATACTTCATAGTTGATACTTGAATTTTGATAGTTAATAGATAATCATATTAGCAATATATGATATCAATTTATGGAGATGCGTCCCTTTGCGACTTTAGCTGGTGGAGATATGCGTCTCCTTTGCGACTTTAGCCGGTCAAGTCGATGCGACCCACAAATTTTTTTTTGCCCCATTATGTTCCTCCCCTCTCTAATGAAGAAGCTGAATGTCCGCTTACCTGGACACGTGGAGTTGCACGTGATAACAACTCCATCCCTTCGGCACAAGGCTTGTCACGTGTGATAACTTTAAATCCCCCCTTTGAAGCCCTGCCTCGTGAGTTGCATGTGTCTCATGCCTCGATTGTGGCACATGAGAGACATTTAAACCCCAAACATTTTATTCCCAAGAAGACTCTTTCAACCTTACCGCAGAGGTGGTCCGAGAGCAATTCTCCTTAGAAATGAGAGCTTTGCATCTTCCCCTCTTAGGCTACTAGGCAATGATAGTCTAGAAGGTCACCACCCTACGCCAGCGAAGGGTGACAAATCTCTCTTTAGGATGGAGATTTCCCTAGAGCAGAATTTTGAAACAAATATGGGTGGCCCCTCAGGGGCTTTGTAGGTTACATGTGAATTTAGAGTGTTGGTGGTAGTAGGAGTTGATCTCCATGTAGGAGAGGTAGCTGCAATTTCAGTCAACGAGGTCATGGACACTCTGGATTCACCTAGAGAGAGATTTGTGGTGGTTCCAGTCAACAGATAGGTCCAACTTCTCAAGAAAGCAAGTTCAACTAAAGGTGGGATATTTGAAAATTTTATCTCCGAAGAAGAGTTAGACTGGACTAAGGATGTTGTTGACAAGGTGGGACTGAAGCTCGACATGTCCTTTCAAGCTCATGATGAAGATGTAGTGGCCTTTCCAATTTATTGAACATCGAGGCATCTTGGGTCATAGATGGCTAATGGGGCGAACTCTGAAATGGCAGAGGGAGCTACTAAGGTAGCTTAGTTAGCTATGATACGAGGAGCAAGGTCACTAGACCGGACAGGGGTTGAAGGGCGAGGTCAGTATTCCAATGAATGTCTTTAGTTGGAATGTGAGGGGGTTGGGGTATAGGGACAAACATACCCAGATAAAGGAATTGTGTAAGAGGTTGAAAGCCCCGATTATCTCCATGAAAGAAACCAAACTATCTTTGATGGATAAAGTAGTTTAAAATTCTGTTTGGGGATTAAAGTCGAAGGAATTTGTCTACTTGGATGCCATATGCTCTTTGGGGGCATTTTGATCGCCTAGAATTCTAACATTTGGAGGAAGTAGGATAGTTAGAAGGGAGAATTCTCCATCTCAATAGTTCTATGCGAAATCTCCTTTGGGTTCAAGTGGCTATTCACAATTGTTTATGGCCCCTGTAAGGTTGAGCAGCGAAGCAAGTTTTGGGAGGAGCTGAAGGCGATTCCTTAGAGGTGGTTGACCATTTGGTGCATTGGGGGAGATTTTTATCCGATTCGTTTTACCTACGAGAAGTCTCATGGATCCTGATTGACCAGAAGTATGAAGGATTCTGAGTGGATCTAGAGCTTCGGCTTGCTTGATATTCCGCTGTTGGGGATGCGATTCACCTGGTCGAATGTGCAGACTCCTCCGATCATGTCTTGACTAGACATACTTCTTGCTTCTCTTGACTGGATGGACAGATTCCCTTTGGTCCAGTTGAAATGGCTTCTGAGAACTACCTTAGACCACAGATCCATTCTTCTTCAGGCTGAGTTAGATAGCTGGGGCCAAAAACCCTTCTGGTTCGAGTTAATGTGGCTGGAGGCAGAGGGCTTTTTTGATCTTGTGGAGAGCCGTGGGCGATCCTTTCATGTTGATGGTTCATCGGGCTTCAAATTGCATGAGAAGTTGAAATCTCTAAAAGTAAAGTTGAAGTCTTGGAACCGAGAAATGTTTGGGGCTAGGGAAGCCACGGTAGCTGAAATGCTTGATGAGATTCTTGCTTTTTATCTTAAGGAAGAGGGTGCTGCCCTTTCCACTGAGGAAAAAGAGAGGCAATCATCTCTCATTGTGGATTACTCCAAGTTTCTCAAGGAGGATGAAATTAAATGGAAGCAATGCTCATGGGCCCCATGACTAAAGGAAGGTGACAAGAATGTGTGGTTTTTGCACATCATAGCCTTGGCTAGAGAAATAGAATTTGCTTGCTAGTCGCGGATGGTGCTCGACTTGATAAGAAAGAGGAGGTGTGCAAGGTGGTCGTGGGATACTATCAGAAGCTCCTATCTAAAGAATCTTGGGGTGAGGCCACAGTTAGATCATCTGCATTTTGATTGCCTTTCAGAGGAGACAATTGAGTCGTTGGAAAAGCCTAACTACAAAACAAAAATTAAGGAAGCTGTGGATTTTTTGGGGTTTGATAAAGCTCCGGGTCCCAATGGCTTCCCCCTTGCTTCCTTTCAAGTGTTTTGGACTGTAGTCAAAGCTGGTGTTGTTAAATTTGTCAAGGAATTTTCTGAGAAGGGGAGGCTTCCATCATAAGTGGAGCTTCACTCATCGTGATAATTCCAAAGATTGAAGGAACGGAGGGCCTTAAAGATTTCAGATCTATAAGTCTGATTGGGAGCCCCTATAAAATTTGGGCCAAGGTGCTTGCCTCGCGATTTAAAGGTGGGTTGGGTACCGTCATCTCTCTAAACCAGGGGACCTTTGTTGAGGGGAGAGAGATTATCAATACTACTCTCGTGGCCCAAGAGTGCATAGATTCTTGAATGGGATTTTATGGATTGCATGCTTTGAAGATCGGGTTGTGGAGTCAAATGGAGAATGCGGATGCAGGCTTGTGTGAGATCTCCCACTTTTTTGGTGCTAATAAATGGATCCCTTCATGGCTTCTTCAAGCTGTCTAGGGGCCTTAGGCAAGGAGACATGCTTTCCCCACATCTATTCTTTGTGGTCGCGAAAGCTTTCAGCCGTATGTTTGCTAAAGCTCAAGGATCTGATCTTATTAGCGGCTTTGGGGTTGCCTCTTCGGGGGATTAGATCTCCCACCTCCAGTTTGCCGACAACATGATCATCTTGTGAAGCTGATGAGGATTTGGTTAAATGATTTGAGGAAAGTGGTGTTATGCTTCAAGGTGGTTTCAGGTCTGAAGTAATATGTGAGAAAAGTGAAATGTTAGGTATCCATTTATCTAAAGAAGAGGTATCCAATTTGGCTTCACTTTTTTGGGTGTAAGGCAGGCTCCTTTCCCTCCACTTATTTGGGGCTCCCATTGTGCGTAGGGAAGCCGCTATTCATCCTTGGGGTAAGGTTATCGAGCAGATTGAAAGAAAATTATCCAAGTGGAAGAGCCGCTACCTATCCCTAGGTGGCAGGTTAACCTTGATTAAAATAAGTAAATAACCTTATCTAATATGCTGTTATATTTTGTCTTTGTTCAAGTGCCCTCAAGCAATCTGAGCTAGATTGGACAAGTTGAGGGATTTCCTATGGAAGGGATTAGCGGAAAGTAACAAGCAGTGTTTGAAATATCGGTATCGCGTTACATATCACATCCTTGGGATACAGATACGCATCGGTTATCGCACGGGATATATCGTTTGTATTGGGTAATTTATCGCACCTTTTGGAAAACATGGGGAAACATTTGGAAAATTGTTGAATTTTTCAATGAAACTTCAGGGATTGTTAAAAAAGAGCTCAATACACACTTTTAGATCATAACATTTCAAAAAAGAAGTGCACATAATAGGTTTCCTTTGTATAGGGTCCTATGCTATGCACTGTCTGAGTGAACTAATGTAACTATATTCAAATTGAATGCATAACATTTAGTGTATCTGATGTTCATTTCATCAAACACTCTTAAATGCTTCGGAATTAGTCTTAATTGACAACTGGTTGAAGGGAAAATTTGAAAAAAAGTTAATAATTTAATAATTTTCAATTAAAAAAATGATTTTTATTTATTGAAAATTGATAAGGACTTAACAAATCGGTAGATGAGCCCTCATACATGCTTTTGGTCTGATTTGGAAACACATTTGGTGTGGGGACTCTCCCTTATCTAATATGCTGTTATATTTTATGTCTCACTTCAAGTGCCCTCAAGTAGTCCGAGCTAGATTGGACAAGTTGAGGGATTTCTCATGGAGGGGGTTAGTGGAAAGTAACAACTAACAAGTTCTATTTTCGAAGATGGAAGGAAGTGCGTAGGCCAGTATTCTAAGGTGACGCAGGCTTATGGGACTTGTCAGGCATGAACTTAGAAATGGCTATGGCAATTTGGTACCAAAGAAGGCCATTTTTGGCAGGAAATCATAGCTTGTAAGTACGACCTTGAGGGGATCAGGATGTCTTCCTTGTATAAAGCTTCCCATATTTGGAAATTAGTGGAGACCCTAAGGGAATATTTTGTGAGAGGAGTGTCAAATTCAGGGTTAGTGGAAAGTAACAACTAACAAGTTCCACCTTCTAAGATGGGAGGAAGCGCATAGGCCAGTATTCTAAGGCGACACAGGCTTATGGGACTTGTCAGGCATGAACTTAACTCTTCTTGGCAAATGGCTATGGCAATTTGGTACCAAAGAAGGCCATTTTTGGCCGGAAATCATAGCTTGTAAGTATGACCTTGAGGGGATCAGGTCTTCATTGTATAAAGCTTCCCATATTTGGAAGTTAGTGGAGACCCTAAGGGAATATTTTGTCAGAGTATCAAATTTGGTGGGGGGCGGTTCCAAGATTAAGTTTTGGAAAGACATTTGGTGTGGGGACTCTCCCTTGCACATCGACTTTCCTAGTTTAGCCCGCCCAACCCCAAATGAGGGGTTGAGAGTAGTGGATTGTTTTTCTGTTAGCAGTTCTTCAGTTTGTTGGTCTCCTCTGTGCAGAAGAAACCTATCAGATTGTGAAATCGCAGTGCTCATTTCCCTTCTTGACCGTCTTCATTTCACCCTATGGGGGGAGGCGATTTGTTGGTATGGAGTGCGCACAGTTCGGTTTGATTCTCTGTGAAGTCATTCTACAAGTTGATTTGGCCTGATGATAACATCAATCAATGGGGTCACGCCTACCACTTTTGTTCTATGGAGCACAGCCAAGGTAGCCGTTTTCACTTGGTTAGTGGGTTGAAAAAGGGTCCTCACGATTGGCAATCTTCAGAAGCGATCATTGATTATCCCTAATATTTGCTATTTGTGCAAGCAAGATGCTAAAACCATCGACTGCCTTTTCATTTTCTGCCTCTTTACGCAAAATATTTGGGTGCGATTCATTGCCATCTTTGGGGAGCAGTGGGTGATGCCAGGTTTGGTCAAGGACCCGTTGTGGGCGTAGCATGGGGTAAGTGGTGGTATGAAGGACAAGGCTAGCTGGCTCTTGACGCTGCCAGTTATATGGTGGTGTGTTTAGGGTGAGAGGAACAAAAGATGATTTTGAAATTCATCCGATTCAGTTGAGTCTATTGTGGAGGTCATTAAATTGTCGGTTTTCGAGTGGTCGACCTCCATATAGCTGTTGTCTTTGCTGCTCTCTCCGTGTTGGCGGTTTTTGTTGTATTCTTTTCCTGGGGTGCTGTTGCTTGCTGGGGTTTTTTAATAAAATTTTCATATTCTTAAAAAAAAATAAAATCTGGCATATATCGATATTCTATACCAAAAAAAATCAACATCACACCTTACAATAGGTCAACCCATCGTGACAACATTCTTACCAAAGAATGGTCCGATACACCATTGAATACATGGTCAAAACACACAAAAAAAAGATAGATTCTTAGATATCTCAATTTTCTTATTTTTTAAATATTTTCCATAATTCTTTTGCTTAAAAACAATTCTAACCAATACGGGCCTGATACCGATACGTGACGCTGTATTGTATCATTTTTTGGCCGGGCCGATACACCCACCGATACCAATATTCAGAACCATGTTTTCAAGTTTTCTATCTTCAATTTGTGTATGACATGCTTCTCTATGCAAAGCAAACAGAGTTTAAGTGGCTTATTTGAGGGAGATGTGGATGTGTTCTGAAGCAGTATCAAGTTGGAAGGTTAATCTGCAAAAAACAAGCTTTAGGTGTTTGGTTAGGTGAGGAGGGGGTGTAGGAATTAGTGGGGGAGTTTGGTTATCAGTCAGATGGTCCATTATTAGAAAAAATAGAAAGCAATTAAGGAATGGTGAAAACTGAATAGAGACTTGAGCATTAAGAGCACTATTAGTAGGTAAGTAAAAGAACAAAATCTTCTGGTAAGTAAGTAAAAGAACAAAATCTTCTAAGGAAGTTACAAGGGAGCAAGGTTCTCAATAATGGTAATAGTGGCTGTAATGACCACTATCGTTACTATTACGATATGGGCCATAATAGCTGTTATGTCCCCTTTTACTTTTTCTGAAAAAACCTCTATCTGCTCCATAACGGCTGTTATAGGGCTGTCACACCTTGTTACAGGACATGCCATTTTTATTTCCATAACAGCCTTTATGGCTCCGTAGCGGTTACAGCACCGTTTTTGAATACATTGCAAGGGAGTTGTATTGAATAAGTGATTAAAAGTCGGTTCCATGACTGAAAGACACAAAGAAGATGAGGTTTGAAGTAGAGAAGATTAATCAAGAGGTCAACTTCATTAAGTAGTCTAAGCGGAAGATAAGGGAAATATTAGGGACTAACATTGCAGATGTTGTGGGAAATATCGAAAATATCCTGATATATTAGCATGTATCGACGATACATTTGTTTTCTCTGTGTTCCAGGAAGTGTAACACTGACCAGTGGTACTGAAAATATTGGCTGATTTCGTCTGTTTGACACCTTGTGTTTGTGTTGGATGCCAAAAAGTGCTCAGTGTCCCCGTTGCCTATCTGTAAAAACATCCTGTGGCTTAGAGGTTGGGACACCACCCATACTTTCAGTTCTTGTTATCTATTGTAAATGTTAGTTTTGTATTTATTCAATTCAATCTTCATTTATTGTCCAGCAAATGTGAGGTTTAGCTTAGCATAAAAGCTCAAATAATTGATTCCTCAGGGTAGATGCAGTGAACTTGTCATCACACATGTTCTTTTGCAGATTGAAGAGGTTCGCTTGCGGTTAAATGTTGATGTTACAGCTGCTCCAGATTCCCCTCCTGCACCTCCACCTATTGAATCATTTACAGATATGGTACATTTATATGTTTAGGACAGTGTATCATCTTCCAAAAGACAGCACATAGTAATTACAGGGTTGTGGTGCTTCAGAACATGTACGGTACCCCTATGTGTTCAGTCCATACAAGCACTGACCATGGTGTTGTGATCTAGGCTGTCGATCTTATGGCTCAATCAATAAGGGATGCCCAAAAATCTGCCAGATTGGAAGATCCTAGCTCTTTGAACAGCAGCTTTCGGATATATGGTTAATAAGAAGAATGCTGCAATGGTCCGCGAAAAAGGCTAAACGTTATATGGTCAGGACCTTCCAGTATGGAGAGTTTCAAGCATAACTTAGCCATGGTGGGACCTGTCACTGTCAGATCAATGGTCTGAATCACTGAACCATGGGCACACTTGTATCGACTGAGATGTGTCAGAATCTATAATCTTTTTGATGCATTGGGACCCCATAATTCCTTATCGGCACAAGTCTTTTCATGTCAGCTTTTAGTAATGCATAATGCTTGTCTTTCAGTGTTTGCACCCAAGCATCATGAAGGATATTGCTTTTCATGAATACACCAGACCGACTTCTATTCAGGCGCAAGCCATGCCAGTTGCTCTTAGTGGGAGGGATCTTTTGGGTTGCGCGGAGACTGGGAGTGGGAAAACTGCTGCTTTTTCCATCCCCATGATTCAGGTCTACACAGTCTTTATTCTCCTCATTTCTTTATTTAAAAATCTATTCTCATATTCCATCATAAACTGAACACCCAGCATATGACTTTTGGTTTAGCTCTTTTGATTATTCAATTGATATATATATATATATTCTGGTGTGGTGAATTTCTATCACAGCATTGCTTGGCTCAACCACCTATTCGGCGTGGTGATGGACCTTTAGCATTGGTCTTGGCTCCTACAAGAGAACTTGCCCAGCAAATAGAGAAAGAGGTGTGAAATGTTTTTATATTATTTTTATTTTTTACTTTTTGGAAAGAATGAACAGTCTCATTACTTTAGATGATTGAAAACGCCGGACCCAATTTGTTGGGAGTTGGGACAAGGCTTGGAAGATTGAAAAAAAGGGCCAGATTTGGCCAGATTTGACTGTTAGAAGAATGCATCTAGAGGGATTTCGAAACGGCAGCACTGGGGACTGAGCACAGTGATTGGAGGCCTAAACTAGTGGCGGACTTCAGCAACAGTTCCTTCTTGGCTGCGTTGGTGACTCTGTGGGCTATATGGAGAGAGGAACAACTGCTGCTTTCGGGATATTTCCTCTCCGTCATCTGTGGTGTCGGATCTGATTTTTCGGGATGTGGGTGACTGGTCGCTTAGTCTTAATCCTTCAGACCGCTGTATCATTTCTTCCCTTCTTGGCTTGTAGTGGTGCTGGCCCATATAGTCAGCTTTGGGTCTCTTCTGTCTTGAGTTGTATGGTTGGTTTTGTAGGTTTGCTTTTTTCTGTGTTTTCCTTTTGTTTTGGTTTTGAGTTGTATAGCTGGTTTTGTTTTTGGCTTCGGCTTTGTTTTGTTTCTTGGGTTGCCCTAGGCTCCCTTTAATATAAGGTCAATCATCCCAAAAAGAAAGTTCCTTCTGATGTAAGCATCCTGGTCGTAAAACTGGCTTTTTTGGAAACGTTATTAATATATGATTGGGGTAAGGATTCCAGATATGGATGGACGGCGATAGCTGCCAAGAAATTTTAGTTTGCAGATTTAATTGTTTATTGGGGGTATTGTTTAAGTAGTATAACAAAGACCTGCAGCAACCAGCAAAACCTTAATCTGGCGCCAGTGATGACTACTCTGAGGCTGTGTAATTGTCCAAAATTGGAGGTCCTGGCACTGATCTTTGCCTATTGAAGTTGATTAAATTAGGGGCAATGGATCATAGAGGGTGTGTTTCTCTCTTTGGTTCTAACATTCCATATGGGGTTGCAATTTTTGTGTTGTACAGCCCGTTTCAAGGGGTGGGAGCCATTTGAGACTGGTTTAATGCTAGGGACAAGTTCAAGCTGGACGAAACAAATGCAGCAACCTCCCAAGTGTGCCGTGTATGGAATAAAATTTAGGGGGCTTTTGGTTCTATGGTGCTCCCCCCAAAGTGACTTCTTTTGCTTGGTTGGTGAGCTGGAAGCATATTCTTACCGTCGGTAACCTGCAGAAAGGAGCCATGATTCTCCCCAATGTATGCCTTATGTGCATGAGGGATGCTGAGTCTATCAACCACTTATTTGTTCATTGTAGCTATGTTCAGCAATTGTGGTCTCGGTCGCTCATATCCTTTGGTTCAGATTGGGCAATGCCCTCTTCCGATAGATCAATTGTTCGAGATGTGGCATGGCGTGCAACTCACTAAGAACAGTTGGATGCTTTGGTGCTTATCTATGCTAGCCGTTCTTTGGAACATTTGGGGAGAGCGAAATTCTTGATGCTTTCATAACAAGTGGGGCCCTTGGGAAGAAGTTTATTGGAAAATTAAGAGGGATGTTATAGAATGGGCAGCTATTTCTTGTAGTTTTGACGATATGGTTGTGTGTTCTATATTCGATTGTAGTTAGATGCTGCTGTGTATTCTTTTTGGCTTGTTCTTCTCAAGCTGTTTTTAATAAAATTAAAACATTATCCTTCAAAAAAAGTGCGCAAGAGAGGGAAGTCATGTGAGCTAAGTTTGGCTGGACATGGAGAACAGGAAGGAGGGAGGAATTGACTAAAGGGGCGGGATGAGAGGGGGAATATTTCAGAAGAGGCAGATGAGAAGGATAGGGTTGAACTGGATCAGAAGGCTAGGGTTGCATTTTGTTGGCTAGTTGCGAAAGACAAAGTGCTAACTATCAATTATCTTTGGGTAGACATGATTATTACGAACTCTGCTCTCTCTCTCTCTCTCTCTCTCTCTCGGATGTGGAATCAGGGACATCCATGGTAAAAATCCTATTATTGGTTACTTACAAATTGTGAGGTGGGACATCCATGGTAAAAATCCTATTATTGGTTACTTACAAATTGTGAGGTGGACAATCATATTGTCCAATGGGCTAATTTTATAGCGATTCTCTGATCCACCGAGAGTGGTTGCATTTGATTGCTAGTTGCAAAAGAAAAATGCTAACTATTGATCATCTTCAGGGGAGGAACATGATTATTACGAACTCTGCTCTCTCTGCCTCAAGGATGCAGAACCAGTAAACTGCCTATTTGTTCACTGCGAGATCCCCTGAATCTATGGAGGTGCTTCTTAAGTTTTTTGGAATGCAGTGGGTTATGCCTGGTTTAATTGAGGTCGTGTCACTGGCATGGCTATGGGGCTTTGAAGGAAAAAAGGAAAACAATCCTATAGTGCCTATCTCTGCTATCCAGTTGCTGGTCATCTAGAGAGACCGGAACCAAGGTTACCTGGATCATGAAGCGCTTGGGTATGTAAAGGGAATGGATACGCAGTATGGTACTTTCTCGAATATGTGCTACACTAGGGGTAGGATCATGTGGGTCGCTCCCATGCATAATGCGAAGCATGCAAAATCTAGTTCTATGTACAAACTAATATTCTAATATTATTATTTATATATGAAACGATTAATGTTATTACTGCACATCCTGCATGCATCGTATTATGCACCCACTATTGCATAAATCAAGGAATAATTGATTGGTGATAATAGTATAGAATCATAAATGGCAAAATAGTGATCACAAATGACCCATAATCTGGATTGCAAGATCCGGAGCAAAAGATGTAGGGGGGTTGACAATGTAGGTAACATTGAGTGGAACGATAAAATTTTCAACAACAAATTGGAAAGTGTTGATGTGGTTCATAGTGCTAAAGGGAGGCTGATAACCTGTAGGCATTGTTGATCCTTCGTTTAAGCTTGTAAATGGGAAACCTATCCCCCCCAACCCAAAAAGAAAAAAACAGAAGGATTGTAAATGGGAAAAATATTCTGGGCATATGGGGGTACCAAGGTTGATTCCTCATCATCCCTCCTCCCTTCTTCTTCTTTTGTATTCCTTTTGTTTGGCTTTATAAACTTTTCTGTTGCCATTTAGAAAAAGAAAAAGAAGAAAACAGAACTTTGTTTCTAGTGGTTTGGGGTTCTTAACTCCAATTGTTGAAGTTTGCAATTAGGCAGTCAAGGTTTCTTTTCTTCTTTTTTTTTTTTTTTTTTTTCTTTTTCTTTTTCTTTTTAAATTTTTTTTTTTCTCTAGCTTTGCTTGGAACAGTCTGGTGCCTTCTGATTTTCTTTTTATTTGAAATGGGAAATGAGTTGAGGTTTGCTTCAATTCTTCATACCCATCTCACTGCGCACTGATTTGCTATCTATTGCAGGTTAAGGCGTTTAGTCAGTCACTGGAATCGTTCAGAACTGCTATTGTTGTGGGAGGAACGAACATGTCAGAACAGGTAACTAATTCTGCCATTGGGTAATATTGCTAAGGAGCTGTTCCATGGATTGACAGTCTCTTCTGTTCACTTAAATCATTCTAGTTGTTTTTCCTGGATGTTGTATTCATATACAAGGAATCTGTGGTTGGGCTGATATCAGAGCTATCAAGTATATATTCTCCTTATACGTGGGACACTCTTATCTCCCTTCTGTGGATGTACCATACCCCAGAGTTCACGATGGTTGGACAAGTCTAGCTACTTATTGGAGGATTTTTGTACATTGAATGTTGACACTTGGACTTTATTCTAACCATCCATTTGTGATCATCAAAAGTCATCCAATCATGGCTAGGGCCATCAACCACTGTGAATTTTGGGGGTATGGCCCATCTAGTATTGGTTCATATCTTCAGGGAATGTAATTGGGTGGCTGAGTCCTTGCGGGTTTATGCTGTTGGCATGTACTAGAATCATGTTTTTATGCCTCAGACGGTTAAAATGGTTCCTTTTATGGATAGGTCGTGGATCCCAAACATTACAATTAATTGATGTATTTTTTGGTCTTGGAGTAAGAATGTGTGTCATGTATTTGCTAGTGTGCTTGCTAACTAACTTAGATAAAGGTGTTATCTCCTGGTCCTTTGTCGTCTCTCTTCAGGCCTTACATTTTGTTATTTCCTGCATTTCATTGAAAATAACTTCTGCTGGTGATACTATTGCAGAGATCCGAACTACGAGCAGGAGTACATATTGTGGTTGCTACACCTGGAAGATTTATCGATCATCTACAACAAGGAAATACATCTCTCTCAAGGATCTCATTTGTTGTTCTAGACGAGGCGGACAGAATGCTAGATATGGGTTTTGAAGCACAAATAAGAGAGGTGATATGACATTAACATGCTTCTTGTTGTTAAACTCTTTATTCATTGCCTTCACCAGTTGACCTCCTTTACTGACTTTTTCTTTCTATTGAGACCAAGGTGTGCTGTAACGGTAATGGCGGCTGTAATGGTCACCATTGTTACCATTACGATAAGGGCCATAATGGCCGTTATGTTCTATGTTAAAAAAAATAAAAACTGTATCGGTCTCGTAACAGGCCATCGGTCTCGTAACAGGCCATCACAGGGCCAATATAGGTCTTTTTTTTTTTTTTCCATAAGGGCCGTTACAACTCTGCTATGCGTAATGGTTGGCGCCATTACTGTTACGTAATGGCCGATATGGCCCGTAACAGCTGTTACGGCACACCTTGATTGAGATCCTTTTCTTTTTCACTGTTGGGAGTATCCATGCAAAAATGCCACAGGTGCAAAGTAGATTTTTATATGTTAGGTGCAGTAAGTAGATTTTTATATGTTTGTATAATCTCTATTATATACAATGTTAGTTGTCAGGGACAGAATTTTGCTTGCAATTAATCTTTCTAGATGAATCAACTACGCATTATTAAAGGACATGAAAAGGGTTTTTAAGAAAAAGAATGGGCATTTAGGTAATTCAGGTGAACCTATCCTCAACAAATTCACCTCCTTTCTTCACAAAAGAGGCTAGACTCCTACCATAATGGTTCATTACTAGTTTTGAAAATGGTGGTGATTCATATGGTCCAATATGGCACTCATGTACGGCTATTCGCACCAGCCAAATTGTGGAGGGAACATATCTCTAAAATCATACTTATCCCGCTCATCCAATTGATGGCTATCAAATAAATGCTTAGGAGTAAAATAGTGAGTGGTTCAAATTTCAATCACAAAATTAGTTGTAACCTTCGCAGTGTAATTTTTAGGCTGCACCATCGACAATTAGATCAATAATTTGGGTGGCCTATGTCTTTCATGGTTTATGACTGTATGTATCCACCACCCCTGTTACGCAATACAGGGGCGAAGTAGTCCGGGGTGGGGGTGCATATCAAGTATCAACTGATGCATCCAATACACCTTGTATTGGCACTGATACGTGACTGGTCCAACCATAAAGGGCCCATTTCTATGTTTTTTTTTTTTTTTTTGAAACATCTCTAGTTTTTTCGCTTGTTTATTAATTTCCACCATGGAGGAAAGTTGGACACTCTATACTAGATATATGCTTATTTTGGGGATCAAAACACGGGACTTGAGTGATATTTGATGAAGGAATCACTTTGGGAAAAATTATAAGGGGACAACTATCTTTAATTTTTTTTTGTTTATTTATTTCTTTTTCTTTTTGTTGTATTTCAATATAATGGATGCTAATCAGTGTTTTAACTAGCTTACGCTACATAGCGTAACTTAGCCTTAATGCCACTGCCACATAACTCATTAAAATAGCTCAAGTCGCATGTAGCCTACGCTACATGCTAATTTACCTACCCTACATGCTACATAGCTTAAACTATGAGTTATTTTCACTAAAACAAAAAATCAAAAATCAATTAACGATTCAATGATTTGTTACATTTTTCTATTTTTCAATAAAAAATAGTTAATCTTTTCAGCTATTTTACTAAAATAATAAAAGCAACAGTATTAAATCAGGTCTGTTGCTCCTACATCTTCATAGTTAATCTTTGCCCTATTTTCCCTATTATTTTAGGTGGTGTTTGGTGGTGCTAGATATCATGAAATTTCATTTCTAATCAATCTAATTTGGTGCAAAATATCATGAAATTTCATTATATTTTGTGCAACAAAGTGCAACCTTTATTTAAAATCTAAAATTAGCATGTAACTTATGCTACACGCTCTGTAGCTTATGTCTTATGCTTAGGAGTGAACGCTATGCTACACCTATTTGCTATTTAAAACACTGGCCCTAATGTAGCTTATGTCTTACTCTACACGCTTTGTAGCTTATGTCTCACGCTTAGGAGTGAATGCTATGCCACACCTATTTGTTATTTAAAACACCAGCCCTAATGTATAAAACCATGCTTAATTTGTGCTTCACTAGGGCCTCTTTTGGTTGACTTCCAATAGATCAAGTCGATAAACAACTTCTTATCAAATAATGGTTTGGTACACCATGGAATGGATGTTAAAAACATTAAAAAGTAAAAAAGAAAAAAACTGATAGATTCCTTTGTTTTTCATTTTTGTTTCCTGTTTTCCTGAATTTGTTCTTATCAAAGAAGGCTTGTTACACCATTGAATGGATGTTAAACACATTAAAAAAAAGAGAAAAAAAATGATAGATTCCTTTGTTTTTAATTTTTTCCCATTTTCCTGATTTTTTTTTCTCGAAATCTTTTTGGGCAAAGAAAAATTTCAGTTGATATGGACCCATATCGTCTGATATGCCGATTGATACCGTTATTTGATGTTTGTAGAACTTCCCCATGTGTATGGTTGAATAGTCACCACCACTAAAGTGGTTGTTAATTGTTATAGGAGTTTTGCTCCAAATGAAATATACTTTTTGAAACTGCTTCCCCTTCCCTTGCTCCCATGATCTACAAACTATTTCCTTTCTCCACATGTCACCTTTGTTATGAAATGCTTGCCAATCCGACGCGGCATGTATGAACCAATCTCCATACTCTCGAGCTCATGTGCCAAGTGGGCAGGCGTGGTGAAAATAAGTTTTCCTTCATGTCGATCAAGGTTCAAAGAATCTGTCTTGTATAGACCGTATCCACCCTACTTGAGATATAATATGGGGGTGTATCGCTCTTTTGGGTACTCTGGCAGGCATATCATTTTGCATTGGGCCGTTGGCTGACGGAGACATTGGCTGAGACACATAAACGTGTCATTTTTTTAAAAATACATTTATTATTATTATTATTTTTTTTCCCCACATATTCTCATATTCTCTCTCTCTCTCTCTCTCTCTCTCTCTCTCTCTCTCTCCCCAATTGTGCACATGAAATGTAACTTGTGCGAAAAGGTGGCCAAGTGAGAAAGTGCTTCTTTGGAACTTGCTGCACATTTGGTAAGAAGAACACATGTGCAGGATCTCAATGCTCATTACATGGTCCTTCAGTTTGTGTTGCCACCTGTGAAGAAGCAAGTTCCTAGAAATATGTCTTGTATGCTCAGCTGGTTGATCACATGTGCATCATAAAATCGTTTATTAAAATAAATTGACTAATGGTCCACCAATCAAACATACAGGTGTGGCCCGCCTGGCTATCAGACGAACTAATTTTTTGCATTTTCGCCAGTCAGTCATTGACTAGCCCGATAAATGCCAATTGTTCTAAGGCTAAAATGATTGGTCATGGAATGGGTGGGCTTGCCCATTGGAGGCTTGTATTAGCCGGATCTCATCATCCTCTTTGTAATTTGTATCCTCTTTCCTTTGCCCTTCGAATAAAATTTCCAGTTATTTTAAAATAGAAAACACCACGTCTCTCACACACGCATCCTGTTCCATTTGTGCTTCCTATAATCAAACATCCTTTGATTCCTCCATGATGATTTACGGGACATGCAAAGTAGGTTTTGAAGTCTACTCGATCCACTCAAACGTCTCTTATCCACACAAGGAATTTTATGGTCCCTATCTTTGCACAACATACATGGCTGTTCCACCTTCTTAATGGAGGAGATAAAGTGGAGACAATGGTTGAGGGCCCTATGGTTGAAAGAAGAGGATAAGAATACACACTTCTTCCATAGCATTGCATCGGCGGGAGCTAGAAGCAGCATAATTTCTTCCCTTCTCGTCAATGGTTCAAGATTTGAGGAGTAGGTTTGCGGAGACGATTGTGGGGTATTATTAGAAGCTTCTTTCAAAAGAGAATTGGAGTCAGCCGTGGTTAGATTATCTTCCCTTTGATAGCCTTACGGCTGACCAAGCTGTATCCTTGAAAAGGCTGGTGTTGGAATCCGAGATTAAGGTGGTACTGGATGGCTTGGATAGAGACAAAGTTCCCGAGCCGAAAGGTTTCCTCTTGTTTTCTTCCAAGTATTTTGGAGACTAGTAAGTGTGAATGTGATTGCTTTTGTCAAAGAATTATTTGAAGAAGGTCAGCTTCTGTCTGAGTTAGGGGCTTCCTTCTTAGCGATTATCCCTAAAATTGAAGGTGCCGAAAGCTTAAGGGCCTGTTTGTTTTTCAATTCATGGGGTAAATAAGATGTAAATGGGCAATTATTATTTACCATTGTATTTACCTTCCGCAGTAGCCATTTGATGGTGACTTGATGTTAATAGTGGGTTGAAATCGAGGAAAGGAGGATATTTTAGTGGGGGCCCCATTGTTATGTATGTACTTGATCTGTGCTGTCCATTCGTTTTTCCCTCTCATTTTAGGGCATGAGCCCAAAAATGAGGCAAATCCAAAGCTTAGGTGGACCACACTACATGAAATAGGGGGAATTGAAAGCTTACCATTCATTTCTTCTATGGGGCCATCATAAGTTTTGGATCAAGCTTATTTTTGTGTTTTCCCCTCATCCATGTCTGTGTGACGTTATGAACAGGTTGGATGGCAGGTACACATCCTTGTGGGCTCTATAGGCTCATTTTAACTATTAATGGTAGGCATTCAATTCTACGTGTTTCTTGTGGTGTGATCCACTTGTTGTGTAGGATGCCTTGGATTATGCCAATCTGCTGTGCAGAGAAGTCCTGTCTCAATTCGACTGGATCTAATTTTCTTCTCACTGAAAATTGGGTGGTTTCTCAGGTTGCACGCTGTAAAGATTTGTACATTTTCGGTTCGACCGAAAACTGTAATCGGTTAAGTTCGGTCTGACCAAAGGTCACATTTGACCTGACCGAATGGGTTACGCAGATTAGCGCAAATCGGGGTATTTAAGTCTGATCGCAATTAGGGCTTGTGATAACGAGTGTTTTCTTTCTAAGGGCAAGGGTTTGTGAGGTGAGAGGGGTTTCTAAACACTTGTAAGGGCTTGGGAATGGATTTTCTTAAGGGATTAGGGTTTTCCTAGGGTTATGCATCACAAGGGGAAATCAGGTGCTTTCGTAATTGAAGAAGGTGAGTGGTGTAAACTCTTAAGTTTTTTTATTTTTATTTTTCAAATATTAAGTTAATCTCTGTTGCTTTGTGCCGTGGTTTTTTCTGGCAAGGGTTTTCCATGTAAAATATCTTGTGTTCTTTGGTTGCTTTCTTTATTGTTTGGTTATTCTGCTTTATTCGATTGTTCTATCTTTGTTGAGCGTGCTTCCACCAAGCGCACAATTTAATGGTGGTACTAGATCCGAATTTCTAATACCTAGGGTTGATCTGGGTTTGTTGAGGGCTTCGAATATCAACAAAGTGGTATCAGGGTGTCATGTTTAAGGACGTTCGAGAATTTAACAAATATGTCAGGGTCAAATTCGATATATAGAAATTTGATGGGAAGAACAATTTCATTTTGTAGCAACGGAATGTTAAGGATATTCTAGTATCACAATGGTCGAGCAAGGTGTTGTTGGAGACTCAACCGGAGAAAATGTCGGATGATGATTGGAGTGAACTTGGGGAGAAGGCTATGAGCACCATCGTCTATGTCTATTAGATGAAGTCATGTACAACGTTCTGGATGAGGAATCTTTCCTGGAGATGTGGAAAAAACTAGAAGACCTATACATGACGAAGTCCCTCACAAGTTGTTTGTGAAGAAACAACTATTCGAACTACGGATGAAGGAAGGATCTGATCTCTTGGAGCATATGAACTTGTTTATAAATGTGTGTGGCAAGTTTTTTAAGGCTCAGAGTGACAATCGAGGAAGAAGAGAAAGCGTTGCTACTTCTAGCATCGCTTCCCACATCATACGACCATCTCGTCACTATTCTGTTGTATGGGAAGAATATAGTGAAGCCAGAAGACATCATCGCAACTCTCGTTTCGAATGAGATGAGGAAGAAGTCGAGCGATGATGACTCTCAGGTGGAAGTGTTAGTTGCGAAAGGGGGTCAGAGACTCGATTTGAGAAGAAGAAAAGGTTTAGATCGAAAACAAAGGCTAAGGACGGATGCTTCTATTGTGGTATAAATGGGCACTTCAAGAGAGATTGCCAGAAATAGATGGATGACCTGGAAAGCAAGGGTAAAAATAATACAGGTGAATCAGCTAGTGTAGTGGAAAAGAGCTCAGAAGGAGACCTCCTCTTTGTCTCCTCAGGTATGAGCTGTCTCTCAGATACATGAATACTCGATTCAGGATGTTCGTATTACATGTGCCTGGATAAGACTTTGTTAAGTTCTTTCAAGTCCTATGATGGTGGAAGTGATGGGGAATGACGCAGCATGCAAGGCCATTGGAATATGAACTATCAAGGTAAGGATGTTTGATGGAGTCATACAGGCTCTAGGTGATGCCAGATATGTCCTAGATCTGAAGAAAAACTTAATATCCTTGGGGGTTTTAGATACGAACGGTTGCACGTTCACTGCATCTGGTGGTGTAATCAAGGTCATCAGAGGTGCAATGGTATTAATGAAGGGACATAAGATAGGAAATCTGTACAAGTTGGTTGGCAGCACGGTTATATGCGAGGCCGCTACCACCTCACATGCAGAATTCGACGCAGATGACACTAACCTGTGGCATATGCGGCTAGGGCATATGAGTGAGAGGGGCATGATGGAACTCCATAAATGTAAACTGTTGAAAGGAGTTAAGACATGCAAGGTGGATTTCCGTGAGCATTGCATCTATGAGAAACAGTGTAGGGTAAGGTTCAAAACTGCTACACACACTGGTAGTGTGGTGCTCGACTATATTCATTCAAATGGCTTGGGGCCACTGACAGTATCGTCTAAGGGAGGAGCACGATACTTCGTGAGCTTAATAAACGATTACTCGAGAAAGGTTTGGGTCTACTTCTAAAATACAACTCTGAGGTATTCGCTAAGTTCAAGAAAATGGAAGACAGAAGTAGAGAAATACATTGAGAGACAGGTTAAGTGTCTCAGGTCAGATAACGGTTTGGAGTACAGAGGCAGGATTCATGGAATTCTGCAAGGAATAAGGCATCACAAGGCATTTCTCAACTCTATGGACCCCACAGTAGAACGGGTGGCAGAGAGGATGAACAAAAATATATTGGAGAGGGCGAGAAGTATGTGGTTGCATGCGGGGCTGCCTAAAAGCTTTTGGGTAGAAGCGGTTAACATAATATGCTATATTTTAAATTGGTTATAATTTACAACTCCAGACTCTAAGGTTGCAGAGGAAGTCTGGACATGCAAGGATGTCAATTACTCAGGGATGAGGATCTTCGGGTGTCTAGCATATGCCTACGTGCAGAGTGGACAAAGGTTAAAGTTGGATCCCAAATCTAAGAAGTGCATCTTTATCGAGTATGAGAAAATTGCTAATGGCTACAAGCTTTGGGATGCAGACTCTCAGAAGGTGGTCATTAGCAGAGATGTCATCTTTGATGAGGCATCAATGTTGAAAGCCAACAAGGACGTTGCAGGGAAGTGGAAAGCTATAGTGATGCTGAGAAATTGTTGATGCAAGTGGAGTAAGTTGAGCTGATTACTGAAGGTGAAATTTAACAGGAGCAAGAAACTGAGCAAAATAATTAGCATGATACTTAAGAAAGTATAGCTAAGAACAGGGAGAAAAGAACCATTAGAGCCCTAGTTTGGTATGGGTTCGAGGATATGATTTCTTTTGCATTGTTCACAGGGAGTAGAGATCCCTCCACCTTTCAAGAGGCAAAATCTGGAAAATATGGCAACAAGTGGATGTCGGCCATAGTGGAAGAGATATAACCTCTGCATAGGAATCAGACATGGGAGTTGGTGGAACTTCCAATAGGTTAGAGGGCTATAGGGATGCTGACGGTTGCAATGGACAAGAAGGAGATACTCTTGCTCAAGTCTCTATTAAGCAATGAGTTTGACATGAAGGATCTAGGCGTTGCGAAGAATATCCTAGGCATGGAGATACATAGAGACAGTCTGAGAAGTTGTGGCTTTCTTAGAAGGGATATGTGCAAAAGGTACTAGAGAGGTTCTACATGAAAGGTACTAAGCCAGTTAGCATGCCTCTAGCAGGTCACTTTAAGTTGTCAGCCAGGTTGTGTCCAAGTATAGAACATGAGATTTCAGAAATGTTACAGATGCCGTATGCGAGTGCAGTGGGGAGTCTCATGTATGCAATGGTTTGCATGAGATCGGATACCTCACAAGCAGTTACTGTTGTTACCAGATATATGGCGAATCTAAGGAATGTGCATTGGAATGTTGTTAAGTGGATTCTTAGATATCTCAAGGGCACAATTGACACTAGGATCATGTTCAGGGGACATGGAGCTTCATTGGAGTTGTAGGTTACATGGATTCGGATTATGCAGGTGATTTAGACAACATGGTGTCCGATACAGGATATGTTTTCACATTAGCAGGCGAATCGGAATTTTGGAGATTTATGCTATAGTCTACGATAGTGTTGTCTACAACCGAGATGGAATATATCACTGTGACCGAGGCGTCAAAGGAGGCATTGTGGTTGAAAGGTCTGATAGGAGAACTCGAGTTGAAGTAGGAGGCGATTTATTTGCACCGTGATAGTCCGAGTGTTATCCATCTGGCAATGAATTAGGTGTATCATTTGCGAACCAAGCACATCGATGTGAGGTTCCACAAGATATGGAATCTCATTACTTCAGGAGGTTCTGTTTCAGAAAATTCACACGGACGAGAATGCCACAGACATGTAGACAAAGCCGATGACCACAGAGAAGTTCAAGCACTTCTTGGGCTTGATTAATCTTGATGAGATTGGGCACCCTTGCTGATGCAGGACATGAAATTAAATGTGGAATGCAAGAAATCATGCTCATGATTATACCAATTTAAATAGTTAAAAAATTCCACGTCCTACATACTATCAAACATTCAAAAAGGGGAATCTATGGGGGTCCAAGCCTACACAAGGTTAGGGCTGGATCAAATAAAATTATAAACTAAACAAGCCCAAAGGAGTGTAAGATTCATCCATTCTTGCAAAGGATTGTTTCCCAATTCAAGAGATTTACAATGTTTCAATTCAGGGGAAAATCTAGGATTTGCAAATTCGGGGGATAAGTGGGATTTGGGATTCTTTAGGGTTAAGGATCTGGATTTAAGGCTAAAGAGGAAAATAGAGGAAAGATAAAACCTGAGATGAGCCACGTGCGTGGACAACAGCTGGCCCTGGGCGCACGTGCGTGACCACTCATCTGCACGTGTGTGAGGTCCACAAAGTTGGAAACCGACTCCTAGGCTAGGATCGGCCAGGGTAGGACTACCTTCATGCCAAATTTCATGTCAATTCGATGCATGGTTTGTGCGTGGTGCTCCGCCGAAGTTTCAGCCCTTTTATTGGGCTAGAATCTGAAAATCTGTTTGTGCACTGTTATAGGATAGAACTTGGATATGAAAGAGGGTGAATTCGAAGGTGTAAGGGATGTAGAGGATGATAGATGTGGGGCATAATGAAGTGGGGATGATTTGGGATGGTTGTGGCTTCGCACCACGGTAGTTAGCCCTTTGAGGAAGGGAGGGTTTAGAGAAGAAGAAAACGTAGAATTTTTTTATTCATAAACTTCATTCAGAATACCTATATGGGGTTGCTTATTTATAAGAAAATCCTTAACCCCAAAAGACAATTTTATCCTTGCACCATGTGCGCACACTAATACTTAAAGCTGAAGTAAATAAAATAATAACTAATTTAAGCAATCAAAGCCGTTCATGATGTTTCTAATAATGAGAATAGTCAAAACTCATAATCCTAGATCATCTAAGGTAGTGGGCCACGATCATGAGATCCGGTAGTAGAATCTATATGATGATCGGGTCCACTCCAATGCTCCATAGAGCAGCCCCTAACTGTAAGAACCTCCAAAGATGTCGTTGTTGATCCAAATCGAAATTGGGGCCTGCCTCCTTGAATACGTGCGTAGGGTGGGGGGTGTGTGCATGATGTCCCCATCAACTCTCCCCGGCTGCGAAAGTTTTGCCACTGGCAAAACAAAGCTCCTGAACTGCTGCAAGATGTCTGGATTAAGTCTCTGAAGCTCCTCCCCAGTGAGCCGCATATTGTCTGAAGATGGGCGTGACTTCCACTTGACAAGGAACTTTTGAAAGCCGCCGTTCAACGTCGATACTATCTAATTGTTTAGAATATCCTCTATCTCCTCTCTAGGTGTGGGAAGGGTAGGTATGGGTGGTAGAGGCTGGGAAGATGGGTCGCAAAAGGGGCCATGGATTAAGGGAAAGGTCTGGGGAATCAAGATGATTAGGTGAAAGGTTGGACAATGTATCAGTGGTCTCCTGAAATGTAACTAGATCCTCCATATTGAATGTGAAATTAATTCCCACGGAAAGTGGAAGATCTATCAAATACGCATTAGGATCGTTTCGTTTTATAATTTTGAATGGTCCAGCGTTATGCGTGTGTAATTTATGAACGGCTCCCCGAGGGTACCGCTCTGGCTTGATGCGAACCATCACAGTCCCCTACATTGAATTCCTTGAATCGTTTATGTTGGTCTGCAGAAATTTTGTAATGTTCATTACTAGTATTGATCTTTTGCCTGATTTCTTGATGCAATGAATGAATATGATGTGCAAAGGACTCTGCAGATTCTGATGGCCTATGGGACAAGGACATATGGACAAGATCAATAGACTTCTTAGGTTTATAACTAGTAATGACTTCAAAAGGACTTAAACCTGTGTTTCTATTGACAGAACTATTGTATGCAAACTCGGCGATAGGTAGTGTAGTGCCCCACGTCTTGGTATGCTCCCCTACTAAACACCTGAGCAAATTTCCTAGGCTCCTATTGACCACCTCAGTTTGACCATCGGTCTGAGGGTGGTAGGCAAAAGAAAATTGGAGCCTAGTACTCATCATATGTCATAGTGTCTTCTAAAAATAACTCATGAATCGTACGTCACGGTTAGATACTATGGTTTTGGGTAACCCATGAAGCTTGACAACCTTACTAAAGAACTTGGCAACATGAGATGCGTCAGAGGTCGTCGAACAAGGGATGAAGTGGACCATTTTAGAAAAACGGTCGATGACAACAAATATGGAATCGTGTTTTCGAATAGTCTTAGGGAGCCCAAGCACGATGTCCATACTGATGTACTGCCAAGGGGCGAATGGAACTGACAAAGGCGTGTATAGCCCTGTATTCTGCTTTTTTTGCTTTGCCAGTTGACAAGTACGACACTGCCCTATAATTTTGGCTATGTCTCGCTTGAGGCTTGGCCAATAGAATTTATCTTCCATTAAGGCAATAGTCTTGTCTCGACTAAAATGACCTGCGACCCCTCCTGAATGTAACTCCTAGACAAAAAAATCACGGAGGGAGGTGCGAGGTATGCACAAACGGTCATTCCTAAACAAATATCCGTCCAATATCAAATACTCACTGCTAGCTCCTGACGGACTCTCTAACAACGATATGTACACAACTCCAAAATCTGGGCACTCGGAATAATCCTCTGACACGCTCGAGCCCTGTAACTTTGATACTCAGGGAATTGAGTAACGTGACTCGACGACTCAACGCGTCGGCAGGCTTATTCTTTACACCGGCCTTGTGTTCAAGCATAAAAGTATACTCTTGAAGGAACTGGACCCACTTGGCGTGCCTAGGATTTAATTTCTTCTGAGAGTTCAGATATCTCAAGACCTCGTGATCTGAGAATAAGACGAATTCTTGCGGCAATAGATAATGACGCCAGTGGAGTAACGATTGCACTACCGCATATAATTCTTTGTCATAGGTGGAGTATTTTTGTTTCGCCTCATTTAGTTTCTCACTAAAAAAGGCGACAGGGTGCCCTTCCTGACTAAGTACTCCTCACATGCTGACTCCTGAAGCGTTGCATGTGACTTCAAAAACCTTCGAAAAATTTGGAAGTTGCGTAACTGGAGCTTCGATCATGTTGACCTTTATCTCCTTGAAGGCCTTCGCGGCTGTCTTTGTCCATTGAAACTCTTTTTTTTTTTTTTTTTTTTTTATTTAAAAAAATGCAATCAGTGATGGGAGCCATAATGGAACTGAAGCCTCGAATGAAACCGTCTATAGAAGGTGGCCAAGCCGTGAAAGTTGTGCACCTCGTGAATATTGCGGGGTTCAAGCCAATTGATAATGGCTTTGACCTTCTCGGGATCCGCCGACACACCCTTAGCTGACACAACAAAACCTAAGAAGATAACACTGCTTGACATAAACGCACACTTCTTTAGGTTGCGTACAAATTTTGGGCTCTAAGGATCTCACAAACCCGCCTCAAATTGTTGAGGTGTTGTTACTTGGTCATGCTATAAATCAGGATATCATCAAAGTAGACGACCAAGAACTTCCCCATGAAGGGCCTCAACACATGGGTCATCACACGCATGAAGGTACTTGGGGAATTAGTCAGCCCAAAAGGCATGGCTAGCCACTCGTATAGCCCATCCTTTGTCTTGAAGGCCGTCTTCCACTCGTCGCCAGGGCGTACACAGATTTGGTGATAACCACTTTTGAGGTCAATTTTCGAGAAGATGTTGGCCATCATATCCAACATGTCATCAAGACGTGGTATGGGAAACCGATACTTGATTGTGATTTTGTTGATGACCCTACTATCAACACACATCCTTCATGTGCCATCCTTCTTAGGTGTAAGAAGGGCGGGCACAACACACAGGCTCATGCTCTCTCGAATGAAACCCTTTTATAGGAGCTCATCAACCTGCCTCTTTAACTCTGCATGCTCTTTTGGGTTCATTCTGTAATGAGAGAGGTTTGGTAGAGTCGCCCCAGGGACTAAATCAATGGCGTGCTATATATCCCTCAAAGGGGGAAGCTCATCGGTAGATCATCAGGAAAGACATCATGAAACTCATCCACTACCGGAATGGCCTCAGTGGGTAACTCTACACTAGCCTCTGGTGCACTCTCCCTAGCCACGATGGCGTACACCATCGAGTCCGACTCAGTCTCTCGCTCAAAGTCTTTGACATTTAGAATATGGAGAGGCTTCCACTTGGTCTTCAATTCCTTCAATTCCTTTGAGCCGCTCACACCACTCTTTGTGGTGGACTCCTTTCCAGTCGTGTTCTTGGGTGGGAGAGGATTTAACTTGACTTTCTTGCCCTCAAACTAGAATGTACACACATTCGAACAACCAATTATGGTGACATCCTTGTCATAGAGCCAGGGCCTACCCAAAATGATATGGTCAATATCCATGGGAACAACATCACACCAGAGTGTCTTTATATGATCCAAACTGAATAGGAACAAGACAACGGTGCGAGATTGGAATGAAAGTCTAGGGTTGAGGATAGGCTTCAAGCTTCAAGCCCAAACGGCTCACAATGCTAGTTGATGCCACATTGGCACAACTACCACTGTCCACGATCATCTTGCAACTCTTATCACCACATTTTGTGTAGGTATAAGAGATTGTGTTGTGGCGCCAATCGTAGGTATTCTTTGCTTGGATAAAGGCGCAACGCACAACTGCAAGGGTCATAGATTCTTGCGCTCCCTCTTCCTCATCACTAGGGATCTCTGCTGGCTCATATACTTCCTCCTCACCGTCACTTTCTGGGGTCACTACTTATACTTGCCCATTAATAAGGAACACCTTGGTGCCCTCTTTCTTGCCACACTGGTGGGCAAAGTGGCCAAACCCCTGACATGTAAAACACCTAGTCGCATCGCTTTTGCGCGAGCTAGACCTGACAACTCCTTTACCTTTGTCATCCTTGGGCCTAGATTGAGAAGTGTTGGAAGACTTGTATTGATATCCAGTGCCAGGCTTAGCCCCAGAAGGGTTGGCCTTAGCGCCAGAATCACGAGACTCAAACCGCCTTCCCACAGATGCTTTGAGGTATTGCTTGATCTCCAACGCTACTTGATACATCTGTTCAAGAGTGTCTGTCCTTGGCGAGCAACTTTCTCCTAATGTCAGAAAGAAGGCTTGTCTTAAATCGAGCAAGAGTGAATACGGGATCCTCTTCAACTTCACACCGGGTCAAGTACTCTTCGAACTTCTCAATGTATTCAGCTACACTCATGGAACCTTGTCAAAGAGACTACCAATCTTCAACCAACCTCAAGTGATAAGAGAAAGTGAGGTACTTCTCCTTTAGAATTCTTTCATTTCTCCCCAATGGACTATTGGGGGCTCCCTCAACCTTTCTTTCTTTCGCTCCACAATAGCCCAAAACCTCTTTGCTTGGCTCACAAGCTTCATCTCGACAAATTGGACTTGACGAGCATCCGTCATGTCGTACCACTCAAAATAGTGATACATATCCGCCAACCAATTCAGAAAAGCTTTAGGGTCCAAGTGGCCATTAAACGTAGGGGCCTCTACTCTAAATCCCTTGAGGAGTTGCGCATCTGGGTCATAATGATCATGATGCCATTCGCGGGGTAGGTGCACGGGTGCGCGCTCATGACCATTTCCTTGGCCACCCCCATTCCCTTGTCTATCCTCCTGACCACCTGCCTGGGATTGGGCATTTTCTCCAATGGCGGGGTTTGCTTGGGTGGAGGTCTCTAGGTGGGTTACACACACATTAATCTGATCAAGGCGTTGGTCAATACGTTGTTCCAAGCGCCTTCCCAAAGACTCAAATTGCCGGGTTATGTTGTTCATGGACTTCTGCAATTGCTCCATATTTAACGTAGAGTGCAAACCAAAACCATGACCAGTACGTGTGGGCATACAACCGCTCACTCAACTCAAAGACCCTCTAATGCAACTATATGCGTCTAAGTGGGACTAGATGATCCTATAGGACTCTATATGAAGGACATTACACAACGCTACTACAATTCCAGCAATATAACTACCCAAATAATTTGTTAACAGAAAATTCAGCCATGAAATTTGTAGATTTTCTGACAATAGAAAATTCAACAGCCCATATTGTGAATTATGGGTCCTAAACAACCCTATATGAGGAGACTTGATGCATAATGGACATAAACAAACTGAACCCTAAACATGCAATGCATTCCCCTATAAAAACCTAAGCTCTGATACCAAATTTGATGCAGGACCTGAAATTAAATGTGGAATGCAAGAAATCAAGCTCATGGTTATACCAATTTAAACAGTCACAAAATTCCACATCCTACATACTATCAAACATTCAAAAAGGGGAATCAATGGGGGTCCAAGTCTACACAAGTTTAGGGCTGGATCAAATGAAATTATAAACCAAACAAACCCAAAAGAGTGTAAGATTCATCCATTCTTGCAAAGGATTGTTCCCCAATTCAAGAGATTCACTATGTTTCAATTCGGGGGAAAATTTAGGGTTTGCAAATTTGGGGATAATTGGGATTTGGGATTCTTTAGGGTTAAGGATCTGAATTTAAGGCTGAAGAGGAGGAAAACAGAGGAAAGATAGAACCTGAGATGAGCCACGTGCGTGGACAATAGATGCCCTGGGCGCACGTGCGTGACCACTCATCCGCATGTGCGTGGGGCCCACGAAGTTGGAAACTGACTCCTAGGCTAAGATTGGCCAGGGTAGGACTGCCTCCATGCCAAATTTCATATTGATCCGATGCACGGTTTGTGTGTGGTGCTCCGCCGAAGTTTCAGCCCATCTGATGGGTTAGAATCTGAAAATCAGTTTGTGCACAGTTATAGGATAGAACTTGGATATGAAAGAGGGTGAATCTGAAGGTGGAAGGGATGTAAACGATGATGGATGTGGGGCGTAATGAAGTGGGGATGATTTGGGATTGTTGTGGCTTTGCACTACGGTAGTTAGCCTTTCGAGGAAGGGAGGGTTTCACACCCAATTCGATTCTTCAACCTAAAGAGATAGAAGAAGAAAACGCAGAATTTTTTTATTCATAAACATCACTCAGAATACCTACATGGGGTTCCTAGATCATTTAAGGTAGTGGGCCACGATCATGAGATCCGATGGTAGAATCTATATGATGATCGGGTCCCACTCCAATGCTCCATAGCGCAGCCCCTAATTGTAAGGCCCTCCAAAGATATCGTCGTCGATCCAAATCGAAATTGGGGCCCGCCTCCTCCTCGAATACGTGCGTAGGGTGGGGGGCATGTGCATGATGTCCCCATCACTTGCACAGGGGTGCAGATGGAGCTGCGTTCTAGGTGGTGAATGTATGGAGCAGTCTACGCTCAAGGTAAATGTTGCTCATGAGGTCTTCAGGGTGACTTGGTAGAATGCAAGTCAAGGTGGAGATTGTTATGTAGGATGCTTTTGATTCTGCCAATTTGTTGTGCGGAGAAGTCTTGTCTTGATTCGACCAGATCTATTTTCGGTCCCACAGAAAATTGGGTGGTTTCTCAGGTTGCATGTTGTGAAGATTTGCACGATTTTGGTTCGACCAAAAACTGTAATCGGTTTGGTTCGGTCCTATCGAAGGTCACATCCGATCCGATCAAACAGGTTATGTAAATTAGCGCAAATTGGGGTATTTAATCCGATTGCGATTAGGGCTTGTGATAACGAGTGTTTTCTCTCTTAAGGCAAGATTTTGCGAGGTGAGAGGGGTTTCTAAACACTTGTAAGAGCTTGGGAAATGATTTTCTCATGAGACTAGGGTTTTCCAAGGGTTACGAATCACAAGGGGAGATCGGGTGCTTTTGTAATAGAAGAAGGTGCGTGGTGTAAATAAGTTTTTTATCGTAGTCGATCTCTGTCGCTTTGTGTTGTGGTTTTTTCCCACAACGGTTTTCTACGTAAAATATCTTATGTTTTGTGGTTGCTTGCTTTATTCTGGTTTATTCGATTGTTCTATCTGCATTGAGCTTCCGTTTGCAAAGCGCATAGATTAACGGTGGTATTAAATTCAAATTTCTAATACCTAGGGTTGATCTGGGTTTGTTGAGGGCTTAGAATGTCAACACATATATTAACTGAAAGTTAACCAATTAAGTTATGGAATCATAGTTGCTAAGTCACACTACCAAAATCAAATTGTTTGAACGATTTTAAACATTAATTTGCAGACACTTGTTCTTTGAAATAGGACTAGTTGATATTTTTCATTCTTCACTGTCCAATGAATGTCCACTGATCCATTAATGGGATATGTGCAAATAGATTGCATGAATTTAAGGCTGATTTGGGGCACGAGTGGTCTACCAAATCAATCCCAAATTGGCAACACTATTCATCCGAATCTAATTTTAATTTTTTCTTGAGATCTATTGGGGGAAATAATATCAAATTGTTAGGTGTATTGATTATAAAATAGGACAAAAAGGTCTCTAGACTCTGAATGTTGAAATGAAATATACTTGAGTTGCAAGCTATGTAATAGACCAATACTATAAATAATAGTAAAACCTACAAATATGAGATGTTTTGGTATTACATTCATTCTAATAAATTTATATTGATATTGCATAGTTAGAAAATTAAATATAAAAGGTTTGCAGTCAGTTCTAGGTTATTAGGTCCATAAATTCATCAGACAACCTAATACAACATTCTCACCAAAGACCGGACTGTTATACTACCATAAACATGTTCAAAATTATAAATGAATTTTTGAAGAAAAAAAAAAAATCAACCGATACAGGGGCATATCGCCGTTGCACGCCCCCGTATCGGCCTTACATCGATTCAATGTATCGGTAACGGTGGGCACCGTTACGCTCACCTTTACTACAATGGAACACCTTGGGCACTACACATCAGGTCTCTATGTGTGGATGTCTTAGAACCATTACACCTTGGCCAGTTACAATGTCAGTTTGTGGACCAAATAGAAAAGCTAATCCATGTATCATAATACAACTCATATGATGTAGAAAGCTGGAATAAGAATACTACTTACAAGTATGCCATTAACATAGAGTGTTGAGACTTTTAGGTCAAGTAGGTGATTGATTGGTTTCCAAGGCTAGATAAGTCAACATGCAATTTGTGTAAATCTTCTTTTATACAATCCATATTTAAAGCCTTTAAAAAAGCTTCCCATTGGACTTGTGGGCCCCATAATGACATATATTCGTGTTTATGGAATATTTGATTGGATTTGTGGGTATGTATTCCCGTCAAATGCCTTAGCTTAACCCTCAATTAGCAGCAAGTGGTTGGATGGATGGATTGCTTGGATGCATCATTCCCTCAGCTTGGACAGAAGCTGACCTCTATTTTTTGGGCTAGTGTTGGTCATTGGCTAGAATTCGGATTTTCCTATGTATCATGCTTGCCCCCCCCTTTCATTTATGTAGGGGTGTCAATGGGTCGGGCCAAAATCTGTCCAAGCTCAGCTTGCATTGTTCTACTTAAGCACAAACCCGGCTCGAGCTAGTGATGGGCCAAAATAGTCCAGCTTGAACCCGACCCGGAATGTTTATATAGGGCTAGGCCAAAGCTCGGCTCGAGCTCGAAACGATGCCCAAAGAACTAAAGGGAAAAGCTAAACATAAAATGGTAACATCTACCAATCAGTGTAAGTGAAAAGATAAAAGGGTTTCTTTGAAAGGGGATGATCATAGTTCTAATGTTTAGCTAGAGACTAAGGTATTCTGTATCGGTAACGGTGGCCGTAATGTTCACCACCATTATTAATACAGGTATCGGCTGCAACGACTATAATGACTGTTATGACCCCCGTAACGGTTGGAAATTTTTTTTTTGCCTGAAAGTTTTTGGAAAAATATTTAGAAAATCAAGAATAACGTAAATATTCCAAATATGTATTCGTTGTTTTTTTTTTTTTTTTTGTTTTGTTTTGAACATGTTTATGGTAGCGTAACGGTCCACTCTTTGGTGAGAGTGTTGTACCGGGCTGTCTGGTGAATTTATGAATATGGTTATATGTCTCTAATGTTTGCACATCACAATCAAACATTATAACAAAATCGGAAAAAAGGCGTAAATACCATTTTTTTTTCAAATTTTTGAAAAAAATGACCCTTGGAGCTTCAATTCATTCAAATTGCTTAAATCTACAGTTTTAATCTTAAAAACTATAGTAAGAGTGGTCGAAACCTACTGTAAAATGATTTAGGAGAGTTTTGGAATGAGAAAAGTGTAAAAATGAGGAGGAAAATGGATTTAAATAAGAAAAGTGGCCATTTTTCGACTGTTACCCCGTAATGGCCGACACGGTTCCAAAAAACCAGCTGCTCCGTTTCACCCCCATATCGCGTAACGGTTAGTGCCATTACCCATATGTATTAGCCTTTACAACCCTATCATAATTGATACATAACACCTTGCTTAAGACCCTTTTTGGGGCAATTGAAAGGACATCAAGCAGACAGTGAGGATGAAGAGTCTTCCCCACAGTCGGTGTCGTGGAAGGCGTGTGAGTGTGGATCAAATTAGCGAGGAACTGCGAGTAAGCATCTGTGGGTATTGCAATGGATTGAACAGGGTGAAGAGATGCAAGTTCAGCAGCATAAGGAGAGCTCAGGTTCCTATTGGTTGGAAGGAGGGAGTTTATAAGTTCAAGCCTGGCAGCCCGAAACGGGCTTGAATTTTAAGCAGGAGCCTGCCTCTAGGGGCTGATACTCTGGCCCATGTCCAGCCCGAGGTGGGCCAGGCCTCGAAGCCCAACGAGCCAACCCAGCCCATTGACTGCCCTACTTATATGGAAATTGGTGATGCAATTTGATACTCCAGCCCAAGCCCGGCCCAGAAGCCCGACGAACCAACCTGGCCCATTGACATCCCTACTTCTATGGAAGTTGGCGATGCAATTGTATGGTTCAGATTGGTTAATTGCCACTGCATCCAATATTAGTATGTGTTCTTTCTTCTCTTGCTGCCTTGTAAGCTGAGATTTTCACTGCATTTCATTTGACCATTGATCTTCAAACTATCTTCCGCAGTAAGTGTTGGCATGTGAATAGCATGTCCATCTCAACTTCAAAACACTCCTTTTCATAATTTACCGATTTGACTGTTGAGTTACCAGTCACTTTTCATTCAATTCAGCTGATGATTCATCTTTTACCATCTCCAATCATCTTTTACCATCTCTAATCTAACCGTTGATACATCAGTATGTTTATCAATGGATCTGCTAGGTGATTCATCAATGGATTCCTCAAGATTGATCCATCTGTTGATTCATTGGTATATACTAGAGTCATTCCATTGGTGGATCCAACCGTCGATCCATCTGTTCAGTCATCAATCAATTCAATGCTGAATTCTTCATGTTCATCATCTTGCATTGTGATTTGTGATACTTCTGTCATACATGTCTTTCTCTGGATTTTCAGATTGCTCCTTCACCAAGGCAAGAGCTTAGAACTCATTGTCGTTGTATTTTCACTCTACCATGTAACCAAGTAATGAGATCCATTGTGACCTTTGTTTCTGTGGAGGCCGTCAATGATGCCTTGTAGCTGTTCTTTTATTTTCTTGTTTGTTTGCCAAGTTTTCTCGTCGTCTGCAACATCTCCCTCAACATCTCATTCTGTGTCATCCTACCACTGTATTATGTTCTACTATCAAAATTTGACACCAAATTTGGTGAACAGTAGGCGGGAATAGGGCCAGATCCGGATTTTTTCTTTTTGTTTAAAAGGGTTGAAATTTGTGCTTGTGCTTCATGCAGAGAAGTCATGGGCTAAAAATTTAGGGACAAGTAGCTGCTGGACAGATTAATGGACTAATTTTGGGGTCAAGTAGGGCTAGGGATGGGGCTGTTATAAGCTTCATTTGGGTTGGATGGTGGATAGATGTTGGGTGCCAGTTTTAGGTTGAGTGTGGCCAGATTGTGGGGGACTATTTGGGTGCTAGTTTTTAGGCTGAATCTTGATATTCAAGATATCTCCAATGTAACGATATATGCTGATATTTTCCTGATGGCATCCAAATATTCAAAATCTTTGATCTCCTCTTTATATTTTACCAATTTATCGATTTTGCTATTTCTTTTTATTTATTTATTTAAATTTTTAGCGAGATTTTTGAGAATACGCCCCCTGCAACACAATGAACATGCTTGGTATCTCTAACTTCAGATTTTGGACCAGGTTTCTATTACATTGATTTTGTGAAATGGATATAATTTGAGGCATTGAATTCCTTATGGTTAGTGGGAAGGTGGTTCTTTTGTTTACTTGTGATAATCAACATCTGGTAGATAATGATTTTTTTTTTTTGTTTTTTTTTTTTTTGTTTTGTTTTAGGTGATGCGAAATCTCCCTAAAAAGCACCAAACATTGTTGTTTAGTGCAACCATGCCAGTGGAGATTGAAGCGCTTGCACAGGTATGATACTTGCTAGATAAATGTGAAGTATATCTTTGTGAAGAGAATTTAGTATTCTCTTCATGGTGCATGTGAGATCAAGGCCACTTACAAGCAAGCCCACAGTGAACATCCCCTGGCCCAATAATCAGGCTGGTTCTCTTTTCAGGTTGGCCACATCTACGTTTGTTGTTAGATATGGACCTTTGGTCAGTCGAATTCTTACCATCCGTTTTTTCGCACTCTCATGTCCCACTTGATGAGTTGACAGACCCATTTATGGGCCAGGGTTCATGGTGGGGCCCACATGAGTACCCAGAACTCACTGCATTTGCTCCCTTCAGTCTGCTTTAAAGAGGCTTCTCAGTCCTCATTGCACATATAACCTTCTCTGGGATCTACTTGGTAGTCTTGGATTCTTGGTTATGAGATATGGATTCTTTCCAATTCAGTTGTGTCACTAGATGAATTGACTGCACCATTTTCAGTTATATTTTCAGCATGTGTATGTTTAATTGTTAAAACATCTTCTGAATTGGTATATTGCTTTGAGTATAATGCGTACTAGGGTGTATGACATGTGTGATGCACGTGGTGAGAGGAACGAAAAGAGAGATCGGGCAGAGGTAAAATTGGAGAACACTCGGGTACCTTGCCTAGTTACCCCACCGGTGTTTCTTTCACTAGGGTAAATGAATTAATGTGCATAAAATCTACGCTGTCCATCAAGTAAATTACACTTTGTTTGGTCTCGATTCGAAAAATTAGGCTGATTCAACTGTCATGTGGGCCATCCTATAAACGTACTCCTAAAACCTCTGAATTTATGTGATATTGCCCAACTAAAGCTTGCAATACTGTGATTTTTGGGTAATTCTTTTATTGTGATGAGGCACATCAGATGAATGGATTGGATGGTGCATAAACACCATGGTAGGCCCTCTGCAAAAACTATGTGTGGGTGTTCCTTCCCAACTGTTTCCTATGGTGTGGCTTAACTGAGTTTTGGACGATCATGATTTTTCGGTTCAATGGTTAGAATAGGGCTGCGTACCTGATGGACGAGGTGCATCTCATGGAAGTTCCACCCAGTGGTTTTTTGTTCATGAAATTAACCCTGGTGGGTACTTAGCTGCGACTTAACAAGTGCTAGTGATAGTTGGCTTTGGTGAGGGAAATTTGGCACGTGCATAAACTATTGAGTGGCATTTGCTGGTGAAATCTTAATGCACGTTGTTGAGCACACATTTTTGAATCCTAAAATACCTATAGCTTTATTTTAAATGTCTTTTGCATGTCCCTTAAATATGTAAAGCTATCCACCGTTGCAGTGGCAAAAATGTCTGCCACTATTTGTGTTATAGAAAAGATTTTTGGTTCTTTTTTTTGTTTTCTTTGCTTGTTGTTTTTTTATTTTTATTTTTATTTTTAAAATTGTTATTCACATGATTTATTGTGGCGAATGTCATATGAGACCTTTGGCTTCACGCCTTTCAAATTTGGTTTGGTTCTATGATTTGAGTAGCATTAATTGGCTTTCTATTTGGGGTGGTGGGGGAACTGGGAAAGAAATTAAATGGGTTCCATTTTCCTTCTCCTTCGATACCAAATATCTCAATGGGGTAGCAGTGGAATTGGAAGGTCCCATTCCTAATTCAATTGAGATATTGGTAGGCATCCATAGCTAAAATCAGAACTTTCAAATGCACCCTCAGATAGTGGGTACTTGATATTTACCCATGATGCCTAGAAAAATGGTTATGAGGAAAGTGTTTGTTGGATCTCATGTGAACTTCATGGAATGAGAATGTGGGGAGATTGTTGTTAGTATTACCTTGGTGTGGTGCATGTTGGCTCATGGCCAAACAATTCTATCATCCATCCATACTTACATTTCAATCTGAGAACTCTGTTCTGCCGTTGTGGTTTTATTCAATCTTTTGGTGAGTGATTTTGTGCCTTGTGAAGTATTTTCGCACAAACTTCTTTCTGACTATCCTTTGTTTATTGTAATTAAGGAGTATCTAAGCAATCCTGTGCAAGTAAAGGTGGGAAAAGTAAGTAGCCCGACAGCAAACGTATCTCAGATTTTGGAGAAGGTTACTGAAAGCGAGAAGGTTAGATTATCTGGAAACTTATGTGAAAAGTAACGTAAGCTTGAAATTTTATTTTCTGAATTAGTGCTTGAATATTGATAATTGTATTTTGGGACTAGATTGGTGCATCAGTTTTAGTTTCCGATTTCATCTATGCAACTTAGTTAATTCTATTATGCTTGTGCTATTTGTAGCAATATGCCCCTTTGATTATTTTTCAATTATTAGAACTTAAATGCTCTTTGCACTCCTTAATTTGTATGTGGTAAAGTTGGATGTTGTGCTGGGCTTTGCTGTCCCTTTGCCAACTGTGAGGTGAGTCATCGTATAGTGACCAGAGAGAAGTTCCGCTAGGCTCAGGATAATTTATAGGGAGTGGGTCGTGTATCCATGGGTTCTGTTGTGTTGGAAGCTCCATCTCCACTTGGGGAGGTGGTACTCGCTTTAAATACCTAAATTGGAATTATTGTTATTAATTGTGGTATTATTTCTTTAGGGGGCTCAAAATGACCATAGTTTCTGGACGAGTGCGATGCACCAGTTCCCTTATCTGGTGTGCCGGACTAATGTCAACACGTGGTTCAGTGATCCATTATCCAGATCATTCACTAGGTGTGTCTTGCTTTGGATGGACTACTATCTGCAAACTGCATGAGTTTGATGATTCTACCCATCTGATTCGTGGATTTTTTTTTTCTTTTACTTGACCATTGCAATATTCTTCTTTGCCATTCCTGTCCGTTTGTAGCTCCTAGCTCCCAGATCTGTTTGAAAGCGTCTGATTATTGAGGTTTTCCTATCGTGGTCAAATGTGGTGGGACCCACTTGATGAGGTGTCTGGATCATGAGCCATTTTTGTGATTTGTCATTTTCTTGTAGGAGCTCGTGATAAGGAGCAATAGTGCATGATGCAGCGAATACATAACCTCTTTGGGTCTAGACTTTCTTTGGTGTGGTTATTTATGAATATTTGCATGAATTTGGCCATACCAGTCTCTTACATCATTACATGGCAATCAAGCGTTTATCCTTAAAAGATGTATTTAGTATATCCAGTGTTTCAAATAGCGCCCGTAGCGTAGCGTGGCCGTAGCGCTACGTAGCGTCCTAAATAGCATAAATCCCCTATAGCGTACGCTACAGGGGACGTAGCGTATGCTACAGCTACGTAGCGCGTAGCGTCCGTAGCGTAAGCCGCAATATATTTTTTTTATTACTTTATTTTTTTATTATTTTTTTAGGTTTTCTTTGTTTCTAATGTTGAGAAATGTAACACTTGTATTGTACTTGATACTTTTTAACCTACGGGATTTTTATTTCTTTTCATAATTGTGACTTGTGGTTTCTTCAATTAGACATTATTAATTAAAGTGGTTTGCTTAGAAAGTTGTTGATGTGATAATTATTTGATTTGGCTTATATATGTGGATTGTCTTTTGATAAATGATAACTAATAACTTTTTTGAACATGCTTATAATTGATAAAATGAATCATCTTTTATGCATTTATATATTTTTTTTTTCATTTTTTTTCCACTATTTATTATATTTGTCTTATTTTTAAATTAAAAAATAGAAGTATCGTGTAGCTTACACTACACGCTACGTATTTACGCTACACGCTATAGAGGGTTGAGCGCTACGCATCACGCTACCGCTATGTAAAACACTGAGTATATCTTGACTGATTTAATTGATTGATTGTTAGACAAACACAATATGGTTGTAATGTTTCATATGGTGTTTCAGATTGATCGGCTTCTGGCTTTGCTTGTGGAGGAGTCATGTCAAGCTGAAAAATCCGGCCATCCCCTTCCCCTAACTATTGTTTTTGTTGAAAGGAAGGTATTGAGGCTGCATAGATGCATTTGAATTTCATTTCTTACAAAAGAGAATTCATCATGATCCATCAAAAATTACATTTACACTGATGTAACAAGAAGATGCCTTTTGTACATGCGGGGCCCATGGTTTCGTGATCTAGGCTGTCAATCTGATGGGAGTATTGATATATGCACAGTGCCCCAAAACCTCTCGAATTAGAATATCCTAATCATCTAGTCGGGCATTTTTTCAGTGAAACGTGGACTGTTGCAGCATTGCTTTTCTTAGCTGTTTATTTGCATGCCGCAAATCAAAGTGTTAGGATAGTCCCCATTGAGAAGATCTAGATCATGGTCCATGCACTGTGGGTCTCCATCATATTGGCATGGTCTTGATTGTCCAACTATGGGCCCAAAATTACCAAGGACCCTAGGATACCATAGGTGTCCTCAACTCAAGGTTTGCATAATGTATTTTCAATATCATTCATGTGCATATTCATTCATGCCACGAAACTGTAACCCATTCATATATTAAGAATTACAGGATTCTCAACCTGCGTTACTGAATAATATACTCCAGTTTTCAAATTTGACAAGTGGGGGACCATTTTTCTATAATCTAGACCTTTGGTGTGTTGCATATGACCAGCTACTATGGACCTTGTTCCAAAATTCTATTTGATAGGACAATCATAACCTGTGGGATTGTGGTCCACAAATACATGATTAAGAAGAGTAATACAGTAAGGGTTCGGATTCAACTGAAAAGAGTCCCATGATTGGTGGATCAGATATTTTAATCTAGGATATTTTTTTTTTTTGGTGGTCCGGATTCAACTGAACTGCACTTGGCAACTCAATATGCTCTTTAAAGCCTTGTTCTGAGGATCTGATAATTTCTCTGTATGCAGTATTCACACCGCTACTTTCTTGATTAATGCATAGAATCCTGTAGTTCCCTTCATATATATGATCCACTGAGCCGATCCCAACTAGCTGGGACAAGGCTATGATGATTATTGTGATTATTTCCATATTGTAATTCTTTTAATAAAAATCCTAAAGCGGGAAGCTAAATGCTCTTTCAGACTAGGTGTGATGAAGTGGCTGAAGCTTTAGTGGCACAAGGTCTACATGCGGTTGCTCTTCATGGAGGTCGTAGTCAAAGTGAAAGAGAAGCTGCTCTTCGTGATTTTAGGAATGGTTCTACCAACATCTTGGTATTTTGTCTACATATCCTTTTCCTGTCTTTATTCCATCTAAAAAGGACTCGCATATAAATGACTTGAGATCTGTAAAGATGATTCAATCAATATCTTATTTTGTGTGGGCTTCGTATGTAGGTTGCGACGGATGTTGCCTCTCGTGGTCTGGATGTTACAGGAGTTGCTCATGTTGTTAACCTGGATCTTCCAAAGGTACGTCTGGCTGCAAGTAGGACCAATCAACACCATCGAATGACAGTCATTTGCCATACAGAGGCTCATCATTTAAATCCCAGTAACTAAGAGTTCAAAATTTCATCGAGTTCAGTCTGTTTGTGGCTTACACTCCATTTTTGGTTGTCACGTTATTGAAGATGATCACATCTCCTGTCTGGGATTTGTTGGCTTTCCTGCATCTCTTTTCTTTTCAAAACAAGTATATTTAACTAGAAGAGAAATTCTTATTGTGCATGCACTTCATGAAGTTCCATGAAGCGTCCAAGACATTTTTCTACTGTACATGTGCCACTGGTGATGGTTATCAGTAAAACTGATTTTGTGTGCACCATGTGGACGGGGCATCATCCAAAAAGCAATGCAATTGGAATACGGTATCCATCCGATCAGTGGCCTGAAAAATGACCTGTTGACTAAAAGAAAGCAATGGTCCAGATTCAATTGGGGAAACTCGCACGTCAGTTGGATGGTCAAGAGTTGTCCAATCACCACGGATGTTTCGCCTTATGGCCCATCCATCTGGTGGCCCAGCGGAATAATCCCAATGGCCATTTTTGTTTTCATTGTAAAAAGTGGAAAGGACACTTCATAGAGATTCTATGATGCATATAGCATATTAGCAGTTCCATTATTAAAGTCAGAAGGAATCATCAAAATTACAAGTAACTGCATATGGAACACCATGCCTGAAAGTTCTAACTTGGATGCTCTGATGACAGACAATGGAGGATTATGTGCATCGGATTGGAAGGACTGGGCGTGCAGGATCAACAGGCCAAGCTACTTCATTTTATACCGATCGGGACATGGTGCTTACCTCTGCTGTTTTTTGTTTCTTGGTTTTTATTTTTATGTATTGATGGTCACATGATAATCAATTCTTTATCTCATTCGGGTTTGTTGGTGACATTTTGTAGTTCCTTGTCGCACATATAAGGAAGGCAATTGCAGATGCAGAGTCTGGAAATTCTGTGTCGTATGCAACTGGAAAAGTATGTTTGCTTTTTTCACTTTTCAGTTTTTAATCATCAAATACCAAGGTATCTTATGCAGTTAAATAAAACAAAGAGAAATGAACCGGTGCTCTTAGAGCACTAAGTTATATGGATCCTAGTTCCACTGGGATTCTTGGACGGTCAACTCAAATGATCTTGACTGCAATGTTGTCAAAATCGTTATCATATTGCAAATCATATAAATCACAAATCATATCGTAAATCTGAAGTTATTATTATTATTATTATTATTTATTTTTTTCTGTTTTTCTTAAAATTAAAAAAAAATCTGAAAATGTAAATAAATCAGAAAAGATAAAAATTCATCAGTCATCCATTTCCCATCAATTTGCACCAAGAAAAGTAATACATTTCACAATATTGGCGATCGAGAGCTTGTATATGATCTACTTTTCTCAAGGTATTAAAAAATGGTTAACAGTAACAGTGGGAACCGTTACACGTTATGGGGCTGTAACGGCCATTATGGAAAAAATGGTCGGTAACAGCCATCATGGCTCCATAACAGTCTGTATTAGGGCTGATACAGATTTTTTTTAGTCGGCTATAATGGTAATTATGATGGCCATTACAGCTACTGTTACTGTTATTGAATATCTTGACTTGTCGTGATAGTGTTAAAGGACTCTTGCTTTTCCATTATTATCCTTGTTTCAAGAAATTTACCTTAAAAAACATAAAAAAATGTCCTTTAATACTTTTAGCCATATTGAGTGTAGAATTACGTTGGGAAAATCGGTACCTGATTATGTTGGCTGTAGAAAAAGGTATTTTGATTTCTTTGGTTTGCGTATTTGAATATCGAAATCCCCAAATATCCTCTCTTATAAGAGATAGAATAAAAGAATAATTGACCTTTTTTAAATGATTCTTAAAGCTCCCACCAATTTGAAAACATGAAAATGAAAGTCAAATAAAGTTTTAGAGAAGAAGAACAAGTATAATTTGAATTGTAAATTGGGGTTGGTATCTTAAATACTAGGATTCAAAGCATAGAATCGTAGGATTCATAGAATTGTAGGATTCATCTAAAAAGGGTTTCAAGGTGGGATTCAAATCATTTTGCCTATGATTCTACTCAATTCATTAATCATGCATCAGAAATTGTAGGATTTTGACAAATATGCCTGCTTGTCCATTTGTTGACCATGCATTTCATGGGCTACCATGCAAATATGACAGCATTTCATGGGCTACCATGCAAATATAACACCGATCAGATGACTCTACAAATCACATCCCTAACAGAACTATCTTGTAGCTATCAAACAATCCTAGCCAACCCATGATTTCTCTTATGTCAATGTTATATATATATATATATATATATATATATATATATATATATATATATATATATATATATATATTTGGAGCAAATCTAATGTCAATGGTTTTGCATTTTCCCCATTTTTGGCTTTTGTGCTTAGTGACAACAGTACGATATTGGAATCCTACTCTACCCATAGTTGGCACCGTGACAAGCTTTGGGTGAGAGTCAGGCCATTCATCAAGTGGCCCATCATCAAGCAAAAATCAGTCTGGTTTGGTCATTGGCTATCTGCACATACCAAAGAAATGGCCAGTTAAAAAGGATCGTGTGACGCCCCGTCACTGTGGCCACGTGGGCGGGCCCCAAGATGGCTGGCAGGCTACTGTGTGGTGACAGACTCTTGTCTTTGCAAGACTCTTGTCTTGTGATGAAGGTCAAACTTTGTCCCACATCGGAAGTGTTGTCTGAAGTTGTGGTGGTTATATGTAGAGTTGCTACCCTATACTGTATGAGGCCTTTTGGGGGGGACCTCGAGAACAAAACCGTGCGGGCTATGCCTAGAGTGGACAATATCATACAGTGTGGGCGTGGACTGTTATAGATCGACTGACATTTTGCACTTGAAGTAGCCTTTCAAAAAAAAAAAAAAAAAACCAACAACTTGAAGTTGCATGTTTGTCTCACCTGTTTTTCAGTTCACTGCATACACCTGGTGGTGTTGCCTGCCTGTTTTTTGGTCCACGGCCTATTGGTGGGAAAGGAGTACCAAAAGATGTCTCCTTTGGTGTATGATACTAGTAATTTGTAAGCCATGCTAACTAGTGTTCCTTTGGACTACCATACTTAGAGATAAGCTTTGCAGTTAAAAGGGTATCTATAACTTTCTTATTTGTTGTAAGTTTGTATTATAAGAAGGGATACGTCCCTCTGTTTTCTTCAAGTAATGGAATTCATTCTTTCATCTCCTAAAGTATCCTAGCCTCTTTTTCCCTCAATCTTATGCCTAATCTCCTGCTAGATGGTGTAACTGAATAGATCCATTAACTACCTTGTTTCTATATGGCTGTATGATTGCTTCTGACTAATGAAGTCTGCTCTGCTGACCAAAAGAAGGATGTATTCCTTATATAATACAAAATTACACCAAATAACGTAACTTACAGCTACCCTTTTAATTACAAAGCTGATCTCCAAGTATGGTAGTCCTAAGGAAAACTAGTTAGGTGCCGTTTGATAAACTGAAAAATAAGCTCTGAAAATTAAGTGCTGAAAACTTAAAAGTGTTGAATTATAATTTTGAAATAATTTTTGGGATATTTTAGTCAAAAGTGAAAAGAAATTTTAATGCACCATTACTTTCAGCATTCAGCCTTCAGCATTAAGTGGAGGGGAGCTGAAAAACAAAAAGACATTTTTAGTGAAAATTAATTTAAGCACTTAATAAGTTGGATTTGCTAAAATTTTAGTTGCTAGATTTTATCCAGTACTTCTAAGATCATTTCAAAAGCCCAAGGAACTTTCGTAGCTAATCAGCAGATCGTGGATTCTACCCTTCTTGCTCATGAATGCCTCGATTCCCGTAATAGAGAAGTCCCGGGGTGTGTGGTGTGCAAGCTACATCTGGAGAAAGCTTTTGATCATGTTGACTGGGGATATCTTGATTACCTTTTGAGCATATTTGGTTTTGGTAAAAAATGGTGCAGTTGGATTCACTCCTGACTTTCTTTGGCTTTCTTCTCGGTGCTTGTCAATAGCTCCCCTAAAGGATTCTTCTCTTCGACCAGAGGCCTTAGACAATTCCTTTTTTGTGCTTGCCTCTAAAGCGTTAAGCTGATTGCTTTCCCAAGCTGAGCATTTGGGTCTATTCAATGGCTTCAAAGTCTCACCCGCTAGCTCCCCTATTTCCCACATCCAATTTGCAAACGATGCCCTTCTGTTTTGTGAAGCCTCCCCTTTTGTTGTGGTTAATTTGAGGAAGGTGGTCAGGTGTTTTGAGGCCATCTTTGGGCTTAAGATCAACTTTGCAAAAAGCGAAATGCTTGGTATTAACATTTCAGACCCATTGCTGTCCAGTTTGGTTGTGGCTTTCGGTTGTAAGATTGGAAGCTTCCCCTCCACTTCCTTGGGGTTTCCCCCGTGCATTGGCAAACCTCTTATTCACCTTTGGGATGTTATCATTGAAAGGATGGAGAGGAAACTCTCCACTTGGAAGTCCTGATATTTGTCTATGGGAGGTCATCTCACCCTTATTTAGGCTTCTCTATCCAGTTTGCCTTCCTATTACTTGTCTCTTTCACTACCCTAAATCCATTGTAGCTAGAATAGACACACTAAGAATGTATTTTCTTTGGAATGATAACCTTGACTGTAAAAAAATTTCACCCCCTTAGCTGGTTTGTAGGCCTTACAAGGGGGATTAGGGTCTTATATGATGTTAACCAGTCTCTGCTTGGGAAATGGCTTTGGCGCTTTGGTGTTGAACAAAGGCCAGAGACGGAGGGAAGCTATTGCCTGCAAATATGGCATGGCAGAAGGGGGTTGGTTCACCAAACCTTCCTCCTTTTATAGGTCTTCCACTGTTTGGAAGGCCATCTTCTCTTCTTTGTCCCTCTTTTGGGAAGGTATCTCTTTCAGCCTTGGAGATGGGTTAAGGATTAGATTTGGCTAGATCCTTGGCTTTCTTCCTGATCTCTAGTTGAATTTTTTTCAGCTCTGGTTAGTGTCTCAGTTGATCCCTCCATTTCTATTGAGACCGCCCCGATGTAGAGATGGCTGAGCTCCTGGACTTGCTCAAGCTCCATCAAGGCATTCAACCTAACTCGGACAAGGAAGATAGCCTTTGATAGACGCTCTCTCCCTTTGGTCAGTTTTCCAATTCCTTTTGGAAGTTCATTAGAGCTCGGAATGGTTCCAATTTCACAACATCCTCTCCATTCCCTTCTTTCGGTTCTACAGAGATCCCCCTAGATTCATGGGTTTGTCTGGATCCTCGCTTGGGGCAGAAGCCTTTAACTCTGGACAACTTGCAATGTCGTGGCTTGATCCTGCCCAGCATGTGCCCTGTGTGAAGCAGACGCAGAATGTCCTCCACCTCTTCATGTATTGTCGATTCTCTTCTCAAATTTGGTCTACCATCATTCGATCCTTCAACATGCTTTGGGTTATTCCAAGTGATATTTCTTCCTTTCTCTTCACGTGGCATGGCCTCCACTTTGGGAAGGACTTCAACCTGCTTTGGCGTCTCACACTAATGGCAACCTTGTGGGCCGTCTGGAAAGAGAGAAACTCTCGGTGCTTTAGAGACCAGCTCTTCCCCCTCCAAAGTCTCAACTCAAGTCATCGGGGATGTGAAGTTCTAGTCCTCTTCTTTCAACCTGGCAGACTCATTTGCGTTTAACTCCCTCCCCTCGTGAGTTGGGCTCTTCCCAGGGTCCTCTCAGGCTCTCCTCTTACTCCCTTTATGTGTCTTTGTTTTGTTGTCTTGCGTGCTGCTTCGGGTTATTTGTTTCTTGGGTTCTTGAGTTGTATAGCTGCTTTATGTTAGTCTTGTCTCCTCGTTTTTGTTTTCTTTAGGTTGCTTGGGCTACCTTTTAATAAAATTTCAATCTTCAAAAAAAAAAAAAAAGTTAGATTTGCCAAATGATCCGAATAAGTGAAAATCACTGAAAATATCAAAATTTAGTGATTAGTGCTGAAAATAAGTCTGGCTTATAAATTATAGGTATGGTACACTAAAGGAGACAAATCTTTTGGTCCTCCTTTTCCACTTCCTTTTCCACCAATATGGACCGACCTTGCATTGACATGCCTCATGGGTATTTGCAGGGAGAGCCATTTTAAGATGTTACTCCCGTTAGCAGCCTTAGGTCTTTATGATATGGTTGTTGCTTCAAGAGCTGGGATGAGTGCTTGATCTTCGTCGAGAGGGATCAACCTCCTGGTGCAAGACATTGGATTGTTAATGTGAATTGGTCCTTGGTTTTCATTATTCAATTAGTCAATATATAGATGAGTACGTAATTAATTTAAGATAAGCCTAACCCAATACAGGATCGTAATAATCCAAAAATAGCAATAACAAAATTACAAACGAATCCTTACCCTAACAAATCTATACATTTGGAATGCAATTTTATATTTTATTCAAACTAGTCTTCGTCCATTGGATTTTATTCTAATTTTGTTCTCATATCCTATCACTTTATAAATTCCTATGTTATTCTCAAAACTACCTTAGGCTATGTTACAGAGCTATATGTATAAACAACGGAATTTGATATGGGCACAAACTATTATATCAAGCCAACCTTGAAGAAAGGATTCGTGGATTCCACAATGTATTTTTCGTTAGTTTTAATGAATATTATATATGCACAAGTGATAAGAGTTATTAATTGCATTTGAATATCTGTTAGTTTGGGTAAATTCTATATATTGGTTAATGGTTCTTCGAACGGATATTTCTGTGCTTCTAGAGGGTTGGGGGAAGGAGTTCCTTTGTCCCCATATTTATTTGTGGTAGTGATGGAAGCTTTCACTAGAATGATTGATAGAGGAGCAATGGTGGGTCTTGTGGGAGTATTTTGGGTCAATAATTCGGATCTCTAGATAACTCATCTTCAGTATGTAGATATAATACTTTTCTATTGTGTGAGGCTAAGGAATCATTAGTAGACATTTTCAGAATGATTATAGTTTGGTTTGAAGTAGTCTTGGGTTGGAAGGTTAATATTGGTAACATCAAGCTATTGGGGGTTTGTATTTCACAGGAGGAGGTGGGTTTATTCGCGAGTATTTTCAGCTGTAAGGAAGGATCCTTTCTGACGTCGTATCTCGCTCCTCCTATGTATTGGAAAGTCTACCAAGCACCTTTGGGATAAAGTAATAGAGAGATTCGAAAGTAAGTTATCTAAAAGGAAGAGTAGGCATTTATTTTTGGGAGGAAGGCTAACTCTGATCAAGGCAACAATGTCAAATCTCGCGGTTTACTATATGTCTTTGTTTAAGTGTTCGATAAATTAGGAAAAAATTAGGTGGGACTTCTTGTGGAAGGGGGTGGAAGAAAAACACAAATTCCATCTTATGAAATGGGAAGATGTTTGTAAATCTTGGGATCAAGGGGGAGCCAGTCTTAGAAAGTTGGAAGTAATGAATCTTGCTTTATTAGGCAATTGGGTTTGGAGATTTGGGATAGAAGAGGGTAGTTTGTGCATAGAGATGGTGGGTAGGAAATATGGGGTGGAGAAAGGTAGTTTGTGGATAGAGATGGTGGGTAGGAAATATGGGGTGGAAGAAGGGGGTAGGTGGATTCAGTCCTCTTCATTGTATTGGGCTTCATTTATGTGGAAGTCGGTGGCGTTGCTAAAAAACAATGTGAGAAGGGATAGTTTATCTTTTGGGTAATGGCAATAAAATTACATTTTTGGAGGATATTTGAGTGGGGGAGTAAAAGTTGAGTGCTCCTTTCCCTTGTTTTGGCAAGGATGTCTTTAGAGGGTAATTTCTTAGTTGAAAGATGTTTTAGTATGCAAGGTTAGGAAGTTTTTGGGCCCCGCCTTATAGGGGGAATTTAGATGATGAAGAATTTAAGGAGTTAGTTTATTTGTTGGTTCTGCTCTCCTAGATGTGACCAGTGTTATCAAAGGACTCATTGGTTTGGTTAAAAGGAAAGTTTGGTAGATTCTCAGTGAAGTCCTTTTTCATTATGCTTAATGGAGGTAGAAGAAGGGAAGGGTTAAATCAGTCAGCTTATGTATGGCGGTATGGTGGTCCTCCAAAGGTAGCGGTGCTAGCCTGGCTAGTGAGATGTAATAAGGTGCTAAGGGTGGACAACCTTCACAAGTGAAAGATGATTCTTCCGAATGTTTGCGTAATGTGTTATCAAGAGGAGTCGTCGATGGATTTTTCATTCATTATTCGTTTGCAATTAGGTTGTGGAATTGCTTTTTCAACCTATTTGGAATAGTTAGGGTCATGCCAAGGTCTATCGATCAATTCTTCTTGTTGTGGCATGGTGGTAGTATAGGGAAGGTGGGGAAAAAAGTCAGGGACTTTGTCTAGTAGTGGGGATCTGTTTTTTTTTTTTTTTTGGCTAGAAAGGAACAATCAGTGCTTTAGAAATCGGGCAAGGCGAGTTTCAGAGGTCTTCAGTAGGGCCAAAGTGAATGTAATGGATTGGGCAATCTCATCAAGGATTATTGCTCAATTCCCTGATAGTTGGCTTGAGTTGTAGTTGTTCTTCTTTTTCTTTCTCTGTGTTCTTTTGGCTATGGCCTTTGTTGAATAAAGTTGTCATCGTTAAAAAAAAAAATAAAGTTATTAATTAGAATATAAGTGTATCGTCAGTTCCCATAGAAAAGCCTTTCGAGATGGATACCACTAAAATAAAATAGTAATTGAGAAGGAAGCCACAACTGAATTTGAGTGTCAAAATTTGTATGTACGTTTCTTGTTTAGAAGAATCTATGCAATATTCATAGCTTATCATATGTTAATTGAGAAGAGCAAGTTGAATTTTTCAAATAAGAAGCTTTTACACTGGAAAAGGGAGAGCGAGAGTAGGAAGCCTCAACTCTGACTCCTCGGGTGAAGGGCTCCTGGAAGGCTCGAGGCTTTGCATTCATGCGACTAGAGTAGATGGAAGAGGTCTCGAAGGTGTTTGTAGCACTATATGGGAAAAAACTATGAAGCGAGAAAGTTGATAGTTCAAAGGGTATGATATGGGCTTGGGGTGGTGAACTACAGGCCATTTAAGGAGGTGAGCAAGGAAGGAGGGGGTTTGAGGGTGAAGAGGGAGGCATGGAGGGACCATGAAACAAGGGAAGGGAAGAAGGGGGTGGGGAAAGAAGGATGGTAAGGTCCTATGAGGGTGAGGTGACTTTAGGCATTACTGAGGCGGAGCAGGGGGGAGGAGAAGCACCTGAGGAGTAGGAGCAGAAGGTGGAAGAGGTGGCTTTGGATGGAGGAGTCCAATGATGATTTGGGGATCAGAGTCCACATGAAGGTGGTAGAAAATGCTTGGGTTATGTTCTAATGGAGTTTGGTGGTGAAGCTGTAGCCATCGACAAAGTGAAGCTATAACTATTTGAGTGCAGGGGTGTGTAAGAGGTCTTCTGCATCCTCGAACACCTCATGGAGGAAGAAATATGGATTTCTTTTAGGCCGAAAGCTGAGGTGGATAGAGTTATTGTTGTGGGGACTCTCTTGGTTCTCTTCAACGATGGGCCAAGTTTGCGGATCTGCAAATGGGAGGATTGGTTTCCGTTCAGATGGGAGGAGGCATGGTACCAACTTTAGGAGTGTTCTCTCTAACTTTGGTTCATGGTAGCATTCGTAATGATGGGCCAATGTATGGTGAGGTGTTTGTGGTGGATCTGGTGATAGAATGAGGTGCAACGGTGGGGATGGCGGGAATCTATGCTCGGAAGAAGAAATTTGTAGTGGTGCCAGAAAGGATCTCTGTTGTGGTGGGGGAGGAGAGTCCCAGTTAGGGTGGTGGAGGGGATGGGGCAGGAAAGAGGGAGGTCTCGACGGTAAGGGGAGGTGGAAACTGGACTAATGTAGGGTAGGAGAGCATGGGAGAAGATGGACTAAAGGTTACCAGTTGAGGGAGGGCATCTGTGTCTAGTGCCCATTGGTCAACATGAGATGGGTGTTCTTGCAACATGAGTGGAGACACGTGGTGGGTTAGTTGTCACATCTATTGGGGCGGTAGACATGGTCTCACTCGCTGTTCAAGGTGATGTGGCTGCGCATGGAGAGGTGGTGGGTGTCAAGCTTCGGTAGAGGTGTCGGGTTTAGAGGAGAGGCTTAGGAGGAGGTGGCATTTTAACTGCTAGGTGGTGCTTTGGAAAGTCGGTTTGGGACGATGGAAGCAAGTATGTGTGACATGCATCTTATGGCTATGAACTCGGCCTTAATGTTGGGCGGTAGGGTCATTGAGAGCCCGCCACATACACCTAGCATCGCTTGTACTGAGAATTTTACGTATGTGCCTCCCTTGCCACGTCTGTTGGTTTCACCATTCTCTCACATGTGATTAGCAAAGAAGTGATGGTTTATCTTCTTGTTTTGATAAGAGATGGTTATTTATATCAGTTTTTTAAATAGCGGTAGCGTGATGCGTAGCGCTCAGCCCTTTATAGCGTGTAGTGTAAGCTACACGATACTTTTATTTTTGAATTTAAAAATAGGACACATATAATAAATAATGGAAAAAAGGAAAAAATATGTAAAAATGCCTAAAAGATTATTCATTTCATTAATTATAAGCATGTTCAAATGATTTATTAATTAGTTATCATTTATTAAAAGCCAATCCACATATATAAGCTAAATCAAATAATTATCACATTAACAACTTTCTAAGCAAACCACTTTAATTAATAATGTCTAATTGAAGCCAAAAGTCACAATCATGAAAAGAAATAAAAATCCCATAGGTTAAAAGTATCAAGTACAATACAAGTGTCACATTCCTCAACGTTAGATACAAAGAATACATGAAAAAAGTAATAAAAAAATAAAATAGTAAAAAAATACATTGTAGCTTACGCTATGTACGTTACACGCTATGTAGCTGTAGCGTACGCTACGACCCCTGTAGTGTACGCTACAAGAGATTTACGCTATTTAGGACGCTATGTAGCGCTACAACCACACTACGCTATGTAGCGTACGCTACGGGCGCTATTTGAAACACTGATTTATATATAGAAGCCATTTCGCATCACCTTTCGAAGGGGTCTTTAGCGCTAGAGATAATTCTATTGAAGGATGTGGAGGATCGACAAGCAACCAAAATCATTGTGGTCATTAGAGATCAATGCATGGTTGAAGGGGAGCTCAATGAGATGACGGTTATTGCTTAAGAGGATGTGGAGGCGGGTGTGGACATTTATAGTGGTGACTAGGGTCCAATAGAAGGCAACAAGATCAAGCGAGTCTAGTAAAAGGCAACAAGATTAGTCTATCCTAACGTTTGTCGATAAAGTGTCATGCCTTGTTTCGATGGCAACAGGGAAGTAGTGGATAAGGAAAGACAATGTCTCTTGTGGGGAAGTTGATTGGCATCGGTTTTGGCGACTACGACGATGATTTTTATGCTCTATTTCAATTCGTGGAGGAGCATGGGGGAGTCCAGTAAAAGGTAGCAAGATCATGTGAGTCTAGTAAAAGGCAACAAGATCAGTCCATCCCAACCAATCTTGTCATATTGCATATGCGATCGCATATGCCTGTGCGCATATGTGATAGCACAATCGCATATTATGTGGTCGCATATATATAAATTTTTAAAATTTTTTTTCGAAAAATTAAAAAAAAAACAGAAAAAATAGGGGGAAAATAAGAAAAAAAATAAATATAAGAAAATAGGAGGAACTTTCCTGAGTTAATAGATAAATAATTTTATATGCCCTTGCAATACATTTGAGTAAAATAAAACCAATTAAACAATGAATTAAACATTAAGTCATCAACATTTGACAATATAGTTAATAAATATCAATCAACAGTCAACGTCAACACACTTAGTAAACAAAATGAAGAAGCTATTTATTTATTATTGATCTATTATAAGTTTCCAACAAAATAATAGTAAATGGCTAAATGCTACTACATACATTGATCTATTTGCCATTGTGGCATTTGATCACTACCACCATCGTCATCATCATCATCCGAGTCATCTCGTTCTTCCAAATACACTTGTTCTTCTGTTTCTTCATCGTTTGTACGTACTAATGCTTCATCAATATCCAATGGTGGATCTTCAGCTTGATCATCATCATCTCCTCCTTCAGCTTGATTGCTTCTACTCGCCCTTCTACTCGCCCCTCGGCTTTCCCTATTCTTGAGCAAAAGAAGCTCAATGACTTGGTCTTCATATGCATCTTGTTCCATATATTCCTCGTGATGTAGGGCACTATTTCATCTCTTTCTTGATTGTTTATCCATATACTCAACGATCTCCCTTCGGATTTCTGGAGTAATTTTGTTGCATGCTTTTGCATTTGACCTCGATAAATGTGCAAGGTATTGCTTGTGCCACGCAATGCCACCGGAACCCACATAACTCACATACTATGTGAGTCTTATCCGTAGCACTACGATAGTGCCCATACTTCCAACCCGGGTCATTTAACTTGGGTTTTAAAGAGGAAGATTGGGAAGAAGACATGGAGTGGTGTGTGTATTGATTCTTCTTGTTATAACTTGTAAGTTGTAAACTAGTAAAAACTAAAAAACTAAAGTAAAGAGTCGAGAGAGAGAGAGAGAGAGAGAGAGAGAGAGAGAGAGAGAGTGTGTGTGTGTGTGTGTGTGTGTGTGTGGTGGTGGGTGGGTGTGGGTGTGTTACCGTTGCACTTACACTAGTAGTAGTAGAAACTAGAGGGGGGGAGGGGGGGGGGCTTCACTTCTTGTCTTCAATCTTCAGTCTGCACTCTTGAATGTTGTAGACTTGTAGTCTTCTACTCTCGTTGTTCTTGTAGAACGTAAATTCTTGCCTTTGAGTTTGAACTCTTACTTGATTCTTTTGTTGTTAGGAAAGTGGTTGTGGAGATTTGGGGAGGAGGATTCTCTTTGGAGAGAGACCATCGCAAATAAGTATGGGTGGAGGATTCCTCTTTACACTAGGCATTAGGGTCTCAAGCTTAAAGTTGAAGTTTAAAGAGGGGATTGTGTTTTTCCCTCGGTAATGGGGAGAAAATCCGATTCTAGGAAGATGTGTGGGCAGGTTAGACCTCTCTTCAATTGGCATTTTTAGATTTGCGCCTCTCCAAAAAGCCATATCACGGTATCTAGATGCTTCTCTATTTCTAAAGACGCGGTGATGTGGACGCTTCCTTATCTTAGGAAATTAACTGATGGAGAAATTGGGGAGTTTGTGTTGCTCTAGAGCTACCTTCAATGCTTCTCTAACAGTGGGGGATCATAACAAGACAATACAAAACCCAACTTTAAATCCATTTTTCATGGTTTCGCGATACCGTGCGATATATTCTCACTCGCCCTTTATAAATTCTTAATATGTCATGCAATATATTGATACCGAGTGAGATGTTGAAAGGGATAAAAGGAAATAGATGCTGTTTTGTCTAGAAAATCGTAAAAAATTTCAAATATCTCTCTCTCTCTCTCTCTCTCTTTTTCAAAAAAAAATTCTTTCTAGTACATTGTAAGGTGATTTCGACCAGTCCACTCTAATTTGTTGGAAGAAAATCTTTGAAATTTCTTCAAAATCGTGGTTGGAAGGTTCTTAGGGCCGGATTTTAAAATGGGTGTACTTTTGAGTATTGATTCCTTTTTTAGCGTCAAATGGTTAGAAATCCATGATTCTTCATGTTTTGCATGAAAAATATGGATTTGGAGCTTTGATTTCGAGATTTGGTGGAGATGAGTCGAGTTACATAAAATTGGGGAAAAATCGAAATTTTTTTCCCAAATCGGTTGCAATCTTAGTGTCCAAACTCGAAATCAAACATGTAGATAACTTGATCTACTCATTCTTGGCAGTTTTGGGAGTTTTTGGAAAACAAATTTAATTTTTAATTAAAAAATAGTTAAAAAATGTTTTAAAAAATATATTTTTATTAAAATCCACAGTTATATTTTTAATTTTCTACTTCTTTTTCTTTTGAATGTAATGGTTGTCTTTCCATACATGTCTTCTTATATTTATAAATTTTATGAATTGACTTTGAATATAGTTGTGTTAGTTCAGTCAGACTGCGCATAAATTATGACCTTATACAAAGGAAATATATTATGTGCACTTCCTTTTTATGATCTTTTTAAAATTTATTTAATGTATTAGTGTCTTTTTTAACAATCCCTAAAGTTTCATTGAAAAATTCGACCAATTTCCCAACGTTTCTCCATGTTTACCAACAACAATGATAAATTACATGATACAAATGATATATCCCATGTGATAACTGATAGGTCTTTGTATTAGGGATGCACACGGGTCGGTTCGGTTCGGTTTTGGGGTTAAACTAGAACCGAACTGTTGTTAACGGTTCTAGGATTTTCGGAACCGGAACCAGACCGTTAGCACCCTAGAACCGAATTGGAACGAGACAGTTAAAATCGGTTCAGTTCCGGATTGGTTCCACAGTTTTGGGCTATTTATAATCCAACCCAATTGTGTGAGAGAGAGGACTGACAAGAGAGATGGGCAGCCGCAACAAGGACTTTGGGTATTAGTTTTTTTTTTGTTGTTTTTTTTGTTGTTTTTTTTTTTTTTTTTTTTTTTTGTTGTTTTTTAGTTTTAAATAATTTGGTTCCTGGTTCAGTTCTAGCTTTGGTTTCACGGTTCAGTTCTGTGGTTCGGATCTACGAATCGGTTCACGGTTCGGTTTGGTTCTACATTCCCCCAAACCGAGAACCGAACCGATGTAATCGGTTCTTTGATTTTTGGAACTGGACCGTTTGGTTGGTTTCAGTCCGGTTCCACGATTCTGCCGGTTCGATGTGCACCCCTACTCTGTATCCCAAGGGTGCGATACATTATGTGATAGCGATAAACATTGTAGCCAGCTATCCTTGGGCCATTTTTTTTTTTTTTTTTTTTCCGGGGGGGGGGGGGGGAGGAATGGAACATGCTTTCATAATATTTGCAGATCGGGGTGGAGGCTTTTAATAGGGTCAAGTTGTATGTAATGGGATGGACCTTGTGTATTTAATCCCTTGAAGGGTTCAATTTTAACCTGTATGTTTCATTTGTAGCATGTTGAACCATCTCGGCACTTCTTAATAAAATATGGTTTCCTTTCATAAAAGAAGAAAAAAGAAAAGAAAAGAAAAGGCATTGAAATCTAAATGGCCTCCTCTAGAACTCATTGAGACCTGGCCATTTCTAAAAGAGGCATTATATGTTGGTCAATTGAAAAACAATGTCATTTTATTTCACACAACAACGGTAAAGCTGGCGCCCACCTTTCAATTACCTGAACCATTGGATGTGCCATTCTGTACCATCTTCCTTAGGAGATGGTTCTAACCATCTAATGATAATGGACAATTACAGTCAATGTTCCGCGTTTAATAGCATCCCAAATATGTAGGATCACTTCCTCCTTTTTGTTGTTGTTGTTGTTGTTGTTGTTGTTGTTGTTGTTGTTATTGTTGTTGTTGTTGTTATTGTTTTTGTGGGGGGTCTGCTAGTTCTCTTGGTGTCTGCCATCCACCATGTGGACCACCATATGAATGGTCAGGATCGCCAAAGGTGGGCTTGGTGAAACCTTACAAGTGTTGATATCTGCCAGGTCGCCCGGAGGAAGGAAAGAGAAGCAGCTGCTGCCCAGAGAGAAGCAAGGGTTTCGCTTTCTAAGCTCTCTGTGAACGGGCCCACGTCGATAAACATTGAGGACAAGTACAAGTACATGCTCACACCCACGAGTGTCAAGAGAGAGGGTGCTGCTGATGATGCTTGGGATGACTGAGCAACCAATTTCTTCCACACTCTCATATCGAAGATATGTCTGATTTTACTTTCAGGGTTCCAGCAGTCATCACAAAGGGTAAGTTCTTAATCTTGCATCTGTTCTTTTAATGTTTTCTATCTTCTCTTATTAGTACCTCATCTATCCATCCTTTAACTTCGTAGGTTTACTGCCCAGTTTTATGGAACTTATGGCCTAGTTTTATGGTGGAGGAATTATTGGGTTGTGCTTATCAGTAAACATACTGTTTGCTAGTGTGTGGGCTGCGTGCATGTGGGGCAGCAATTAGCTCATCCAATCTGTCGAGCTTATGGGCATCAATGTGGATGGGGATTCCCCAAAAATCGCCCATATTGGAAGAGCACGAGCCTTTGATTATTGTACTATTTTATGTTGAATATGTACTATTTCTTCTCCTTATCTGTCTATAAATTTGAAAGATTTTCAAGGATCTTCATTCCATGGTGAGGCTCATCTGATCAACAGATTGGATTACTGAAAAAGGTTCTGCAGATGGAATCCTGTGCATCATCTACGCATCTATTGATTAGAAGAACCGTATATTCCCTGATTAATTATGATCAGCCTGAATTAGTGGTGTTTCTTTTTCAAGCTAGAATTAGGTAAAAGTGGGTGCTTACCTTTCATTGCTACAGATTATTCATCTAGTGGGCCACTTCATTGATGTAGAACAGACTGAAAATCTCCTCCATTGACTAATCTTACTCATCCTATCTGTGGACTTCTTCTGTGGACCATTTGGTATATTGTATTCTTAACCATCGATTTGGTATATTAGTGGTGTTTCTTTTTCAAGCTAGAATTAGGTAAAAGTGGGTGCTTAGCTTTCATCGCTACAGATTATTCATCTAGTGGGCCACTTCATTGATATAGAACAGACTGAAAATCTCCTCCATTGACTAATCTTACTCATCCTATCTGTGGACTTCTTCTGTGGACCATTTGGTATATTGTATTCTTAACCATCCATTTGGTATATTAGTGGTGTTTTTTTTTTCAAGCTAGAATTAGGTAAAAGTGGGTGCTTACCTTTCATCGCTACAGATTATTCATCTAGTGGCCCACTTCATTGATATAGAACAGACTGAAAATCTCCTCCATTGACTAATCTTACTCATCCTATCTGTGGACTTCTTCTGTGGACCATTTGGTATATTGTATTCTTAACTATCCATTTGCAGGCAAACTAGATGGCTAGGATTGTCCATAGGAGCTTTTTGCAGTGTTGAATGAATACAAAGTATCATATTGATAGGCTTCTCAAGTTTATCCACGAAAATTACAGAGATCCTCTCAATCTTTCTAGAGAGATCATAAAAATCCTCTTAAGCCTATCTAAATGTTTTAAGATTACTATAATTACCTCAGTGTGTGGAAATGACCAGAATACCCTCATAGAAGTTGCACACTATTTCTCAATATTCTCTCAAATTGTGTGTGGGCAAAGGCTGGAGACCTAATTTGCTAAGCATCCAGTGATGATAATCTTCAGGAAGTGGCCTAGTTCAAATATCATTCAGCTGTTGAGAAAAAAATAAATTCGATGGTTCAAATGTGCCATGAAGCAACTTTCTCAGGAAGAGAATGATTGATGTGTTTTGTACATTGTTACAGGATCCTTCTAACTAGCTCCCTCTCCCTTTTTGAATCCCCACTTTGGATTCTCGCTCTCGCTCCCACTTCCTTCCTATTTATACTTGTCTACATTTTGAAAGAGACGGTTTCCTGCTCCCACATCTGAATTTGTTGTCACTTTCCTTCATGCTTTGTGCAACTATAGTTTTGTGCATGCATGAAAGACAATAAGTGCCCCCATACATTTAGCATTGATATGATCACAGCAACAGATTAGAAGGGCCAGCCTGAAATATTGCAATCATGAAATAGAAACTGTAGCAAAGTCAACTCAGTAGCTGAAGATGCCATAGCACGATACAACTTCAAAGCTGGAATGAGAAATAGTGGGATTTTTCTTGGCATACCAAGGAATTAGAGTGTGTTGGAAATGCACAGTGGCTAGAGGTAGATTGTCAGTCATTGGGAGATCCAGCTCAGTCAGCATCAAGTTAGGAGGGAGGCAATTGGAGGAATGTGAAGGATAGGAGGAGTGCCTTTCAAAAACCAAATAATATGCTTTTATGAGACAACTGGGTATGACTCTGGCAAGATACTATCCTCCCCTATACAGTTCACAGCAGCTTCTGCCTCCTCAACCCACTAAGACCATGAACCAGACACGTCATGATCATTTGTGAGAGGAGAGGCTGAGAGCAGTAGTTGCAAAGCCAGAGCATCTGCTTGAATTCAATAGTCTGAAACTGAGAGAGCAGGGACTTGAGGCATGCGTCCTGACAGTGAGTCAACCCCCAAGCAGTTTAGGCACCCCTCTGATTGAAATCAAATTGTTTGAGAGAAGAAAGTTGGGCTGCCTTCCAACACGTCAACACTTTGGATCCCTTCCCAGAGCACTGCCGCTATCTCAGGAGAAGGGCATCCATTCTACACAAAAGGTCTTCAACAAGATGTTTTAGGAAGTATTGATCATGAAGAACTGATTTCGTGCCCACCGAATCAGTGTAGTCGAAAGGTGACCCAGGCGAACGCTTAGGTGTATGCCATATCGGCCTTTTTTTTTTTTTTGAAAGGTAACGAACTTTTATTAGAAAAGTGACAAAGGTGGACCTTCAGGGCGAAAAAATATTTACATGCCCAAAGCAACCGAACCTTCAGAAATATCAACAACCTTCAAGCAGAGGCCCATTCAACAACATCCCATTTCGCCCTTCTCACCACCTCTACTACTGACTAATATTTCAGAAGCATCGATTGTTCCTCTCCCTCCAAATGGCTTACAAGACTAACATGAGTCTTAGCCTCAAAACCTTCCTATCTCTGAACCCCCATGCCAAGCGCAAAGGAGACTTCAATTGACGCTGGCATCAGTGTTCGAAATATCGATATCGCATTATGTATCGCATCCTTGGGATACAAATATGTATTGGTTATTGCACGGGATATATTATTTGTATCGGATAATTTATCGCGCCTTTTGGAAAACATGGGGAAACATTGGGAAAATAGTTGAATTTTTCAATGAAACTTCAGAGATTGTTAGAAAATACCTAAATACACCCTATTAAATCGTAACATTTAAAAACAGAATCGCACATAATAGCTTTCCTTTGTATAAGGTCCTAAGCTATGCGTTGTCTAACTAAACTAACGCAACTATATTCAAATTGAATGCATAACATTTAGAATGTACGTGATGATCATTTCATCGAACACTTATAAATACTTCGAAATTAGTCTCAATTGACAGCTGGTTGAAGGGAAATTTCGATAAAAAAATAATATTTTAATAAAAATTTAAATTAAATTTTATTTAATAAATTATTTTCATTTTTCAAAAATTGACAAGGACTTAATGAATCAGTAGATCAGTCCTCATACATGCTTGATTTCATTTTTGGAGTGCAACAATGCTAGTAATTTGGGAGAAATTGGGGAAAGTTTGAATTTTCTCCAAATTTTCTCAAATCTGACCACCTACTCTCAAATTTCAAAATTAGAATGTATGTGATGATCATTTCATCAAATAATCCTAAATACATTAGTCTCAATTGACAACTGGTTGAAGGAAATTTTCGAAAAGGAAAATGAAGAACACGAAGAACTAATGGATATCAAAGTCAAGAGCTCAAACTCTATGATTTTTTATGCAAAACATGGAAAACCAATGGATTTCTAACCATTTGACACTGATTTAACATAATTTCAAAAAAAAAGGGGGATCGGAAATTGAAAATGCTCATCGGATCGAACATCTTGGATATCGGCACTACCTATATGTTTCGTATCGCGCAATTGGGATTCAAGATACATCGTGGGATATATCAGTCGATATCGTCGATATTTAAAACATTGGCTGGCATCACTCTCATAGTGTTGTGGGCTTCAAGGAATGATACCCACACATCTTTGGAGAAAGCGCAATGCACAAAGAGGTGGTTGACCGATTCCTCATTCTTCATGCACAAGACACGTACATTTAGAAGCACCATTGACCTTCTTTGTGAATTGTCCGCTGGGAGTAACCTTCCGACATTGCAAGCCACACGAATGCTGCAACTTTTGGAGGGGCATTATAATGCCACGTGAAGGATGCAAACTCTCGTTCCACTGTCGATGCAGTTCCCCTGAGCATCTTATAAAAAGATCGAATTGTGAATTGGCCCGAATTGTTTGTATTCCACATTAATGCCTCCTTTCCCCCGTAGATGGGTAGCAACCTTGAAGTCATTCCAAGAGCTTAGCAAATTTGATCACTTCCTCGTCCAACATGTTCCTTCGGCTAGGAGGAGACCAAACCATCGCTTCGCCACAGTGAAAAGCATTGTGCCATTGCGATATTTTTAATCGGGGAAAGCCAAGCAAGCCAAGGGAATATTGATTGAAGCAGTCTCTCGCCTAGCCAAGTGTCTTTCCAAATTCTTTCTCCATCACTGATCACAAAGGAGATACCCTTTATGAACTTACAAGTCACACGAGAAACTGCTTTCCACACCCCTGATGCCTTGTATGATGAGGAGTCCACCCACCATCCCGCTTAACCTCATACTTTTTTGCAATGATCTCTCTCCACAAGTTCCCTCCATGCCAAATCCCCATAACCATTTCTCCAGTAATGCGAGGTTCATCACACTTAATCCCTTTTTCCTGCCCTGTTATGGGCGTGTTGCCCCTCATCTAGGATCTAGGCAACGTGTTTATCTTGGGTTTGCACCTAGCGCTTGGGAGTGCTTAGGCACGCATATGATACATGATGTTTTTTTATTTTTAAAATTTTTTTATTTTTATTTTTTATGCCCCCTATTTGCACCTCATATATGTGGTTTTCTTTCCTTTTTATTTATTTATTATTATTTTTTTTGGGTGTTTTACTACCTAATAATGGTGTAAATAGATAAGAAAGGGATTTGAGCCCATTTCAACGACTTTTTCTCATTCCTTTCGAGATTAAGTTTGAGATATTCTTCCCCCAATTTCAACAACATTAAATTTTTTTTCTTCTTCTCTATTTCTTTCATTAGTGTGTTAAGGTCATCACATTGGACTTCTTGAAACAAATTTGAGCTTTTGTTGGTGTCATAAAAGAGATCTATGGTGAATTGGGGATTTTGGAGGAAATGGAAATTTTAGGTTAGAGGATTTTGAAAAATTGGATTATAGGGTTTGGAAAATTTATGGAAAAAATTAGGTTTTAGATTGGCGAATTTAGGGAAAGTGGGAAATGTTAGGGTTGGGATTTCGAGAATCGGAAATTAGGATATAGAACTAGGGAATTTAGGTTAATGGTGTGTTGGTCTAAAGAGTAATTGAATGGCATTCACTTTGATTATTAAAAAAAAACCATCTGATATAGCTAAATATAAATATTTATTATATATAATTTAAAATTTGTGCATGGATTCTTCAGGCGTGTGCCTAAGTGTTTTGGTTACTACAAGGACAGGTGCGACCAACACATTTAACTACACTGCACTGAATTAAGCAACCGCTTGATTGAACTTGGATACGCGGCCTTGGGATGGGGCAACCACTAGAGGCATGGAAACTGCTGTCAATACTTTGGATGGCAAAGGTTGCTCCTGATTAACCACTAGGCAATTCCATGTCAATGCTCAAAACTATATTAAGAAAGGAAAATATCTTTTCCATAGGAGGATCATACGGTGAATTTGAAACTTTTTTGAATTGGGTGACAGTTGGCCCAATTGTAATGGTTCAATTTTCCATCAAATGAAAGCTTCTGCAACCCAATTGGTTTGCTGGTTTTTCCCCTCTTGAGGGTAGCACTTGCGGAATGACTCACAAGCAAACTACGTGGTTCCTGACCATGCCCATCCCTCTTGGTAGTGGCCCACCCACAACTAAATTAGAGTCGTTCAAACTACTAAACTGCCTCAACTCCTGTGACCCATCCCACCAAGCTGCGAACAGTTCCCCTCTCGAGCCTAACACCTGAGAGGACTGATTATCTGTTGCTACATTCCCCTCTCTCGAGCTTCCACCCCTATCCAATGTTCAAAATATAGGTCTCATGTTACATATCGCATCCTTAAAATACAAATATGTATCGGTTAACGCACATGATATATCGTTTGTATTGGGTAATTTATCGCACTTCTTGGGAAACATGGGGAAACATCTGTGTATCATCCATCACATGTTACATATCGCATCTTTAATATACACTTTCAAATCATAACATCTCAAAAAAGAAGTGCACATAATAGGCTTCCTTTGTATAGGGTCTTAAGTTATGCGCTGTCTGACTGAACTAATGCAACTATGGTAAAATTAAATGCATAACATTTAGAGTGTATGTGATGATCATTTAATCAAACACTCCTAAATACTTCGAAATTAGTCTCAATTGACAGCTAGTTAAAGGAAAATTTTGAGAAAAAATAATATTTTAATATTATTTAATTAAAAATGAATTTATTTTTCAAAAATTGATAAGGACTTAACAAATCGGTAGATCAACCTGTTGTCAGAAGTCTTAAATCTTCTAATTTTTTACTCTTCTCAGCGCCACTCGACCGGTCAAGGCCCGCTTGACTCAAAGTCTAACGAGCACTGTATTTGGAGCTCGACCAGTCGAGGGTTAGGCTCGACCGGTTGAAGGGGTCCTTCGACTAGTTGAGGACGTTACGCAAATTCTGTGCGGATTTTGTGCGGACTGCGTAAATTTGAGGCGGTTTCGCAAAGGTGCGGAAGAGGTGTTTCCTAATCTATAAATAGGGGTCCTTAGGGCTATTATAAGGTATTCTAAGGCTTTCTAAAGGGGTTCCAAGGGTTCCAAAAAGGATTTTTAGGGAAGGGTGTAGCAAGGGTGAGATTCGAGATTGTTCGAATTGGGTAAGTCCTCTCTCTTGTAATTTCTTTTCATAGCGAATTTCTATCGCTTTTTGTCGTGGTTTTTTCCCGCAAGGTTTTTCCACGTTAAATCTGTGTCCTCTTGTGATTGCTTGACGTTATTGGATTACTATCCTAGATCTACATCTGTGTGATTCTGCAGAACAAATCCCCAACAAGTGGTATCAGAGCAATCGTTGGGGTACAGATCTGAATCCGTAGGATTAGTAATAATGGAAAACGACAAGTTTGATATTGAGAAGTACTCAGGCAAAAATAATTTTGAGTTATGGAAGGTTGAGATGATTAACCTGTTAACTAAGCAAGGTGAGATTAAGGCTCTTGAAGAGCGGAAATCTACCATGAAAGATGATGAATGGGAAAACCTTGATAGTAATGCTTTTGCCTCGATCCGTTTATGTCTCACGGATGAGGTTCTCTATAATGTTTTGAGGGAGAAAACTGCGGCTAGTTTGTGGGCGAAGTTAGAGAACATCTATGCTAAGAAGTCCTCTGAAAATCGCTTACACTTGAAGCTACAGTGTTATACCTTCAAGATGGCAGAGGGTGGAGATCTAGAAGCCCACATCAATAACTTTAATAAATTAATGTGCAAATTGCTGGATATGGAGGAAGTAGTCAAAGATGAGGAACATGCATGTATATTGTTGAATTTTGATCGATGTTTGATTCAAGCTTTTAAAAATTTTGATGCAGATATATGCGAGCATTGTATTTATGGTAAACAATCTAGATTGTCTTTTAAATCTGGAAAATATGTTTGTAAGGGAGTGCTTGATTATGTGCACTCTGACGTATGGGGGCGATCGCCAGAAGTTTCCATTGGGGGGTCGTCATGGTTTGTTTCATTCATTGACGACTACTCCAGAAAAGTTTGGGTTTACTTCATGAAACGTAAATCCGAAGTTTTCACGATATTCAAACAATGGAAGACAATGGTGGAAAAACATTCAGGGTGAAAAATAAAGGTTTTAAGGACTGACAATGGTGGAGAATTTACTTCCACTGAGTTTAATGATTATTACAAGGATGAAGGGATCATCAAGCACAACACAGTGCGTCACACGCTTGAGCAAAACGGTGTAGCTGAACGAATGAATCAAACTCTCCTGGAGAGGGTCAGATGCATGTTAAGTAATGTTGCATTGGGCAATGACCTATGGACTGAGGCCGTTAACACGGCTTGTTATTTGGTGAACCGGTCTCCTTCAACGACAATTGAATGTAAAATCCCAGAGGAAAAATGAAGTGGTCAGAAAATCGACTACTCAGATCTACGCATATTTGGTTGTGAGGCTTACTCTCATGTACCGTCAGTTGAGAAAGATAAGCTAAGACCATAGAGCCAAAAAGTACATCTTTGTGGGCTATGACATTGGTGTGAAAGGTTACAGGTTATTCGACAAGGTCACATGCAAAGTCATCACTAGTCGTGACGTCAGATTCGATGAAAGCTCTCTATTCCGCAAGAATGATCAAGAGGAGCAAGATGAATTAGAAAGGTTGATCGTATACGTCCAGATTGACTCAGATGATACTCAGGTAGAGACAGATGCACAAACAGAGGTACAGGATCAGGTGGAGCAGCCACCTGTGAGGAGAAATCCACCCCGTGATCGCAAGTTACCGATAAGATACAGGGTGACTCTAATATTGCATATGCACTCATTACAGATGAGGGGGACCCGTCTACTATTTAGGAGGCTCTTGATAAGCCTGATGCAGAAAAGTGGAAGGCGGCTGTGGACGATGAGATGGACTCGTTGCACAAAAATCACGTGGGAACTGGTGGAGCTTCCAGTGGCCCGAAAAGCGATCGGATGCAAGTGGTTATTCAAAAGGAAACAGGATAGATACAAAGCAAGGTTGGTAGCGAAGGGTTATACTCAGAGAGAAGGAATCGACTTCACAGAGATATTCGCGCCGGTGGTTATGTAAGTGTCTATCAGATTCATGTTGGCGCTGGTTGCCTAATACGATCTCGAGCTGGAACAGATGGATATGAAGACTGCATTCTTGCACGGGGAATTGGAAGAGCAGATCTACATGAAGCAACCAGAGGGCTAAGAAGTTAAAGGGGCAGAGAAAAAGGTTTGTAGGTTAATGGGGTCGTTGTACGGCTTGAAACAGTCGCTTAGGCAGTAGTATAAAAAATTCAAACACTAAGTTATGGAAAATTCAGCATCCTAGTATTGTATGTTGATGATAAGTTGATCGCCTATCATGATACGTATGAAATCAACGTACTGAAGACTCAGTTATCTGAGACATTCGAGATGAAAGATCTGGGGGTTGCGAAGAGGGTTCTCGACATAGATATTCATAGAGACAGGAAGAAGAGCAGACTTTAGTTATCACAGGCAGAATACCTTGAAAAGGTGTTGATCAAGTGTGGGATGGACCAAGCAAAGTCAGTGAGCGTTCCCCACGCGGCTCACTTCAAGATTTCCTCAAAACAATGTCCTAAATCAAATGAGGAAAAGCAGGTTATGTCTTATGTTCCTTATTCGAATGCGGTTGGCAGTTTAATGTATGCCATGGTTTGTATAAGACCAGGTATTTCACAGGCAGTCAGTGTTGTGAGTAGATACATGTCAAACCTCGACAAGCAACATTGGGAAGCGGTGAAATGACTACTTAGATACATTCGAGGTACGAAAGACTACGTCTTAATTTTTGAGAAGGAACAAAATTGGTAGGATATGTGGATTCCGACTACACAAGCAGTATAGATTCCAAGAAGTCTACTTCAAGATACTCGTTTGTACTAGCGGGTGGAGCAATCAGTTGGATGTCGAAGCTTCAGTCCGTGGTGGCTCTTTTCACGACCGAAGCAGAATATATGGCAGTGACGGAAGCGTTTAAAGAAGGTGTTTGGCTCAGAGGCATGATAAATCAGTTGAGACTTCAGCAGGAGGCCGTGCCGGTTAACTGTGATAGCGAGAGGGCTATCAATTTGGCTAAAAATTTTGTTTATCACTCACGCACTAAACACATTGATGTTCGTCACCACTTTATCCGACAGGTGCTTGAGGAAGGAGGCGTAACACTGGAAAAGATTCATACCAGCATGAATTCAGCAGACATGCTCATCAAGGTCGTTCCTACAAAGAAGTTCAAGTTCTGTGCAACTTCTCTGGGCTTGGCGATGACGTAAAAGAAGGACAGAGTGTGCACAAGAAGCGTTGATTGAAGCTATGATGCAATGCAGAGATAAGAGAAGAGGTTAAGAAGATACATGATTGAAGATTGAAGACATGGTGGAGATTGTTGTCAGAAGTCTTAAATCTTCTAATTTTTTTCTCTTCTTAGCGCTACTTGACCAGTCGAGGCCCGCTCAACTCAAAGTCCAGCGAGCATTGTATTTGGAGCTCGACCAATCGAGGGTCAGGCTTGACCAGTCGAAGGGGTCCTTCGACCAGCCGAGGACCTGGCTCGACTAGTCAAGGGTTACGCAGATTCTGCGCCGATTTTGTGCGGACTGCATAAATTTGAGGCGGTATTGCAAAGGTGCGGAAGGGGTGTTTCCTAATCTATAAATAGGAGTCCCTAAGGCTATTCTAAGGTATTCTAAGGCTTTCTAAAGGGGTTCCAAGGGTTCCTAAAATGATTTTTAGGGTTTCTAAAGGGTGTAGCAAGGGTGAGATTCGAGATTATTTGAATCGGGTAAGTCCTCTCTTGTAATTTCTTTTCATAGTGGATTTCTGTCGCTTTGTGCCGTGGTTTTTTCCCGTAAGGGTTTTCCACGTTAAATCTTTGTGTCCTCTTGTGATTGCCTGGTGTTATTGGATTACTTTCTTAGATCTAGATCTGTGTGATTCCGCAGAACAAATCCCCAACACAACCCTCATATATTCTTGATTTCATGTTTGGAGTGCAACATTGCAAGTAATTTGGGAGAAATTGGGGAAATTTTGAATTTCCCCCAATTTTCCCCAAATCGGACCACCTACACTCAAATTTCGAAATTAGTGTATGTGATGATAATTTCATCAAATACTCCTAAGTACTTCAAAATTAGTCTCAATTGACAGTTGGTTGAAGGAATATTTTGAAAAATAGCATGGAGAACATGAAGAACCAATGGATATCGAAATCAAAGCTCCAACTCCATGATTTTTCATGCAAAACATGAAGAACCAATGGATTTGCAACCATTAGACGCTGATTTAACATAATTTCAACAAAAACAAAGGGATCGGAAATTGAAAATGCTCACCAGATCAAACATGTGGGATATATCGGCACTACCTGTGTGTTTCGTATTGCACAGGTGTGATACAATATATATCGTGGGATACATCGGCCAATATCTTTGATATTTAAAACATTGCCCCCATCCTTAAACTTTCGTAATTGCATGTATCTTAAATGAATTCAACTGCAAAGCACATGGCCAACTAGCTACACCATGATGACCATCCACTTTGTTGAAGGCACCTTGTTAGCCCTTGCTACATCGCAGGGCAAATTGACTGATGGATGGAATCAAAATGTTAAGAAGCCACACCCATCCCTTATCATCTGTCAAACCAGGAGGTGGTTCTCGACCTAGATCGTCATCCTTTGCCTCTGACAATCTCACGGGGTAAAAGGAAAACTGTCGAGGCCGAGATCACCATGCAAACTGGGAACGATGAACCGGCCACAGCCAGATCTGCTCAAGACCCCATCGGAGCACCTGGGGGTCAATGTCTAAGACCCTTCCTCGACTAGGATTTGAGCCGTCCAAGTATGGGTTAGAACTCCACATATTATGATCTAGGATCCTCCATTAATGGATACTGCTGATGGGCACATGGTTCAATTGAGTTGAAGCCCAAGACCTTCATGATTCATCGTTTGAGAACTCTTAGACATCTTATGACTAGAAGGACAAAAGGAAGCTTCAAAGGGAAATCCTTTGCCACTTTGACTTTGGACTTGTTGAACTGTGACTACTTTAAGGATTCCACCAGTAAGGCCCAACATGGAGAAGACTCACCTATAGTTGCATCAAGCGTGAAGAGAAGCAACACAAATTCAGGTACGAGAGTGGGAAATTGTTTGTTTTAAAATGTTGGCAAGTATAAATGACTAGGAAGTGGAGTGTGAGCGCAATTCTGAAGCATGATTCGAAGCAGGAGTGATGTAGAATGATGCAAATCCAGCTATGTGACTGAGATCTAATTTAAAATCAAAGGAATATATAAAAATAACCAAGCTATAGTGTGATGCACATGCAAACAACGTGAAGCCCAAGAGATGACGAGGATAATGACGAGGATAATTCAAGGCTAAAGCATAGTCATCATCCCTTTGACCAAACAAAGCACTAAGAAAATTGGGCCCAAGGAAGATAAAGATCTTCCAACTAGCATAGGAAATCCGGGTTCAATAGGTGAAAGTTTGAGATCCATGCATGAGTTGGGTCCGATAATAATGGAAGATGGTTGAGGTGGCCCTTAGGATAAAAGTAAAATAAGATTCAAGTGAGGACAATGAAAGATAAAATCATACCTTTGGATTTGAAAATTCAATGGGATCTACCACCTACGATCCATTAAGCATGAAGTGGAAGAGGAAAGATCTTAGGGACGAAAGATAGAGTGACTTTACACCCTCTAGGCTTCTATCCAAAGATCTAGCCTTCACAACGATGAAGGAAGAATAAAGGAACTCCCACAAGGCCTCCTCAGATTTTTCTCCAAATTCACAATAGGGTTGGACGTCCCCACCCCTCTTGCTTTATTTTATAACAAAAATTTGTTGAAACGACAATTCTACTCCTTTAGTAACAAAAGCAAAATGCTCATTATGTCCTAAATGGTAAAAAGTGTAATCTACCCTCCCAAAAAATATCTTATATAGCAAATAAATGTCGACTGTTTAATCACAAACTAAAATGTCTAAATCATCAAGTAACATAAAAGAACTAACTGACAAAAAGGTCGAACATAATCCAACCATCGGATGGCCCCATGATGGGACACAAGACGATCGAATGGATGGACAATCATGTAGACCATGATCAACGATGAGGTGATCTCCAAATATAATCCATGCCATCCATGCTTTTCTAATGCTCGCAGATGACCACTGGTGATCACCATTAGTTGCCTAGCCAAAATGAAAGTGTTGATGTAGCCCGTTGACGCCTATGTCTTTGATATGTACGGACTGGTGGTGTTATGTCCGCATCAAGGAGACACCTGATTAGAAGGATCATGCAACTCAGCCACTCCCTGTAGTAGATAACAACACTATTTCTCAGCTCCTGGGATGTGTCAGGAGATTGATCTGGGACACTTCCATGGTCTCATCCGTTTTCCTTGAGCACGGGAGCATCTCTAAACAAGGGGCACAAATTGTAGTAGAGCTCTCCCAATCAGGCAACCAGACAGGATTCACCTTTTAAAATTTCAAGGGACTTGAGAGGTCAATGTGACTATCAACATCTTTAGCCGCAGAACCTCAATCACCCTACTAGCTACATGGGCCCCATTTTGTACCTTAATCGTGCAGCACTGGCTTTGCCTTCATGCCAGAATCTTACAAGGATGAATCCCTTGCTGCACTGGATGGCTTGGCCTTAGGGACGGACACATTAGATACATAGCTCAGATTCTCAAACCCCTAGCGTAGATCAGCTGAAGAGAGGGTGATGGGATGTTCTGCAAACATAGAGAATAAGCCATTCTGCGCTTCTTTTCTCTGTTGAGATTTGCTAGAATCCAATTGCTCATATCACCGGAGATAGAGTTAAACCTCCTATCTTCTACACTTTACATTCAACAAGTCTTTGCTACTGATTATAGCCTTTGGCTACAAGTTGAGCCTTGTAATGTTCGATTGAACCATCAATAATAAGTTCAATAGACCCGGCAATTGCCAACAACATTCACGTTGGATGTTGGTGAATATGAGTCCATTATCCATTTCATGGAGAGTAGACATTCCATCCATCATAGCCTGTCACCAATGAGGCAACCTAGAGGCAACAATGTAGCGAGAAGGTTCAGATTCAGCTTGAAGAGAGGTAAGAAGAGCATAATGGATTAGAATGAGCAAGCAGATGAATAAGTGGAAGATGGGACTGTGCATGGTGAGCATATAGGTGGATGGTCATGGGATTAATGGAGGAAGAGGTGGGGAGGGGGCGAGTAATCTTGGGTCGATAATGATATACCTTGAGAAGATGGAATGGAGAATACACAAAAATCGAAGATGAATCTTCACCAATTAGGGAGGAGAGAATCTCCCCTAAAGTGGAGGAAGAAAAATCAAGTTACAAAGAAGACAAAAATGGGTGACTAAACTCATACCTCCCCTTGAGATGGGAGTTTAGAGTGACCATCAACATAAGGAAAACAAAGCGTGACGTGAGAGACACGTACCCAGTTTATGGCTGACAACAATGATACCCTTTTTTATTATTATTACTAAACCCGTGAAATGCTTTCGGAAGAGACTTGGAACAGAATTTGATCTTCTAGGAAAGATGTGAGCTTAGGTAAGTAGAGGCACCCAAAGACCATAATGCAAGGATAATTAGAAAGTTGGTGAAAAAGAATATTATATGATAATCATTGTTATAACTTATAAATATGGGTAGGAAGATGGTTAATGAGGAAAGCAGCAGTAGAGAAGGCTTCAGCCAAAAGCAAAGAAGGGACCTTACTATGAAAATAAGGATCAACCCCATCTTGTGATATGTTGATCTTTGTGCTCGACAATTCCATTTTGTTGAGTATAAGGACAAAAGACATGCCTACAAATCCCATTAGCAAATAGATGAGATAGAAAAAGAAATATAAAATTTCAAGAAACTGATACTAGAATATATATATATATATATATATATATATATATATCTACAAAAATCAAGAAAACTAGACAAAAACTATAAGAAAAAGGAAGAATCAGGGAAAATAGTATTGTTAAGAATGATTTAGATAATGGAATGTTGGATCCCACTCATACAATCTGAGAACCTTGCGGGAGCTGTATAAAAATTTGGCCTGAGAATTGCCCAATACCTCACATTAATGGAATTATGCATTTCCATATTTAATTATGAAGGGATGGGCCTATTTTCGCAAGGAGTCAGCCTTTTCACCCAATAAACTCATGCATACACCTACTAGCTCATAAATACAGGTTGCACTCCTTTTAATAAAAAAAGCCTTCTCTCTCCCTCTCCCCCTCTACCTTTGCACATTCTTCAGCTCATAAATAGCCCTATCAGCCAAGGATTAAAAATCAGTTTCGATGTACCTGTATTGGTCCCCACCTAAGCCAATACATTGTCTGGCACAAGGAAAAAAGTTTGATACTATGGCAGCATGTGATGGATGATACACAGATGTTTAGAAATTACTGAGAAATTGCATAATACCTAATGGTTCTGTTGCACCAAACAAGTGTCCACTAAGTAGAGAGGTTAGGAACCAATCTGATTTTGGAATTGTGACTTAACAACAGTTGGTTCGACAATTTATCCTGCATAAATCGAGGTAATGTGTGTCGTGTGTACAATTGCATACTATTTGCATATCAAGCTTCATACTCTAGCAAAGTGTCAAATAATTCTCCTTTGTTAAAAAAGGAAGGTGTCAGTTATCGCAGCAAACTCGCTCCTATGGTATTGTGAGCCATAGCATGGAGTATTTTTTTGGGCCTATTGATGTGTCCACCATGAAGAAGGGATGCTTCAAAAGTGCTGATCCAAAATTCATGTGGGTCACACCACAAAATGTAAAAATATTCCGAAACCTTCAAATTCTAGTTGTGTGGCCCAAATTATTATTATTATTATTATTTTTTATTTTTTTTTGTTTTTTGGATTGGCTTGATATTTGTGGTGTCCCTTGATCCTTGTTAGGCAGACCCTAAGAACATGTTGGATATCATATACACACCGCAGTGGTCCCACACAATATATTTTCTTTTCTATGTTGGGCATCCTCCTCCGTTGTTCCTTGTTTTATGGCCCACCTGAGTTATGGATTGGCCTGATTTTTGGGCCCAGGGCAAAACATTTTCCAGCACACCTGATGGACAGGGTGGATTTTAGATAACAATTGTGGGCCCCACACAACTACCCTTATTTATTCTGCGAGTCGCACAGGGTGACTTGGTCCAAATTGCCCCAACTCGTTTGAGCCAGCCTGATATGGCCAATTCAGTGAGATTTGGCCTGATTCACCCCCTAATATTATGCACAAGTATGGTGCACCATCTTGCCGGGTACCAAAAATGGTTGTATCCAATGATACAGTGGTTTTGGATGATTGCCAAACCTTGCTAGCAGTTCATAAATATGCAAACTGTTGCACTCCTCTCCCCCCCAACTGTGCATTGGATGAAATGGAAGTGAGTCAGACCAATTCTGGATGAGTCAGAATGAGCTAGGGGCGTTTCTAGGGGTCTGTGTACTGTCCTCGTTTGGGACAAAACCGATACGACTTAGAACCAAGTTTATTGGATGATTTTTCAAATCAACCAAAATTAGTTGAAGGTTTGATATCTGAAATCAAGTGAAAAATACTTTCGAAGCTATCTTGGATAGGAAGTTAGTTTGCACAGTTGTAGATTGTTTTTGTTTTCAATTTTGATATATAGATGATCTTTATTGTAGGGATTTTAGCTGAAAATAAAATAATACTTTTGAGATGTAATGAGTTTAGAAAAGTCCAAGTACTGTAGAAAGTTGCTAGGAGTGCTTTAGAATTAGTAAGTTGCATTTTCTATAGTAGTGGGCGTTGCACGTGCAATGTTCAATCCGTATATGGAAATTACAGAAATACCCTTTTAGAAATTACACCACTATTTACCAGTCAGAGGGAGGGAGGGAGGCGGTCCCAACCTGCATGGAGTAGTGGCTCGTCCCAACCTGCATGTAGTACTGGCTCGTGCAAGGCATTATAGGGAGGGAGGGAGGCAGTCCCAACATGCATGGAGTACTGGCTCGTGCAAGGCATTTTATGTTTCCTCTTTGTAATTACTGCAACATTTTTGTTTTGTGTTGTTTTGTTTCCTGTCCAAAAGTTTGAGATTTTGTACATGTGAGGCACATGGTTCAGTGATTCATCCACACTATTGATTGGATGGGCCCCGCCATGGATGGAGGTGGCCTGAAACATTTTCAGACAAGTATTATTCTGAACCATCGATCCTAGACTTCTTTGGTGCATTGTGGACCACGTTTTTTTTTTTTTTTTTTTTTTTTTTTTCCGATTCTTTATTAGTAGGTTAGGTCACCAACCAAAGGGTCGGATTTTCCAGGAGGCATCCCTCATTCATGTGGGTTCATCAGTTCAATACTCTGGCCAGCTGAACCATGGGCTCTGTATAGAATTATTGAATCAGGAGCATTGCCAAACAGTATGTCTGCTGAATTTCAGAAATCTGTTATGATACATGTCATCTTCATGCATACGGGGTTCTGATATATGCTCATGACATAAATTTGGGTCCATTTTGTTGCAGACTGTTGAAAGCGGAAGGCGTCTTTGGAAGGTGCATGGCGTTGAGACATGGGGGCTTTTGATGACATGTTGTAAGTGCATTAATATACAGCCCTTTTGTGCCTCTAATTACAGTTACTCTGTTGATGTAGTTGCGCCCTTTCTAGCAAAAGATTGGTTGCTTGATGATCCCTTTCAGAATCTTGAATCAGCACCTTCGTAGTTTAGAGGTACTGTAAGGTGAGTGGGGTCGAACAAGCAATCTCTGTTCCGTTCAGCACTCCCCATTCAGCCAGGGACTACCTTCCAAAGGTCCTAGATTGTTTACATGCCGTCCAGCTCCACATGGATGGTTGATGGGCCAATAATGTCCCCCAATCGTCTATGAAATTATCCGGAGATGTTAACCTGTCATGGAAACAAAGGTAAGATTTGTTAATTGATCACCCGTCCATATCAAAAGAACTCCGCTGTTCATGTGTCGATCTTCTGGGTAGACTGGGAGTAGACTGGAAGTGTGGGATGGAAACATGAATATGAATTCAGAAATGGATGCGGGGCCCTTGGATCTGGCTGCACTGGCATGCAACGGCCCCATGTGAACAAGAGGGTCAAAATCTCATGTGCGCCCTGGATGGTGCCTCATCACCTACAAACGATAGTACGCTACTAACGTTTAGCTGTCAGAAGTTTTTTGTTTTGATTTTTTCCATTAAAAATATCATCACATAACGAGGGCAAACTGGTTGTAAAAAAAGGGTTAACCTACAGTCGTTTGTATGCTACTCTGCATCCTATACTGTTTACCAATTTGGATTGCCCATGCTGAATTTATAGGACGCACTACCTCATTTTGAGCTTATACCCAAAATTGATACGAAAAAAATGGATGGACTGTGTAGATAACACCTAAGACCCGTACGTCACGGTGGCCGCTCAAAGCTCCTGCCCGTTCCCAGCTGGAGACGGGTGGGAGTAGGAAGTAATCCATATCCGTTTGGACTTTTAACGGATGCAGATTGCTGGTGATCCTGCCATAACGGACATTTGTGGTGACCTGATGTGGCAATGATTTCATTGGGCACAGATCTCAGTGGCAGCCTGACTTAGCATGATTTGATTGGGCACAAATCTGGGTGGCGGCTGACATGGCATGATTTGATTAGGCCAGGTGGGATATCTTGTTGAGGAGGTATTTACCCACTCGACTTTCAAACATGCTTTGCGCAGGCTTCATCTAGCATGTGGCTCACTTAAATCACGCCACGTTTGGTGGACACTCAAATCATGCCAGGTTGGGTGGCAAGTTCACGCAATCGACTTCAGTTTTTACTAGTTCAGTTGCATCGCCAAAGAGTTATCCAATCAGTGACGTGGATTACCTGATTGTGGTGAGGTTTCGGTTGTGCATATCTCCACCAGGGCCCACTTGGCAAATGTTTCAGATTGCATAAATGTGTACCATGTCTGCCTAGGACCACAAGCTCTTTTATTTGATACAATCAAGATATCATCTGTACTGAAAAACAAATCACTTAAGTGAAGAAAACCAAAAAAAAAAAAAGAAAAAAAAAAGAAAAGAAAACAACAAATAGCCCCCCATAAAGTTTAACACTACCACCAAGATACTCTAAATTTATTTTCAATGGAAAGAAAAACGTTCAGGCTCGGAAAATAAAAGGAGAGAATGTACATTTTCTTTGGATGTTATTTTATGAGAACGCATTTTGGGGAGGGAAAAATGGGGAAAAGTCTAAGATTCTATTAGACACTTTCTATAAAAATGCATTCTTGGCAAATATTTTGATGGGAGATATAAAACTCCTGTCTATGTGAACCACTTAGTAAATTCAATAAATATAATTATATGTTCTTTGCTCCTCGATGCTTTGCCTCCACTCTTGTTTTCAGTTTTCAGCTTCTAAGGACTCAACTGACTTTTTGATACAATGACTCACATGATTGACAAACAATGCACTAACATTAGTTACTTTTTTGTTGGATTAAAAACCTAAACAATCAGTTATCTTTGTTGTATTCTCACCAATTCCTCAAGGACAATATCGGTCTCACTGAGTTTATTACTGTAGCGCAATCCTACACTTGAGATTGCCTAACAACTACCCGTTGTGGTGTATGAGTAGAAAAAAGAGAGAAGGAAAGTTGAAGTCCCTTAAAATGAAAGCGGATTAGGTGAGGAGATTGCCTAACAACTACCCGTTGTGGTGTATGAGTAGAAAAAAGAGAGAAGGAAAGTTGAAGTCCCTTAAAATGAAAGCGGATTAGGTGAGATTACGTATTGATTAAGATGGTGAGACCCTTACCGTGGAACCTGCCTTGATGTATGTATCTTGTATCCACACCGTCCATCCATTTTTCAGATGATTTTAGGGCATTATCTAAAAATGAAACATATCCAATTATCAGGTTGACCATACCATAGGAAATAGTGGTGATTGGCCATTAATAGACCACAAAAGTTTTGGATGAACTTGATATTGTTTTTTCCCTTCATCCATGCATATGTGATCTTATCAGTAGATTAGATGGAAAATAAACACAACGGAAACATTAAGGTATTAAGGTACGCCTTAAGAAGTTTTTAATGGTAGGGCAGTCATCTGATAATTAGATAATATGCTAGGATAATATGGAAAAATGGATGGAGGGCATGGATATAGAATACATACATCAAGGTGGGCCCCATGGAAAGGACCGGACCGTCTTGGGTGAGGCAAGGTCTCACCTAATTGGCTTCCCCTTAAAACGGTTGTAGAGGACGTTGATCGGTTATTACCTCCATTGGGACCTAGATAGAGACGGACAGTCCTAACAGAGGCTTTGTGGGTTTCACTGTGATGTATGTGTTTCATCCATGCCGTCCTTTCATTTTAAGCGATCAGTTTAGGGCATCGTCCCCAAAAAGAGGAAGATCTAAGACTTGAGTAGACCACACCACATGAAACAATGATGACAATGATGCCCATCATTAAAATCTCTTAGGGTCCACCATGATGTTTGCTTGCCATGCAACCTGCTCATAAGGTCAGTCAGACTTGGATGAAGGGAGCTGATCCAAAACTTCTATGGACACCAAGAGGTTTCAATGGTAAGTGTTCCGTTCCTATCATTTCCTTGGTATGGTCCACTTGAGTCTTAAATTTGCCTCCTTTTTGGGCTCACTCCCTAAAACGATCTTTAAAAATAGATGGACAGCCTGGATAAAACACATACGTCAAGATGGGCTCCAATCAAGCGGTGGATTTTCAAAACTGTCTTCGTTAGATTAATGATTTACAAAAGGCTAGGTACCACAATCATGTTAGGCCCCCTTATTATTGGTATCCAAACTGAAACCCGAGTGAACTTTGACTTTCTATCATGTGGGCCCAACAATTGTTAGAGAGAGAGAGAGTGTGTTACGTGATTATATAAAAAATCAGAAAATAAAAATTAACAGGATTAGAAGGTAAAAATATTACATACTTCTATTTAGAATGATAAATGAAAATGCTTTTATGTAGCCATACGGGGGTCACGAAGTAGAACAATATTATCTGCGGAAAAAATAATTTCAATGAATTTCATAAATATTCTTGAAATTCGGTGCAACTAAATACGCTCTTGGCCGTGCATAAACTTAAAAAAAGATGTTAGTGTGCCCAAAGGTTCAGCCAATTGGATGTGGACTGACATGATTGGAGTCTAGCATGTTCAAGGGCATCCACCAGATGAATGGCCTAACTGTTGCCCACATGTTTCAGGTCGTCGCGTGCACCGTGAATTGATGGCCAAAAAGATTTGATTGGGAATGTGGCTATGAGAAAATGTCAACCATGTATTTCTCCCTTCAAAATTGGAACGGTTGCTAGTTTTACTTTTAACTAGCCATTTGTTCACCATTGTTTCAATGTTCCTCTTCCTAGCACCGGTGAAAGGTGCACAGGTGTGCTAGAATTAGGATTCCAGTCCCAATTCAAACCGAATAATAATGACTCCGATCGTCAAAGTAGGCAAACACTGGGTATGACCAAGGTATGAGGAGATCGGTTGTCTATTCGGCCACTCGCTCAAAGTGTAAATGGATCAGGCGATGGTTAGAGGGTGTGGTTCATCCTCTGATGATGGGTTCCTCTTTGCCTTCCATACGAAAAGACTTTCTTAATGCATGAAGGGTGGAATGTGAAGTGATAATTGAAAACTCAAACACTGAAGAGCTGTCGACTACTATATTTATGCTATAGATTACAGTAAGGAAAACAAGTAAATGTAATAAGTAAATGATTACTCTAAAGGAAAGAAATTACTTGATATAAGTTGCGATTACACTATGGAATGTAAATTTAACAAGATAATTGAAAGATAATTTAAAGAGAATTGATTTGTTTGGGTTGGTGTGAGACATTTCTTCCTGTTGATATCTTCTTCTATTTATAGATTTGATCCAGCCATTCTGGATCATTCTCACGATAAAACGGTTACCATAACGGTCTTTGTCCATGCTCAGCTTCTAGATTCTTCCCACGATCTGGTCCTTCTTGAGACTTTAACCCATGTTCAACATTCGTAGTAAATTGACTATTGACTAACAAATCGTTTGGTTACTCGGACTCGGTCGCGCCTCAATGATCACCTATCGTGTGTAAGACATGTGATAGTAATATCCTGAAATTCAATCGCTCATTCTCATTGCAATCTTTCCACCGTTAACCTTATACACGTATAATCCGCATGAATCTGGTTGAGACGGGATCCGATCGAATAGGGTACAAACACTAGCCATTACTCAAGCCAATAACCAAGCCTTAACCTTACCCCAACCCTTAACAACTTTTCAAGCCAAATGAGCTAGCCGACCAAGGTTCAAAGCAAAGCCAGGGGGCGATAATCTAATTACCGTCCCGTCTCGAAAAATGAGCTTAGAGGAATAGTTGCTACTCTCCCATAGAAGACGACTGTGTTAGGACCTCAAACTCCTATGTATTTTCACCTATTTATCATTTTACTAATCTTTTCAACTCATGTGAGAGTGCCATGTGGCACCTCCTTCCCCTCCACCAATCCCAAGCTACCGCATTAGCTTTTACCCTTCAAAGACCTTACAATTATTGAAATGGTATTCAAGAGGGCTATAAATACCCCCCCCCTCCAAAATAATAATAATAATAATAATAATAATAAATAAAAAAATTCTCATTAAAAAAATTCTCATTTCCGAAAAAAAAAAAGAAAAAAAAATCCAAGAGAGAGAGAGAGAGAAAGAGTAAGAGAAAGAGAGAGAAAGTGAGTGAGAGTGAGAGGGAGATCTGGAGTTTCCAAGCCCTCATCTATGCCAACCCCCTCTTCAACATCCTCCAGCCCTCTCCAACTTCCTAGCCTCTGAGAGCTACCTTCCTGAGACTAGCTCCTCCTGGGTTAAAAGTTTTAAGCCGTGGTGCACCTATTTCATCCAAGTCGATTCGAGTTGCAAACCAAAAATGCAGCCATGATCACTTGCATTCGTGCTTCATTAAACTTGTAATCATTACCCTTTTCAACCCCCCTACTTCTTTAGGTACCCATTGAGTGCAGGCTTTGTGACTTGCCGAAATGTTGGATCCTGTCATATCATAAACTCATAGTTGCTTAGTTCTCTTGCATGTCATCCTATGCATCATCACATCTCTTAGCCTGCACTTAATGGGTACTTAAAGAAGCAGGGGGGTTGAAAAGGAAAATGATTGCTACTTTAATGAAGCATGAATGCAAGTGATTATGGCTATATCTTTGGTTTGTAACTCGAATCGGCTTGGATGAAATAGGTGCACCACTACTTGAAACTTATAAGAGAACTAAGAGAAGTAGAGACCGTACACTAAGTGATACATGTCATCCTATGCATCATCACATCTTCTCTGGACATGCTCTATGGCTTATTGAAATTATGTATCATGTCACATCAGAAACCTAAGTTTTCTAAGTACTATTTTTGTATCTCCACATTTAGAATAGAATGATCCTACGGAATTAAACAAATATGAATAAAGATAGCACTTAAACAATCCACAATGCGGAAATGTAAAACAACCTCAAAAATCTAGTATTGAGAGGTTGATACAAACTTGGTTCTAAGGACAACCTGACACCAAAAACTAATGGTTTATGGCAGGACAACCTTACTAGAACGTGAGTGAGTATCAAAAACTCAAACTGAAGAGGATATGAAAGAAATAAATAGCAAAGGAAATAACTAAACTATTACAACATTTCCACATATACATAAAAGAAATTACAACATTCTTCACAAATGCATAAAAGGGAAATTTCAACATCCACAAAATGAAATATTCATTCATTCACCACAAGACCATAAATTATAGTGGTTCGTATGTGTGTGCACCAACTGTTTAGAAAAATAGCCACACAACTACTCCACTCCTAATATCCTCACACAGTGGATATTAGCGTTCATAATGAAAATAGGTTTTTCAAGGTTCACCTAAAACCCTCATAATTATGTCTTTCAAGTGGGCTTACACAATTCAAAAAACCCCCACACTTTGAGTTTTCTGGATCACCTCAACAAACCAAAAGAAAGAGGTTTTTCTGGCACAATCTCAATGAAACCAAAACAATGAATTTACAAAACTGTAAAATACTTATCTAGATATTCTCCTTTTGATGTAGCCGGAAGAACCAATTCAGAGTAGAAGTTCAATGCTCACACTCACTTATGAAAATGTTCTAAGTTCTAAATTGATTTTAAATTAAATCACCTTGGGCTAGCTTGATTTGATTTTGATTCCAAGAAATGGGAATACTTCAATCCCTCTTTCAAATAAAATTGGAATGCAGAACACAAAATCAAATGCAAAAAGTTAATTAAAGAGAATATGAAATAAGAACTAGATAGCTTAAGAATATCACTAACTTATCTCTCAGAGCGGTGTATCGATTTTTCTTGAATTAGATATCAAACTTTGAAATTTGTGCTCTATTTATAATTACAGAAATCGCATCTTCGACTAGTCCTGAGGTCGGCTCGACTGGTCATAGGACCAACAGATTTTTAAAATTTTGAGCGCGATAAGATCAGACCCTTCCATGACTGGTTGAAGGACCTGCTCAACCGATCGAGTGACCTCCACGACCGGTCGAGTCCTGTCCAGACTGGTTGTGTGGAACTCAATTTAGTTGCTGGACTTTGAATCGAGCCTACAAGACTGGTCGAGAACAGGTCGAGCACTGTTCACACGACCGGTCGAGCAGTCTCTAGGACTGGTCGAGGCTCTAACAAAAAATTCTGAAAATTATAAACAACCTTAGGATTGGTTGAGGAATTTCTTGGATTGGTCAAGCCAGTGCTAGGACTAGTCGAACATATCCTAAGACTAGTCGAAAAGTAGACTATGCACTTATAAAGTGTCCTAATTGAATTACGTATTCAAAATGACCTACCCTATGGTCAATCTAGGGTCATTCATGCCTTATACATTATGTATGAACATTGAATCTTCTTTTGCTTCAGTTGATAGTTGTTCTTTAAAGTTCACGAAGCTTGAGATCTTGACATATGATGAAGCTTGAACTTGAGACTTTTGAAGCTTGAATATCACTAACATTGAAGCTTGAGCTTGAGGGTCAAAGTAAAGAACTTTGTCTCGTCTTGGACGAAGCTTGAACTATTGAAGCTTGAAAGATTGAATTCACACTTGGTGTTGTACTTGAACATGAAAATGTAATCTTACACTTGAAGTTCTTGAGGTAAAGACCTTTGTTCTTGTACATGAGATGCACAGTCTTGAATTTGTAGATGCCCTACACAAGATACAAATTCCAAGAGGTTTTGACACTACAAAATTTGATAATCATAGGAGCTAGAAAACATGGTACTTACAATCTCCCCCTTATCAAATTTGTGACAAAACATACTTCATAACGATAAGATAAGCAACACGCACAATAAAGAATCATGCACCAGTTTAATCCTGATCAAAGAATCATGCACCAGTTATAAATATAAACCAGTTACAAATTGGTTAAAGAATCATGCACCAGTTATAAACAGGTCAAAACAATTCGCATCTACTCCCCTAACAATACTCTCCTTTACTTACTCCCCCTTACAAAAAATAAAATAAAAATAAAAGACTACTTATCCACAATCCACATGCCACATATCCACATATCACAAGCATGATAAAATTTCCCCCTTTTTGTCACAATATGACAAAGGAAGGAACCGATAAATGGAACATGAAGTAGATAAATAAGGAAGAATAAGAAGAGTAATGAGGAAGAAGAAAATATATGATATAGAAAATCAAGTTAACCAAATTCATAAACAAACATGTTCAAGCAAGTGCAACCATGTTCAACCCCAAAAAATAAAAAAAATCGAAAGATCATAAAAGTTATTACAAAACACATAAACAAATACTAATCAGAACCCGAAGAAGGAGCAGGTATGGAAGGGTCAATCTGATGAAGTCTCTTGTTAATGTGCTTCAGATACTTGCGCATATATTTGAATTGCATATCATAGGACACATTCATGTTTTCTACCTTCTCTTCTAGTGAGCGCAAACACACATCAAAGTCAATGACTGATAATCAGGATCATCCACTGAATCAGATTTGATCTCATTAAAAATATCATCCATATTGGCGTCATCTGGAGGCAAATCACCCTCCTCTTCATTTACGACATCAGCTCCACCGACACCCACATTAACTTGACCGGGTGCCAACCTCAAATTCATCTTGTTATTATTTGAGTTATTGAAGGGTAAGTGATGAATTAGAGCTTCTCCTACAGGCATAGCCACTAAACTATTGGTGGCCAACACAGTCATAAGATAAGAGAAATGAATGTCACTATCTTAAATGGAGACGGAATTGAATGAAGCAATGACAAATCAAGGAAGGAAGACATATAGATGTACTAGAGATGATGGAATGAAGAATGCAAACCATGAACATAGTGAGTTCGGTTTTGTTACTAGAACGCAGAACGAGGATAGACATTCGAAATGAATATCCTATGAAGGACTCTGTATCTAGGTAACAAATACTTTCAGGTAAGCGCATTTCCAGAAGTATTCCATTCCGCATCTATATTGCATAAATCTCTAGTAAGCATACGTTTCTCAGTTTCAGATGGTTTTGCTACTAGAGTGCTAATGGGAATACCTTCATCATTGACAGGTAAATTCATTAGGCCAGAAATAAGATGTTGATCCACATCTATTAGACCTTCTCTGGTTGAGATAGTGAATGTCAGATTTTCAGTAGAAAAATCGGTGATACAAGCATACATAGGTTGTGCAATGGAGCGATATGCCGGCCCACTCCAATGCAGTATATTATCCCATCCTACAGACTGAAGGAGGGGAAGGTTATCAAACGGAGCTAGATGATTAACATTAACAGGTCGTTCAACTATGACATTGCGCAACCTAATATCTCATACATAAGAGGGATCATCTTCAGGTGACCAAAGGTGGCGCACTATTATAGGAGTTGATCGAAAAGAAGAAGGACCACGAGATCCTTTCTTCTTGGTTCTACTTTCCATTTGTATCAAAGATAACAAGGAACCAAGAGATTACAAAAGAGGTAAAAAGGGTTTTCACTAGATTAGATTTTTGAGAATAAAATCCCAAAAACAACTATGAATCAAGAAATAAACCACACCAATGATGAAATGGGAGTTCTAAGAACTTGAATCTACAAGGAAAATGAAAACAAAGTACTAACCTTGAAGAAATAGGAGATGAGTTCGACTGTTCGACCTAGAAGCCGTTGGAGAAGAAGCCCAAAATGAGGAAAAATGATTTTTCCCCCAAATAAAGCACCAAACCTGCGCTACACGACTGGTCGAGTACATGCTCAACCGGTCGTGCCACGACTAGAGTATGTACTCGACTGGTTGTGCACAACCCAAAATATGCAATTTTCATAAAATTTGAAATTTTAAACATTTAAAATAACAAATATATACATTATGATACAAAAATGCATGAATAATCAATTTAAATTACACATACCAAGATCAATTTTCAATTTAGCAAACCTGCTTTTGTCAAGTGGTTTTGTGAATATGTTAGCAAGTTGAGTCTCGGTCGGAATATATTCCAAGGAAATTATCTTTTCTTCCACTAATTCGCGAATGTAGTGATATCTAATGTCAATATGCTTGGTTTATGAATGTTGGATTGGATTTTTGGAGATTTAATTACACTAGAATTATCACAATATAAAACCATAGAATCTTGTGCAATTCCATATTCGCTAAGCATTCTTTTCATCCATACAAGCTAAGTACATGCATTACCTACAGCAATGTATTTAGCCTCGGTAGTTGAGAGCAATACGGAACTTTGTTTCTTACTTAGTAAAGAAACTAAATAGTTCCCCACATAGAAACAACCACCACTGGTTGATTTTCTATCATCAATGTTACCAGCCCAATCAACATCTGTGTAACCAACTAATTGCACACTAGTATCATATGGATACCAGAGACTAAGATTAGTTGAACTAGCGACATATCGCATAATCCGCTTAACAACAATTAAACGTGACTCTTTAGGGTCAGATTAATATCTAACGCAAATTCCTACGCTAAATGCAATATCAGGTCGGCTTGCAGTTAAATAAAGCAAACTACCTATCTTACTGTGATATAATTTAGGATCCACACTCTTGCTTATAGAGTCCTTTAAGAGTTTTAAGGAAGTACTCATACGAGTATCAAAATTTTTTCCATTCTCAAATCTGAACTTTTAAACTAAGTTCAGAGCATATTTGGTTTGAGAGATAAAGAAACCATCAGGTAGTTGTTTTATTTGCAACCCTAGGAAATAATTCAATTCACCAACCATGCTCATTTCGAATTTAGACTTCATAAGATCTGCAAACTTAACAGTCATGTTAGCACAGGTAGATATATAAATAATATCATCAACATAAATTTGCACTATTAAAATGTGATCATTATGTTTCTTTATAAACAATGTCTTATCAACACTTCCCATTATAAAGTATGACTTAGTAGAAACTCAGTCAACTTTTTGTACCATACCCTGGGAGCTTGTTTCAAACCATAGAGTGCCTTTTTGAGGTGATAAACATGATTAACATTTTAGGGTCTTCAAAACCCATTGGTTGTTCAACATACACTTTTTCATGCAAATCGCCATTTAGGAAAACACTCTTTACATCTATTTGGTATATTTTGAATTTTCTAAAGCATGCAATGGATATAAATAGTTTGATTGATTCAAGACAAGCTATTGGGGCAAAGGTTTCATCATAATCAATGCCTTCAATTTGAGTGTACTCCTGTACAACCAGCCTAACCTTTTTTTCTAATAATATTACCAAGTTCATCAGACTTATTTTTGGAAATTCATTTTGTTCCGATAATGTGTTTATCTTTAGGTTTAGGAACTAAGTACCAAACATCATTTCTAACAAATTAATTGAGCTCTTCTTGCATCGCAACAATCAGTTTTCGTCAGTATGTGCTTCTTTTACATTAGCCGGTTCTATCTGAGATGTAAAGCACACATAATTACACATATCTTCTAACTGTTTATGAGTGCGCACACCAGTGAGAGAGTTTCCAAGAATCTGATTAGTTGGATGGTTTTTAACTGTCCTCAGTTCAGTGTTATGTTGATTTGATGAAGTATCTGATTTATCAATTAGAAGAACATCATTTTCTGAACTTGAGACAGGTGTATTCAAGTGATCATCAATAACCACATTAATCGACTATTGAATAACACCGGTTCTCTTATTAAGAACTTGATATGCTTGACTATTTAGAGCACACCCTAAAAATATCCCTTCATTACTTTTGGTGTCAAACTTACCCAGATTTTCTCAGTCACGTAAAATGTATCACTTGCTGCTAAAAACTCAAAAATATTTGACAGTAGGCTTCTTATCAAACCATATTTCATAAGCCGTTTTACCATTTGATTTTCTAATATAAACGATGTTAGTTATATAACAAGCAGTATTAACGGCTTTGGCTCAAATATTTTTAGGGAGCTTCATACTATTTAACATTACATTTGTCATTTCTTGAAGCACTATATTTTTTCTTTCTACTATACCATTTTGTTGAGGTGTTTTGTGCGCAGAGAATTCATGTGATATTCCCTGATCACTACAAAATTTTTCAAAACTGCTATTCTTAAATTCTGATCCATGATCACTAAGGATCTTACAGACTTGAGATCCTTTTTCTTTTTGAATACGTTTAAGGATCCTTTTTACTTCATCGAGAGTTTCTGATTTGTCCCTTAAGAAGACTACCCAAGTATATTTGGTAAAGTCATTAACAATTACTAGTATGTACTTCTTGGCACCTTGGCTCTCCGTTCTGGTTGGTCCAATAAGATCCATGTGGAGAAGTTCGAGCGGTTTAGATGTGGCATTGGAGTTTACCTTTTTGTGAGTACTCTTGGTTTGTTTGCCAATCTAACATTCGCAACATATCTTATCTATTTTCAGTATTTTGGGTAAGCCTCTTACCAACTCTCTTATGTTCAATTTATGTAAGTTGCGGTAGTGTACATGTCTAAGGCGTTTATGCCATAATTCGGTCTCATCGGTATGGACCATGTAGCACGATAGATTAGATGAGCTAGAATCACTTACAATGTAGCAGTTTTCAGAAGTTCTACGACGAGTTAATATTATAGAACCATTTTTATTTAGAATTTCACATCATTGGTTAGAAAATTTTACACTATGATTATTATCGCATATTTGAGAGATGCTTAATAAGTTGTGTTTTAACCCTTCGACATATAAAACATTCTCAAATAAAGGAAGGTTAAAGAGTTGAACCGTACCTTGGCCAATAATTCTGCAGTTGCTACCATCACCGAATGTGACTGAACCATCAGTCATGTCTTTCAGATTGGTGAACAGATCTTTGTCACCTGTAATGTGTCTGGAGCATCCACTGTCTAGGAATAACTTTGAATGACTTGTATATTTGAAAGTAGTGTGGGCAACCAAGCAAGTAACCTTAGGAACCCATTTCATTAAGTCTTGGGTTTAGGAGTACAGTTGGTTTTCTTATATTTGTAGTTGTTATAAGACCAACCCATTGAGTTAGATTTTAAGAGCTCCTTAAGTAAATCAATAATTTTCTCAGCTAAAGGATTATGATTCTGATTTTTTGTAGTTGATATGGTTGCATTTAGGTTTTAAGTTTGAAAAGTCTTAGTCTTTTTAAAATAGTTTTGATTCAGACTTTTCCCTTTTGGGTTTGAAGACTCCCCTTTCACAAATTTAGGTGAAGTATTCTTATGTTTGGGAGGAATACTTTTGTCGAAGCCCAATCTAGATCGATCGCCACATTTTCTAGATCCGGATAAGAGTTTTTCTAACTTAGGATCACCTTGGGCATACCTCCATGTGTCTTTTAAACTCAAAAGTAAAGAGACTTCAAGTTTTAGTTTTTCATTTTCAGATTTTAAGTTTTCTACTTGGGAGTTTTTGAAATCTAAGTCGCGCTTAGTTTTTTCAAAACAATCTAAAATGTGAGATTTTTCTAAAACAAGATTATCAAAATTTTCTTTAAGTTTTGAAAACTTCTCTTTTTAAAGTTTTAATTTTACTGCATATTTTACAACTTTCCTTATATAGGGCATTATAAGCATCTTGAAGGTCTTCTTCATTTTCATGATCACTATTCAGATTTTCTTCAGTAGTTGAATCATCATTATCTGAAAAGGTGAACTTGGTTAGAGTCATAAGGGCTTTAACTTCATTACCCGACTCGGTTTCAGAATCTTCTGACTCAGAAGAGGCTTCAGAGCAGGAAGATTCATCCCAAGTAGCCAACATACCTTTCTTTTTTGATTTGTCCTTTTTAGGACACTTGTTTGCAAGATGCCCATATTCATGGCAGTTGTAACATTGACTGTCTTTGAAAGATTTCCAAGTTTTAGATTTAAATCTTTTCATTTCATTAGGTTTTTGAAAATCAACCATCTTTTTACTTTTGAAAATCTTATAAACTTTTTTAGCTAATAGGGCTATATTATCTTCAGAATTTTCTAAATCAGAATTATTACTATTTTCTTGAGAAATATTTTTAGAAGATTTAAGGGCAATGGATTTACCTTTAGGAGCTTTAAAGTTTAACTCATAGGTCTGTAATGAGCCAACTAATTCTTCTACCTTCATATTACCCGTATCACAAAGTTCATAGATCGCAGTTACCTTTAAATTGAACCATTCAGGCAGTGAGTATAGTATCTTTGCACAGACTTTACTTTTTGGGATTTTATCATCGAGAACCCACATAGAGTTGACAATGTCATTTAATCTTGTATAGAAGTCTATGAAAGTTTTACTTTCTTCTATACGTATTTCCTCAAATTTGGTTATAAGGATTTGGACTTTAGATTTCTTGACAATTGTTGTTCCCTTGTGTGTCATTTCTAAAATATCACAGGCTTGGTTTGCAGTATTACAGGATATAATTCTTTTGAATTCATCCGGTGATAGTGCATAAGTAATTACATTTAGAGCCTTTGCATTGGCACTAATCTCACTTTTCTGAAGAGTGGCCCAAGAAAAATAAGGTGGGACTTTCATAGTGTTGGATCCATCGGTACTAGTCACTTTAGTGGTAGGAGGGCCCAATTAGTCACTGTGGCTTGCCACACGCTCTCATCTATAGATTTTAAGAAAATTCTCATCCTTGCTTTCTAATAGGCATAATTAGAGCCATCAAAAGGTGGAGGCCTAGTGATTGAAAGACTATCAAAATTTGACATCTTACAAAGCTCAGATCGATTAGCTCAGGAAATTAATCCAAAAGAAATAATAATTAAAACGAGCTATTAGGCTTTGATATCACTTGAAAAGGCCGAGCTAAGAGTCCTAGGGGGGGGGGTTAATAGGACTATGCTAAATTAAAAAATAAACTGCAGAATAAAACAAATATGAATAAAGATAGCACTTAAACAATCCACAATGCGGAAACGGAAAACAACCTCAAAAATCTAGTATTGAGAGGTTGATACAAACTTGGTTCAAAGGACAACCTAACACCAAAAACCAATGGTTTATGGCAGGACAACCTTATTGGAACGTGGGTGAGTATCAAAAACTCAAACTGAAGAGGATATGAAAGAAATAAATAGCAAAGGAAATAACTAAGCTATTATAACATTCTCACATATATATATAAAAGAAATTACAACATTCTCCACAAATGCATAAAGGAAAATTTCGACATCTACAAAATGAAATATTCAATCAATCACCATAAGACCAGAAATTATAGTGGTTCGCTTGTGTGTACACCAACTGTTTAGAAAAACAACCACACAACTACTCCACTCCTAATATCCTCACACAGTGGATATTAGCGTTCACAATGAAAATAGGTTTTTCAAGGTTCACCTAAAACCCTCACAATTGTATCTTTTAAGTGGGCTTACACAATTCAAAAAACCCCACACTCTGAGTTTTCTGGATCACCTCAGAAAAACCAAAAGAAAGAGATTTTTCTGGCACAATCTCACTGAAACCAAAATAATGAATTTACAAAATTGTAAAATACTTATCTGGATATTCTCCTTTGATGCAGCCCGGAAGAACTAATTCGGAGTAGAAGTTCAATGTTCACACTCACTTATGAAAATGTTTTAAGTTCTAAATTGATTTTAAATTAAATCACCTTGAGCTATCTTGATTTGATTTTGATTCCAAGAAATGGGAATATTTCAATTCCTCTTTCAAATAAAATTGGAATGCATAATACAAAATCAAATGCAAAAAGCTAATTAAAGAGAATATGAAATAAGAACTAGATAGCTTAAGAATATCACTAACTTATCTCTCAGAGCGGTGTATCAATTTTCTTGAATTAGATATCAAACTTTGAAATTTGTGCTCTATTTATAATTACAGAAATTGCATCTTCGACTAGTCCTAATGTCAGCTCGACTAGTCATAGGACCAACAGATTTTTGAAACAAATTCGATGACATCGAAAAAGGACAAGAATATGTCCAACGAGCTTTCAAGGAAAATCTTCTAAAAAGTTCGAGGAATCGAATTGGATTCGATGACATCAAGATTTAAACCTCGATGACATCGAATCAGGCTCGATGTAATCGAAGAAGGACACAAAATCATCCTACAAGCTTTGATGAAAAATCATGCACAAATTCGAGGGACCGAATTAGGTTCGATGACATCGTAATTCAAATTTCGATGACATTGAATTAAGTTCGACGTCATCTATCAAATGTCAAAAAGTGTCTAGCAAACTTTATCAGTAAAGTCCATGTCATTGAACTGACACTCGATGTCATCGAAGTCTACACTCGATGACATCAAACCAGTTTTGATGACATCGAACATAGTCAGATTCTGACTATTATGTTACCGTTGGACTTTCTACCTTTATAATGAGGAGCTTGTTTCTGGTTGCTGTATTGAGAAAAAGGATGAGCACTAAGAGAGTTATTGCTTACCTATCATTATAAACCTCTTTCTCATGGGAGTTCATCCTTTAATCATTTCCTAAATGCAATCATTAAATATTCAATAGATTGGATTGAAGAATGAATGTAACGCCCTGAAATTCGGGAGTTGAGCATAAACTCAACTCCCGAGTTCCAACGCATCACTTATGCAACATAATGAATGATGATTGAATGTTGTCTATGTTAGTGCATTAAACATGAGTGAGATTATACCAAAGCAGTAATTCATACTCCAGATCAATTGTATAAAGGCAAGCGGAAGACTGAAACTGTATATATATGTATGTAAAAGAAACAAAACCATCAATCTCCAGAGTATGAACCCATCTGAGTCACCATATACATGTATTTGTTTTAGGTTCAAAATGTCAAAAATACAACTAGAGAAGTAAGCCCTGCCAGTCCCGTCGATCCAGACAGTCTAGTCAAAGCCACCAGAATACTGCATGAATGAGAACTCGTCCTGGTCCTCGTCGTAGTCCGGCTCAGCTTCCTGATTCGTCACCTCATCTGCACCTAAGACAGAGTCTGGTTGGTGTGTACAACACCGTCCCATAACGTGGGAGTGAGTAGCTAACTCAGTGGAACAATAAAGCATAGGTTAACATGTTATCAATTCAGTCAAGCAGTAACGATAAAGCAGTATAATCAAACACTCCTAACTACTCTTATTAATGCAAGTATGAACGCAGTCATGATGGATGCCCTCACCACACACTCCCTCATGTGACACCATCTTACGTTCGCTGCATGCTTGCATTCCTCAGTGCTCCACATCTTCTATGCACATGTAATGCGATGATGAGCATGATTACCGAGTTATTATTAGTCCATTTCAAACAGTAAGATTGGGAAACTAAGGTACCTCCCTTATATCATTCCCAAACAAGATCCATTCTAGGGTCGTCAAACCTAGATAATCTCATATGATAGTGTGGTTCTAGGGCCCTACAAAGGCTGCCAGGGCTGTTACACACAATGGTTACACCACTCCCCCATCACCTTTTTAACGATTCATCACTAATTGGATACAGGCCTAGTTTATACTCTATACACTGCAGTAAAACTCGTCGCCTCACCGCAAATTTAGAGTATACTCGACGTCACTACAAAGGGCTCGTCATCAATTAGTGTAGGCTGACAGCTCGAATATAGTGTCCTATACCACCATAATTGGCTCACGAGTCTGGTCGCTCAATGGACACTACGGGGAGGCACGTGGCCCCAGCGTAGGCCGACAGCTCGACCACGGTGTCCCATACCACCATGCCCAGCTCATGAGTCTTAGCGGATTGAGGTACCATGGTTAACGAGATTCCACTGGTAAGTTTGGTACCCTAGGTTCAAGCAGTAGTATCCAAACATGGTGAACATACATTAGACATATCGGGTTACTTGACGAGCCTGACTAGCTTGAGCGCACAATCAACTGAACGACATGAAGTGCATAAGCACTTCGCGTGGCCTAACCACTGTCGCTAACTGAAGTACGACTCGGGTTCGTCAAACACATCCTACGTGGCGAAAAGAATCTCAACCACGAACTCAAGTCTGGTACCGATTGTCTGGACTATAAACATAGTCCCAAACTCAATCAATCCTTATTTAGAGCATGTAGAGTAAAGCATATTAAACAAAGTAATTCAAGCATGTTAAGAGCATATCATAAAGCATGTTATAAAGCACCATATAAACAGGAAATACAAACACATATATTTCATAAGTAAGCGGTTAAATTAAACAATCAACATGGAGGAAATCATATATGTCTCTAAGGTAGTTGAGAATCCCATCTCAACACCTACCTAAGACACCATCATCCAAACACTTACTCTCACAAGCATTTTCACAAACACTTAGAATACATTATTTCAACAAACATAGTGTACATTAGCAAAACATGTATTAGGACGAATCCTTCCGCCAAACAAGTATTTTATCCATATATAATATATTCATACAGCAAATAATCATGGCAAACATATTTCCAAAATTTATACATATACGGTACTTTCTAGAATACACTATTTCAACATACATAGTGTATATTAGCAAAACATGTATTAGGGCGAGTCCTTTCGCCAAATAAGTATTTTATCCATATATAATATATTCATACAACAAATAATCATGGCAAACCCATTTCCAAAATTTATACGTATACGGTACTTTCTACAAATACCTAGAATATGTAAAATTCCATATTCTTTGTCTCTAATCGAAACGGAATACAGACAGCACTTTGTACATGTGCAATTGCATACAAATCATGAATTTATCATTATCTGACATTGAAAATGTTGAAAACCGTAACCTATACACCTAAAGTCCTCACCTTTTATCGTAGAATCGTAACGAAGCTGATAGGTTTGCTAAGCTTCCGTATTCGATAGTTTGGTAACCTATAGAATGAAATATGTTAGTTATTTCACAACCTACAACCTTCACAACCCCAAAACAGATTAGGGTTAGGGTTTCTTACCTAGAAATGAAGTCGAAATCGCCGGGAAAGTGACAAGACTTGCGTGGTTAAGCTTGTAGAACGGCAGGGGATAGTAGTAGGGAGCTTCTCCCACTTCTCTCACTCTTTCTCTCTCTTTTCTCTCTTCTCTCTCTAGGGTTTCTCTCAAATTCGTATGGCTAAATGAGAGAGGGTTCTAAGGTCCTTATATAGCCTAAAAACACTCCAAAATAGACTTAAGGTCAAGGTATACTTGGGTTATAACCAAAGTGACCCAGTTTCAGCTCAACGGAGGACTTCTGGCGGGCCCCCTTGAGCCAAAGGTTGGACTTAAGCTCACAGACTCTGGATCTAGGTGGAGTTAAGTTTTCGTTTCAGTCGGATTCCCAGATCACGCGTGGCGGACCAGTTTCAGTTCAACGGTCAGCGGATCTCGATCTGAAATTTCAAGTACATGGATATGTTTATGAAATTTTTCCTGATCCGAGGGTGTATTTGGGTCAGATTCTGACGGTCTGGTTGCTTACAAAATGTCCGCAAGTAACAAGTCTAACATCACTATTTGAGATATTTATTTTGTAAAGAAAAATAAGTGTTCTCACACTCCTCGCTCCGGACTCAAGCGAACAGCCGTGGAACACTGTCTGGATTTGATTTCCGAGATGGTTGTCAAGCCCAGCGAGGCGGTCCTAAGTCTTTAACTTCGTATTATTCAGACTCCTGATGTACGGTCCAGATCTGATACGAAGTTTCAATGTGCTCCTGAGAGCAGTCGGGTAATGAGTTTGATCCTAGATTATAGGGTAACCTAGCGTCAATGATTCTACAAGTTTTGGGTCTTGCAGATCGTATTTAAAGCGATTCAAACGAATTTCATGGCTAATCTAGTTTAGCACTTAGTTAACTTTGTCAAATTTATAAAGGATTTAATCCTAAGTGATTTCTGGTCGAGGTGGTACTCGGGCCATTGTACGGGATTTTTCGAGTCGTTACAATGAACTTGACCATTTAAGGATTCTCCACCTTCCTTCTTAATGACATATCATTAAGCTAGATTCTCTTGATTACATAAATGTGGAATTTCTCTGTCTCTTAAATGATCAACATTCATTAGAGTAAGTTCCACAAAATACCTTGACCCGACCCCGGCTACTTATATTGGAGCATCTTCAAGTATTGAGGTTCAAGGGAGCTGAAGAATCTCCGTCATCAAGGGAGATTGTCTTCATGATGTGTTGAACGGGGCTCACCAACTTACAAGTAAGTCATTAGAGTCTAGAGATCCTGTAGATCATTCCTTGCGTAGGATTGGGTTGTAGGTTGTATCTCAAACTTACCAAGCTCTCAGTGGAGGCCTCCAACGGGAGAGTACGTTTAGGTTCTTTATGTAGAACCTTAGCCTTTTTTTTGTCAGCTTGTAGTACACCCACTGTCAGATCATGAAAAGCCCAAGCTATATGTCCTAGGAGGGGGGGGGGGGGGGGTGAATAGGACTATGCCAAATTTAAAATAAAATTAGCGGAAATAAATTAAACCAATAGCCTTACAATATGAATCAATTCACAATGCTAAATTTTAAATCACCTTGATAAATGAGTATTGAGAGATTGATACAAATTCAGTTCTAAGGACAACCTTACACCATAATAAACAAGGGCTTATGGTAGGACAACCTTATTTCTAGAACCTCTTTTAGATCAAGGACTCAATTTTAATATAAGTAAATGAAATAGCAAGGAATTGAAATTAAATGCAGAAGTATAGATCTAAATTATTACAACAATCCCCACACTTGCTTGAAATGTAAATAGTTACAACATTCACATCCACTTGTACATTCCACACAATCGAATGATAAAAGATATGAAAATTAAGCAAGCATTCAATCCACAAGACAAAGAGTTATAGTGGTTCGCTTTGTGTACACCAACTTGTTTTCCAACACCACACGAAAGCTTCTCCACTCTAATATCCTCACACGGGGGATATTAGCGTTCACTATCAAATAGGTTTTCACAGGTTCACAAAAACCTTTACAATTGTGTCTTTTTCACTTGGGCTTACACAATTCAAAAACCCCTCTTTTCTGAGTTTTCTAGTTTTCCTCAGACAACCAATACAATGAGATTTTTCTGGTTCAACCTCAAACAAAACCAGTACAATGAGATTTTTCTGGCTTAACCTCAAAAAAAACCAAAGTAAACAAATTTTACTGAGAATTGTAAAATACCCGGATTTCTCCTTTTCTTAGCACCCAGGTAGAACCAATCGGAGTAGATGATTGAATGTCAAAGTTCAATTTCAATACTCTCATTCATAAGGTTCTAAATTCTAATAGATTTTAGATTTAACTCGTTGGGCGTAGCTATATTTGATTTTGATTCCAAGAAGAAGGAATAAGATAATTCCTCTTTTCAAATAAGATTGGAATATAGAAACAAAATCAAATTAAATAAGCTAGCAAAAAGGAATATTAAATAAGCACAATGTAGCTTAAAATAAATACGGACTTATCTCGAGTGATCACTTGAAAATTCTTGAATAGAATAGAGTTGAAGTGTGAAAACTCAATTTCGTGTTCAATTTATAGAAGCAAAAATCGTTCCTACGACCGGGTCTTAGAAACCTTCGACCGGTCATAGCTCTAATGATTTTTGAAATATTGAGCGCGATCTTTGAAAGTCGTTCCACGACCGGTCGTGAGTAGCCTACGACGGTCGTGGGTCACTACGACCGGTCGTAGATCCTTACGACCGGTCGTAGGGACCATAGATTACGTTCTTGGACTTTGAGTCGTAGATCCACGACTGTCGTGGACGAGTCGAAGCCACACCTACGACCGGTCGAAGGACCTCCAGGACTGGTCGTGGGCGTACCAAAAATTTTGAAAAATCTTCAACTACTTAGGACTGGTCGTGGAATTTCTTGGACTAATCGAACCAATGCCAGGACTGGTCGAACAAGAGCTAGGACTGGTCGTAGAATAGACCAAACTTATGTAAAATAAATATTTGATTTATGTATCCAAAGTGACCTACTTAAAGGGTCAACCTAAGGTCATTCAAACCTGAATCATGTCGTATGGACATTGAACTTCAATCATTCAACGAATGTAGATTGTTTGAACCATATCAGGCTTGAGATCTTGAACTTGTTGTAGCTTTAAACTTGAGATCTTCATCAGCATAACAACTACTTCATGCATTGCTTATTAGTCTTGAAGTCATGAGTTGTTTCTTAAGACTTGAACATCAACATTGTAGCTTCTTGAGACTTCAACATGTAGCTTCTTGAACTTCAATATGTAGTTCAACTTGTAGCTTCTTGAAGTATTTATGTAGTGTCTTGAATTCATATAAATCATCATACAAGCACAGGACACAGATAGATGTTTTGACACATCAAAATTTGACAACCAAAGGAGTATAAGACCATAACACTTACAATCTCCCCCTTTGTCAAATTTGTGACAAAACACCCAAGTAATAATATTTCCAATAGACATAAGAGAAGTACAAACACAACAGGTTCACAATAGAGAAGCATGCACAGTTATATAGATATGATAAGTAATAACTAGCATCATTCTCCCATAACTACCCTTGAGAAGCTTAACTCCCCCTGAGTAATAGCCTGAGTAATAGGAGCACATCATAAAGATTAAATTCAAATAAATCAAAAGCCTCCAAAACTTCTCCCCCTTTTTGACACAAAATGACAAAGGAAGAAGAGCATCAATAATAAAGAAAATAGGAGTTGATTCAAGAGAGCATAGTGCATAATTCAAAAAGTCAGTAAGCACGAAAAATTCAGTAAACAAAATATTACAGACCCATCAAAAATTTAGTCGAACCGAGAGAGGGTGCGGGATTAGATGGATCAATTTTATGTAAACCCTTAGCAATCCGCCTCATATATTTGCGTAAATATGAAAATTGCGTGTCTTGGGTAACACGAATTTGAGCCACGCTCTTGAAGGGAATTCAATCTCTCATCAAAATCGAAGGTGAAAATCAGGATCATCACCGTGAGTCGATTCAAGTTCTTCAAATAAATCATCCATATTCACGTCTTCAGGAAGATCACTAGCTTGAGCATTTCCTGCTTCAGCACCACTGCTACCAGCATCCACTTGGCCATTAGCCAATTCTAAATTCATCTTGTTAATATTGGAATTATTAAAAGGGAGATGATGGATGGGTTTTTCTCTAGTAGGCATAGTTACGAGCATATGATTTGCCAGCATAGTCAATAAATAACCAAAGGGTATATCACTATGTCCAGGATGGTAACGAGACAAAATAATGGAATGACAAATTAAAGAAGGTAGACATATTTTTGCACCAGAGACTAAAGAATGCAAAACACGAACCATGGAAGCAGTGAGTTCGGTTTTATTACCAGAACGTGGATAAAGATTTGAGATGAATATCCTATGAAGTACTCTGTGTCTGGGTAACAAATACCTTGAGGGAAGTACATGACCTTTATGAGTCCAATGAACATCCAAATTACATAAATCTCTAGTAAGCATTTTTCGTTCAGATTTTGAGAGACTGTCATGTAAAATATGAATTGGAATGCTCTCATCATTGATAGGTATTTCCATAATGTCAGCAATCAAATGTCGATCTACTAAAAACAATCTTTCTTGAGTATCAACTTTAAAAGTTAAATTCTCAAGAGAAAAATCACAGATACATGCAAACATGGATTGGGCAATGGAGTCGGTATGCAGCTCCACCCCAATGTAAGATGTTATCCCATCCCACAGATTCCAACAGAGGAGGGATACCAAATGAAACAATGTGATTAATATTAACATGACGCTCAACAATAACATTGCGCATACGCAAATCCCAAGCATTAGAAGGATCATTTTCAGGAGAGCGAAGATGACGTTGTACAATAGAAGCTGATCTAGAAGAAGATGGACCTCGAGTAGTTTTCTTTTACCTCTAGCATCCATTTTCACGAAGGATTTCAAGGAAACAACAAGTTGGAAGAAATGGGGTTTAAATAAAACAGATTTTTCAAGATAAAACCCCAAACTTGCAATGAACGACCAAATAGATTCCACAAGAATGAGATTTGAAACACTAATAGCAAGAATCTAAAAAAAAATGCAAAAGAACCACTAACCTTGAAGTACTATGAAGGTGGGTTCGATCGGTCGTAGCTAGAACCGTTGGAGAGTAAAAAGAAATGAAGAAGAAGAGTCAAAATCCCCAAATTAAAGTGAAATCTCGAGTTTCACGACTAGTCGTGTAAGTGTTCGACTGGTCGTAGCACGACCGGTCGTGTACACTCACGACTGTCGAAAATGCGACACAAATTTTACAAAATTTTTAAATAATTTTCAAATTCAAGCAAATAAAACATCAAACTTATGTACATTATGATACACCAAATCACGCAAATTCAATTTAAATTGCACATACCGAGATCAAACTTTAACTTATTAAACTTGCTTTTGTCGAGCTAGCGGTTTAGTGAAAATGTCCGCAAGTTGAGTCTCTATTGGAATGTAATCCAAATATATTAATTTTTCTTCCACTAATTCACGAATGTAATGAAATCTAATGTCAATATGCTTAGTGCACGTGAATGCTTTGAATGGATTTTTAGAGATATTTATTGCACTAGAATTATCACAAAATAAAATCATAGAATCCTGAGTGATTCCATAATCGCTTAACATTCGTTTCATCCAAATAAGTTGAGTACATGCATTTCCAGCAGCAATGTATTCAGCCTCAGCTGTTGATAGCGATATAGAACTTTGCTTCTTGCTAAACCAAGAAACAAGACAATTTCCAATGTAGAAACAACCACCACCGGTTGATTTCCTATCATCAATGTTTCCAGCCAAAGATCTGCGTGCGACTAATTGAACATTAGTCTCATGTGGATACCAGAGACCCAGTTTAGTAGAACTTGCGACATATCGCATAATCTGCTTAACAGCAGTTAAGTGAGATTCTTTAGGATTTGATTGATAACGAGCACAAATACCAACACTCAAAGCAATATCTGTCTACTAGCGATCGATAAAGCAAACTACCAATCAAACTACGATACAATTTAGGATCCACATCATTACCTGTAGAGTCTTTTGAGAGTCTCAAAGTTGTACTCATAGGAGTATCAAAATTTTTACCTTTCTCAAATCCAAATTTCTTAATTAAACTCTAGCATATTTTGGTTTGGGAGATAAAAATTCCATCAGGTTGTTGTTTTACTTGCAACCCTAGAAAATAGTTTAATTCTCCAACCATGCTCATTTCGAATTTAGACTTCATCAAATCTGCAAACTCAACAGTCATCGTTATGTTTCTTAACAAAGAGCGTCTTATCAACACACCCCATCTGAAAATTATGACTCAGTAAAAACTTAGTCAGTTTTTCGTACCATGCTCTGGGAGCTTGTTTCGACCATAGAGAGCCTTCTTAAGATGATACACATGATCAATAAATTTATGATCTTCAAACCCTGTAGGTTGTTCAACATATACCTCTTCATGTAAATCACCATTCAGAAAGGCACTCTTTACATCCATTTGGTAAATTTTAATCTTCCTAAAACATACAATGGAGATAAAAAGTCTGATTGATTCAAGACAAGCTACAGGAGCAAATGTTTCATTATAGTCAATACCTTCAATTTGTGTATACCCCTGTACAACTAGTCTTGCTTTATTTCGAATAATATTTCCAAGTTCATCAGATTTGTTTTTTAAAATCCATTTTGTTCCAATAATATGTTTATCTTTAGGTTTATGAACAAGGTGCCAGACATCATTTCTGACAAACTGATTAAGTTCTTCTTGCATCGTAAGAATCCAGTTTTCATCTGAAAGTGCTTCTTTTACGTTAATCGGTTCAATCTGAGATGTAAAGCATACGTAGTTACATATGTCCTCTAATTGTCTACGAGTGCGCACACCAGTGAGAGGGTTTCCAAGTATTTGAGAAGTTGGATGATCTTTAACAGATCCTTAATTACGGATTAGTTTCACTTGATGAAATTTCTTATTTTTAAGTATAAGAACTTCATCATTATCTGAACTAGGGACAGGTGTATTCAAAAGATCGTCAATCACAACATTTATTGACTCTTGAATCACACCGGTCCTGTTGTTCAGAACTCGATATGCACGACTGTTTAAAGAATATCCTAAAAAGATCCCTTTATCACTTTTAGTGTCGAACTTTCCCAAATTTTCACGGTCACGCAAAAATATAGCACTTCTTTGCCAAAAACTCGAAAGTATTTGATGAAGGCTTTTCTCAAACCACATTTCATAAGGCGTTTTATTATTAGATTTACAAATATAAACACGGTTAATAATGTAGCAGTCAGTATTCAACTTTGCTCACTTTCAAGAGATTCCTAGGGAGCTTCATGCTATTTAACATAACATTTCCCATTTCTTGAAGCACTCTATTCTTCCTTTCGACAATACCATTTTGTTGAGGAGTTTTAGGTGCGAGAATTCATGCGATATTCCTCGATCGCTACAAAATTTCTCAAAACCGCTTTTTTTGGAATCGGATCCATGATCACTATGGATCTTGCTGACTTGAAAACATTTTTCAGTTTGAATCCGTTTTATAATCTTTTTCACTTCATCAAGGGTTTCTGATTTATCTCTTAAGAATGAAACCCAAGTGTATCTTGTATAATCATCTACAATAACTAAGATGTACTTTTGCCACCTCGACTTTCGCTTCTTGTTGGTCCTATAAGATCCATGTGGAGCAACTCGAGTGGTCTTGTGGTGATATTGGAGTTCACCTTTTTGTGAGAGCTCCTAGTTTGTTTACCATACTGGCATTCACCACAAATCTTGTCTACTTTTTGCATCTTAGGTAGACCTCTAATTAGTTCACTTTTGCTCAATCTGTATAAATTTCGGTAGTAAACATGTCCAAGGCGTTTATGCCATAATTCTGTCTCATCGGTATGGACCATGTAGCACGTTTGTTTAGATGAGCTACCATTGCTTACTATATAGCAGTTTTCAGAAGTTCTGCGACCAGTTAATATTACAGAACCCTTTTCATTTATAATTTCACAACCTTGATTAGAAAATTTAACATTATGGTTGTTATCGCATATTTGAGATATGCTCAACAGGTTGTGTTTTAAACCCTCAACATATAAAACATTTTTAAATAAGGAGAGGTTATAGAGTTGGACCGTACCTTTGCCAATTATCTTGCAGTTGCTACCATCACCAAATGTGACTGACCCATCAATCATATCTTTAAGATCGGTGAATAGAGCTTTGTCGCTTGTCATATGTCTGGAGCATCCACTATCTAGGTACCATTTTGAATGGCTTGTAGCTTTGAAAGCAGTGTGAGCAACCAAACAAGTAACCTTAGGAACCCATTTCAGTACTGTTTTGGGTTTAGGAGAATAATTGGTCTTCTTTTGTTTATAGTTGTAAGAGTGACCTACTGAGTTAGATTTTAATAGCTCCTTAAGTAAATCAACAATTTTTTCAGCTAGTGGGTTTCGAATCTGATTTATATAGCTACTTTTGGGTTTTTGAAAAGTTTTTGTATTTTTAGAAAAAACTTGACTAGTACCTTTTCCTTTTGAGTTAGAAGTTTCTCCTTTCACAAAATTGGAACGAGTATTCTTCATTAGGAGATGTGTTTTTATCATAGCCCAACCCGGATCGATCGCCACATTTTCTTGATCCGGATAATAATTTTTCTAATTTTGGATCACCTTGGGCATATCTCCATGTATCCTTCAAACTCAGAAGAGAAGATACTTCATTTTTAAGTTTCTCATTTTCAGATTTCAAAATTTCAATTAGGGAGGTTTTGAATTCTAGATCACACTTTGATTTTTCAAAACAATCTGAAATTTGAGATTTTTCTAAAACAAGGGTTTCAAAACATTCTTTAAGTTTAAAAAACTTTTCTTTTTGAAGTTTAAGTGTAACAGCAATTTTACAACTTTCCTTATATAAGGCATTGTAAGCATCTTGAAGATCTTCATCATTTTCATGATCACTATCCAAATTTTGTTCACTTGTTGAATCATCGTGATCGGAAAAGGTAAACTTGGCTAGAGTCATAAGGGCCTTAAGTTCACTGCCCGACTCGGTTTAAATTTTCGATTCAGAAGAGGCTTCAGAATCAGTCGATTCATCCCAAGTAGCCAACATACCCTTTCTTTTGGATCTGTCCTTTTTAGGACATTTGTTTGCTAAATGCCCATATTCTTGACAGTTGTAGCATTGACTATCTTTTAATGACTTCCAAGTTTTAGACTTAGGTTTAGAACGTTTCTTTTCATTTGCCTTTTGAAAGTCGACTCTTTTCTTACTTTTGAAAATCTTATAAAACTTTTTCGCCAAAAGGGCCATATCATCTTCGAGACTTTTACAATCTGAATTTTCTTGAGTAATACTTTTAGATGACTTCAAAGCAATAGATTTACCTTTAGGAGCTTTAAAACTTAATTCATAGGTTTGTAAAGAACCAACTAATTCTTCTACCTTCATATTATCCGTATCACGAAGTTCCTGGATTGCGGTTACCTTAGAATTGAACCGTTCAGGAAGAGAGCGTAGTATTTTTGCACACACTTTACTTTACGGGATCTTATCGCCAAGACCTCACATTGAGTTTACAATGTCATTCAATCTAGTGGAAAAGTCCATAAACATTTCATTTTCCTCCATATGAATTTCTTCAAATTTAGTTGTGAGGAGTTGGACTTTAGATTTCTTGACAATTGATGTACCTTCGTGTGTCATTTCTAAAATATCCCAGGCTTGCTTTGCGATCACAGATATGATTCTTTTGAACTCATCCTATGATAGTGCTTGTAAGTGATTACATTTAGTGCTTTAGCATTAGCACTACTCTCATTTTTCTGAAGTGTGGTCCATTGGTAATACGGTGTAATTTTCATAGATTTTGAACCATCAACACCAGTTACTTCCATGATAGGAGGATTCCATTCAGTCACTGTGGCTTGCCACACACTTTCATCCATTGATTTGAGGAAGATCCTCATTCGCTTTCCAATAGGCATAGTTGGAACCATCAAAGGGTGGAGGCCTAGTAACTGAAAGGCTATCAAAATTTGACATCTTTTTATATAGCTTAGATCGTTAGCTCAGGAAATAAATCCAAATAAAAAGCAACAAAAATGAGCTATTAGGCTTTGATACCACTTGAAAAGGCTAAACTATGCCAAATTTAAAATAAAATTAGCGGAAATAAATTAAACCAATAGCCTTACAATATGAATCAATTCACAATGCTAAATTTTAAATCACCTTGATAAATGAGTATTGAGAGATTGATACAAATTCAGTTCTAAGGACAACCTTACACCATAATAAATAAGGGCTTATGGTAGGACAACCTTATTTCTAGAACCTCTTTTGGATTAAGACTCAATTTTAATATAAGTAAATGAAATAGCAAGGAATTGAAATTAAATGCAGAAGTATAGATCTAAATTATTACAACAATCCCCACACTTGCTTGAAATGTAAATAGTTACAACATTCACATCCACTTGTACATTCCACACAATCGAATGATAAAAGATATGAAAATTAAGCAAGCATTCAATCCACAAGACAAAGAGTTATAGTGGTTCGCTTTGTGTGTACACCAACCTGCTTGTTTTCCAACACCACACGAAAAAGCTACTCCACTCTAATATCCTCACACAGGGGATATTAGCGTTCACTATCAAATAGGTTTTCACAGTTCACCAAAACCTTTACAATTGTGTCTTTTTCACTTGGGCTTACACAATTCAAAAACCCCTCTTTTCTGAGTTTTCTAGTTTTCCTCAGACAACCAATACAATGAGATTTTTCTGGTTCAACCTCAAACAAAACCAGTACAATGAGATTTTTCTGGCTTAACCTAAAAAAAAACCAAAAGTAAACAAATTTTACAGAATTGTAAAATACCTGGATTTCTCCTTTTCTTAGCAGCCCGGTAGAACCAATCGGAGTAGATGATTGAATGTCAAAGTTCAATTTCCAATACTCTCATTCATAAGGTTCTAAATTCTAATAGATTTTAGATTTAACTCGTTGGGCGTAACTATATTTGATTTTGATTCCAAGAAGAAGGAATAAGATAATTCCTCTTTTCAAATAAGATTGGAATATAGAAACAAAATCAAATTAAATAAGCTAGCAAAAAGGAATATTAAATAAGCACAATGTAGCTTAAAATAAACACAGACTTATCTCAGAGTGATCACTTGAAAATTCTTGAATAGAATAGAGTTGAAGTGTGAAAACTCCGAATTTCGTGTTCAATTTATAGAAGCAAAAATCGTTCCTACGACTGGTCTTAGAAACCTTCAACTGGTCGTAGCTCTAACAGATTTTTGAAATATTGAGCGCGATCTTTGAAAGTCGTTCCACGACTGGTCGTGAGTAGCCTACGACTGGTCGTGGGTCACCTACGACTGGTCGTAGATCCTTACGACTGGTCGTAGGACCATAGATTACGTTGCTGGACTTTGAGTCGTAGATCCACGACTGGTCGTGGACGAGTCGAAGCCACACCTACGACCGGTCGAAGGACCTCCAGGACTGGTCGTGGGCGTACCAAAAATTTCGAAAAATCTTCAACTACTTAGGACTGGTCGTGGAATTTCTTGGACTAGTCGAACCAATGCTAGGACTGGTCGAACAAGAGCTAGGACTGGTCGTAGAATAGACCAAACTTATGTAAAATAAATATTTGATTTATGTATCCAAAGTGACCTACTTAAAGGGTCAACCTAAGGTCATTCAAACCTGAATCATGTCGTATGGACATTGAACTTCAATCATTCAACGAATGTAGATTGTTTGAACCATATCAGGCTTGAGATCTTGAACTTGTTGTAGCTTTAAACTTGAGATCTTCATCAGCATAACAACTACTTCATGCATTGCTTATTAGTCTTGAAGTCATGAGTTGTTTCTTAAGACTTGAACATCAACATTGTAGCTTCTTGAGACTTCAACATGTAGCTTCTTGAACTTCAATATGTAGTTCAACTTGTAGCTTCTTGAAGTATTTATGCAGTGTCTTGAATTCATATAAATCATCATACAAGCATAGGACACAGATAGATGTTTTGACACATCAAAATTTGACAACCAAAGGAGTATAAGACCATAACACTTACAGATCACACTTCACTGTTAGCCACCCACACTAGGGAATCGATGCCAAGACCTCAGTGTTGAAATGAGGTAGGTATCTTTCACTTAGTCTATGAGGTTTTCAAATTGTTAGCCACCCCCACTAGGGAATCGATGCTAAGACCTTGAGGTTTAGGCCACATAGGCCATGGTCTTACACTTCACTGTTGGATACCTCGTTTCGAATTGTTTCAAATGGACGTGAAAAGTGGTTTTCTAAATGGTGTGCTTGAAGAAGAGGTATATGTTGAACAACCAAAGGGATTCTTAGATCCTAAGTATCCTCATCATGTATATCTATTGAGCAAAGCACTTTGTGGTCTTAAATAAGCACCCCGTACATGGTATAAGCGCCTGACGCAACTTTTACTAGACCACCATTTTTATCAGGGAAGTGTTGATAAAACATTATTTACACAAAAGACAGAGAACTCCTTACTCATTGCCCATATTTATGTGGATGACAGTATTTGGATCCACTTGTGAAGATGTTGCTCATAATTTTGCTAACTTAATGAAATCCGAATTTGAAATGAGCATGGTTGGTGAGTTGAATTTCTTTCTGGGTCTACAAGTGAAGCAAATGCACAATGGGATATTTGTATGTCAGTCCAAATACACAAAAGATCTAGTCAAAAGATATGGACTTGAATCTGGATGAACTCATCATACTCCCAAGAGCACCAAACTCAAACTTTTCAAAGATGTCAATGGCAAGAATGTGGATCAACACTTGTACCCTAGCATGATAGGTAGCTTACTATACCTAACCGCGAGTCACCCGGATATAGATTTTAGCATTGGTGCATGTGCACGATTTTAGGCCAATCCAAAAGAATCGCATCTATCCGCGGTTAAAAGGATTATCAAGTATGTGGCTAGTGTAAGACCCGTATACTAGCCCGTACCATTCTGTAGGCTTCCGCGGTCCTCCCGGTCGAATTTTGATGACCCGCAGTGTTTTATCGACAGTTGTGCGCGACCCCAAGTCGTATCCCGTATTCCAGAGTCAGCTCGACTCGAGACTTATACCAATGTGACCGTGCCATCGCCGCGGTTCCAACGCCGCGTCTCGTGCGCCGAGGCGATACCCAGGCCAGGAGATGTGGGCCTGCGTTCGGTTCACGGAAACGCCGCGCGTTTGTAATCCCAAGAGAATCTCTACAACATGTCAAATCAATCCAATCAATCACCTCACATGTCAAATACAGTACATTAATCAACCTATCACCCAACACATCACTCACCCCATCACAACCCATACCTCTCTTACACAACAATCCCAAAAGTTAACATTTCCATCCCATCTCCTCTCTCTCTCTCTCTCTCTCTCTCTCTCTCTCTCCCTCCATCACTCCATCCCATCTTCTCTCTCTCTTACTTCTCCCTTCTCTTCCAAGCAACCAAAGAAGAACCCATGTCCAAGCTCTCCATGAGAAAACCTTGGTGTGGCCCATCTCCTACCTCTACATCTTTCATCCTAACCCTCCAAACTTCATCATCCTCCGTCAAAGTCGAAAACGAGGAGCTAGGGATTCCATCGGGCCAAGAAGATCGAAAGGTAAGTGTTCATCATCTTGATCCTCGATTTAAGGGCCCACTTGTAGTAGGACCCAAGTGATGTATGTGTTGTATCAAGGAGGGGCCCATAGTGACGGGGTCCCTCCATCATCCGATCTCTCTCTTTCTCTCTCTCTCTCTCTCTCTCTCTCTCTCTCTCTCTCTTTTTATGTGTGGCCAACCCTATGATGTATTATTTTTTTTATCCATGCCGTCCAACGGGACCACCTTGTGAGACGCACCACCGTCCGCTAAGGGTCCACCTTGCTGCCCGTTTTTGGGTGGGCATGGATGGAAGGAAAACTAATATTGGCCTGATTTATTGTGGGGCGGTCCACCCATCCGTGGACCACACCTTGATGTATGCATAGTATCCACGTCATACGTCCAACGGCTTGGACTGACTGTCAAGTGATCTGGACGAAGGGGAAACATAAATATTAACTTGATGCATACGTGTGGCCCATTGGACGTGGGGCCACCATTATTTAAGTGTTTTATCCAATGGACTGTGGGAACCCACCTCAATGTATGTGAAATCCACTCCATCCGTCCATCCTACAGTGAGATGGGCCACTTGAGTGGACTCCACCACGATGTATATATCCGTGCTGTCCATCCAGGAGTCCAGCGTCTGGACGCTGGACTGCACCTATTATATAATAATAATAAGTATTAAATATATTTTATCTATGCTGCCCGGCAGCGTGGACCCCACAGGTGGGATCTTGTGATGTATGAGTTTCATCCCAGTCGTCCATGCATTTGGACGGTGGTGGTGCAGCCACCATGATGAACGTGTTTCATCCGACCGTCCGTTCAGGACGTGGCCACCCCACACGTGTGCGTGGGATCCACCTTGATGAACGTATCCTATATCCTTGACCGTTTTGAATGGTCCACGTGCCATGTGTCTCATTTGACTGTTCATCTATTGAATGGTGAGGGCCAGCACATCAGCCCATAGCGGCTGTATACGTCAGCAGCTTGGTCTGACCATGGGTATGTGTTCAATCCAGACCGTTCATCTGTTGGTGGGCCATCAGCTCAGTTAGATGGCTGTTATTTTAACGTCATTAGATTCTGTGGACCCCACCATGATGCATGTGTCTGGCGTCCACACCGTCCAGTCCAATGGACGGTGGTCACTGGACATGGTAGGCTGCAGCACGTTGTTTATATATCTATATATACATACACATCTGGCTCTTCCAGATGGTGTTATATATATATATATATATATATATATATATATATATATATATATATATATATATATATATATATGGTGGGCCCCACATGGACCCACATTTAATGCATGTATTTAACGTAGCACCATCCATCTGGACGGTGCCATGTAGGCACGTTATTGCGTGTGTGGGATCCACACGAGGTATATGTTATATCCCTACCGCCCATCTATTGGACGTGGACCCCACCATGGTAGCGTGTGAGGCTCACCTTGTAATGATGTATTTCAACCTCACTGTCAAATCCATGGGACGGTCGGAAGCAGATTGGCTGGTGTACCTCATATGAGCAAATGATGGTGTGATTGACGTCAGCGACCGTTTCAGGTTATATATATTTCATCCACATCGTCCACATGTTTGGATGGTGCTATCTAATGTTTGAATGGTACTGATTTACATAGACAATGTTTGGATGGTGCTGACTTACCGGGACAATGTTTGGACAGTGTTGATCATCATTAGTGGGCCATGTACCCTATGAAATGAAAATGTACAGTGATACACATGTTGCACCTGCAACTATTGAAGTGGTTTTAGATGTATTCCAAGCTCCCACTTATGGCTTATCTATAAGGCCTACCTCAATATATTTGTAGTCCATCTATAAGGCCCATTTGCTGCGTATTCAGGGCCCACGTATTATGTATTTGAGGCCCATGTGCAAGGCCCACCTGTTGTGTATATGAGGTCCACTGAGGCGGCCCACTTGTTGTAATTGAGGCCCACGGGATGTGGCCCATTGTGATGAATTTGAGGCCTATTGGCGACGCCCGATGTGATGTATGTGTGGCCGTTACGTTGCGTATAAATCTCTTATGTGGACCACTCCTTGGGAGCAATGTTGGTTGGATGTCCACATTGAGGGGCAATGATGGTTAGATGTCCTCATTGTGACCTTCCCTTAAACCTTGTTAAGCCCATTGTCACCGTTCCCGATTGTCATGACCAATTGCCGATTCCGATTGACATGATCGATTTGCCGATTCTGATTATCAATCGATTCCGATTGTAATGACCGATTGCCGATTCCGAATGACGTGACCGATTTGCCGATTCTGATTATCGATCGATTCCGATTGTCATGACCGATTGTTGATTCCGATTGACGTGACCGATTTGCCAATTCTGATTGTTGATTTATTCCGATTGTCATGAACGATTGCCGACTCCGATTGACGTGACTGATTTGCCGATTCTGATTTTCGATCAATTCCAATTGTCGTGATCGATTTTTGACTCCGATTGACGTGACCGATTGCTGACTTCGATTGTTGTGACCGATTACCGACTCCGATTGACGTAACCGATTGACCGATTATCGATCGAGGCCAATTATCATGGCCGGTTGTCAATTCCGATTGTCGAGACCCAATGTAATGTATATGCGGCTTGTATTTGAGGTCTGTTGTGATGTGTATTCTACCCGTGTTTAAAGCCCAATGTGATGTATATGAGGCCTATGTGATGAGGCCCATTGTGATACTTTTTGAGGGTCAGGCAATGGTGCTCATTGTGATGTATGTTAGGCCCATGTGAGGGGCCCATCGTGACGTATATTCAGCTCTTAAGTGAGGCCCATGACATTGTGTATTAGGTCCTTGTGTGAGGCCATGGGTCCACTATATGTTAAACTCTATGTGGGCCGTTCCTTGGGGGCGATGTTAGTTAAATGTCTACATTGTCGAGGCTGATTGTTGATGCATGTTATTGATACTGATCATGAGTATGTGACAGCATAGCATCATGATACATGCTCATATGCATCATCTGCATGTTGTTATGAGACTCCCTGATAGGCGGAGATTATTTTATATGAGCGCATGGTATGCGTAGCATGGATGCATGACTGGATTGTATGACTTATGCATCTTGCATTGTGTGTTGAGATTACTATATGCCCTAGCGACACCAGGGCCATAGCCTTCACAGGCATATCGTGGTTGGTCAGGTGGGATACCGAAAATCTGTTCTAGTATCGGGCTCCCATAAATGGCCCTGGGTGAAAATTCCTAAACGCTCTTGGTACCAGAGGACGCCACAACTTTGAGACCGAGTGGATACATGAGCGCTCGAGTACCGAAACTAGGAGGTCGAGTCTCCCACTGTGTCGTTGTCGGTTGGGAGGAGGTGTGGCCTTACCCGCCCGAGTATATGGGGCATTACTACGCTAAGTCTGATCAGCTTGAGGAATGGGTCCGCTATCGATGTGCCAAATAGGTATTGACAGACTATTGGTTAGGCGGATAATGAGGTTTCTTATGCTCACCTGGACTGTGCGGCTGGGAGAGCGGCAGTGCCATTTGGACTGTACTAAACCACGGTGTCCCAGAGATGAACCGAACTGATATATAGACTTATTGAGAAGGATTTGCATACTCATTCATTCATTCACTCATTTACTATTCATTCGGGCTGGTGGTGCGCAACTATTTGTTATGTGAACTTTCGCAATGGCCAGGATTTCGGTTGGGGCGCGTGACTAACCTGAGATTAGGAGTTTACCACATTTGGTCTGACTATCCAAATTTAGGTATGGGACTGGTTTGGATAGAAGTCCCTTGTGATGGACCCCATAGCCTGCGATACTACATACTATCATCCCGATTTCACACTCCAGCATAGTCATTCCATTTGCACCGCATATTGCATTACATTCGCGGCATATGACATTTTGGGTTACCTGTGTTTTTGCATTTATATGTTTTAGATACGACATCTGATATTTGACTCTTTATGACTCCTCATTTGTGTAGTTGATCTGTATCGTGTATTCTGATATTACTTGACTCATGGACTTGACAGTATTTTCGCTTACTCTGACAACATATGATTTATGACTTTGCGCCTATTTTGACGTTGTATGATTATGACATTGTGTTGAATACTTGAAACTTACCTTGTGCACACACTTACACCACCCTCTAAGCTTTCTATAAGCTTATGCATGATAGTGCGTGCAGGTGATGATAGGTTGCAGCAGTGTTGAGCTTCGAGCATGCAGCGGTTTTCTGAAGCTTGATTTTCAATTTATGTATTTTCCTTTCAGCATTGTACTCAAATGATTATATTAATGGATATGTAATGATGATGTTGCCTTTGTGAATTGGGTAATCTTGTGGTTAAGCTTATTATGAGTTAAACGTACATTGGAAAATCTAGGAGCCGAGAATGGGGTACTACGGAGGCTATCGGCACCAGATTCGGCGATCGAGATTCTAGTGAATCCGATTTCCAAATTTAGGGCATGACAGAAGTTGGAATCAGAGCATAACTTGGGAATACCTGAGGATAACATCACATATCTGCTGATAGATACCCTACACTTTATGATTGTTGAGAACCTGGAATGGTTAGATCCCCAAGTTCGAATAACTTAGAGATTTTCTGATATAGATTCTTACCGTTGAAATTGTGAGGCTGCATAGTATTTCATTTTCCATCATTTCTGATTCCGGATTCGAAGATTAGTAGGGTCATCATAGTATTGATGAGGCATCTTGGGAGCAAGAAGCTGAGATTCGTGGGTGTTATCCCCATCCCTTAGGAGTTTGATTATATTGGTATAGAGTGTTTTGATTATATCTATAGTGATAGGTTTTTCCACCCTTGGTAAGCTTTGTATTAGGTGTATTGTGATTTAAATTTTGAGGACGAAATTTTTATTAGGAGGGGAGAGCTGTAAGCCCCGTATCCTAGCCAGTACCGTTCTGTAAGCTTCCGCAGTCCTCCCGGTTGAATTCCGATGACCCGCGGTCTTTTATCTGCAGTTGCGTGTGACCCCAAGTCGTATCCAGTATTCCAGAGTCGGTTCGACCCGACACTTGTACCAGTGCGAACGCGCCGTCGCCGCAGTTTCGATGCCGCGTCTCGCGCGCCAAGGTGATACCCAGGCCAGGAGATGTGGGCCCACATTCGGTTCAAGGAAACGTCGCACGTTTACAATCGCAAGAGAATCTCTACATCATGTCAAATCAATTCAATCAATCACCTCACATGTCAAGTACATGTCAAGTACAATACATCAATCAACCCATCACCCAACACAGCACTCACCCCATCACAACCCATACCTCTTACACAACAACCTCAAAAGTCAACATTTC